>JAJEKV010000095.1:2436371-2821874 GCA_021234155.1 Isoetes taiwanensis | reverse complement strand
TTGGTGTCCTTCCATTCCATTCCATTCCTTCCTTCCATGCCACTTTCCACCCTTTCCTTCCTTCCATTCCATTCCTGCCCTTCCTTCCATGTTTTCTTTCCTTTCCTTTTCTTTCCTTCATTCCTTCCTCCATTCCTTTCTTTCCTTCCTTTCCTTCCATTTCCATTCCTTCCTCCATCATTCTTCCCCGCGCCGTTAGGTGTACCGCTTTCCATCTTCACCTTTTTCCGTTTAACCCTATTTTTCTTCCTTTTTCCTCCTTCCTTTTCTTTTTCCTTATTAACGTCCTCACCCTTTCCCCCCTTTTCCTTTTCATGGTGTATTTTTTCCTTCACTCTTTCTCCTTTGTTTTTCTTTCCTTTTTAGTTGCTCTTTTCCTTTCCTTTTCCTCATTTCCATAAGTCTTTCCCTTTGCCGTGCCTTTTGCCTCTCCGCTTTTGCCCTTTCTGCGCCATTTTCCTTTCCTGGGGTGGGTATGACCGAAATCAGGTTAGTTGGAGTTGTCTTACGATCAAATCACCAGGCCCAGCCGAATGCAAATCGGTGATCAACTAAGTGGGTTTTGATTCAGAACATCGCAGCTAAAACTTCTCGTATAAAGTTGCACAAGCGATAACACGTGGTGTTGTTAGAGTTTGCCGAAACCATGGTCGTTGAGAAAACACATGCGCGAGGACATTAGCGTGGCATTCCGTCATTTCTTCTTAATTAACCGGCTTTTGCCTGAACTTCGATAGTATCTGTCAGGTTCTCAAAATATACTCATTGGTTGACGTAGGGTGAGGGAATGGTTTGTTCTTCCTAATAAGTCCAAACAAATGATTATGCGAGGCATGGCGACAAGATGAAAATCACGGTGTTTTCCATGGCACGGGCACGATATCATAAAATTTGAAAGAATTGTGGCGGTCGGTGGCAAACCGTGAACGCCGGTGCCACTAATGGGGCTATGCATGAACAAAGTCGCTGGTAGATTAAGGAAGGAATTAGTGGGGGAATCGGTGAAGCAAATAAATAAATGTTGAATGAGATATGTGATAGTAGGGTTGTATAATGAACAAAGCTCTGCGTGGATGATAGGATTGAACATATCGCGAGCAAAACCCGTTCCTAGTCATGCCCGATAACCACTCACAGCATCCGCCGGAAGCGTAATGGAATACTTGAGGTGCTGCCTCATTGAGATATTTGGGCTAGGATTTGGCTGATCATTTCTTCTCTCTCATTGGCGATGTTTGATGGTTGGAAAAACAAGATTAACCGATCTCATTTCTGCTCACACTATGGTGCAATCGATTACCCCGATTGCATACTTATGTCATTGTCCGGCATGTGGTTTAGTACATTAAATCTTCTTTTGGCTCTTGTAAGAACAAGTGAAGAAGTTGAACACGGGATGCATTGGCGAAGAATCTGAACTTCAGTGCATGCGAGTGGCGAGGGAGATTGCCTTCTACCTAGACACCAATTTTCAAATGCAAAAGAATACCTTCTTAATTAACAAGCACATACAACCAACTCAATTAAATGCATCTCCTTAATCGGTTCTCAAAAAAAAAATATTGTGGTGGTACAATAGGGATTGGCAAGGAATGGTTGTTCTTTAATAAGTCCAAACAAATGATTATACCAAACATAAAGCGACCCGTTGCTCCAATAAATTGTTTTCCATGCTTGAGCGATGTCATAAAATTTGAAAGAATTAACATGTGAATGAAGTAGCAATGTCAGTTGGTGTTATTACTTGCCACTAATGGGGCTATTCATAAACTCCTAGAATATATTAGTCCAGTGGAAGTCGCGTGAGAATCCCGAGATGACAAACTCTAGAAATGTCTATTCGAATGGACGTGATAGTAGGGACTATAATATATAGCAGAACAAAGCTACGTGGATGATAGGATTGAGCTATCTCGAGCAAGCCCACATGATTTCTAGTCATGCCCAATAACCACTAGGCATCCACTCCGGCGTATTGGAATACTTACGATTCTTCTTAGATCATTGTTGAGATGTTTTGGGAGATGGATAAAACACCATAATGGTACCAATCGTTGCTTTCGGTTATCATATGTCATTATCAACATGGTTTAATGCATTAGCATCTCATCATCATAGCTCTTGCGCCGAAACAAAAGTGAGAAGTTGAACCACAGACACTATGGTGCAATGCGTTGCTGATTATACCTGTTCTCCAAGCATGGTTTAATGCATTAAATCTTTTGACTCTTGCCAGCCAGAGCCAGGTGGAAGAGTTGAATTACGGATGGCGGCGTCGGGCGGTGCAGTAAGATGGCGGGGGCACTATTCTACCACTAGACCACCAAACTGCGCCATTAATACAAATAGATACTTCTTAATTGGCAAGCACATACAACCAACTCAGTAAATACATCATAATCGGTTCTCAAAACGCTCATTAATTAGGTACAATAAGGTGTAGGAATGGTTGTTCTTCTAATAAGATCCCGAACAATGATTAGCGCAAGGCATGGCGACCAAGATTTTCTCAATCCGCAGGTGTTTTCCGTAGCGAACTTATCGCCAAAAAATTGAAAGGGTAACATGTGAATGAGTAACAATGTCGGAAGCATTGGTGTGCCACTAATGGGGGCTATGCATAAGCTCTCTGAATAATGCGTCGGTGGGAAGAAGTCGTGAGAATACTTGAATGACAAACTCTAAATATTAATGAATTGGTATGTGATAGGGACTATAAAATAATATGAAAGCTCCCTACCGTGGATGATAGGATTGAGCCGAGAGAGGATGGAAACCCTAAGTGAGCAGCTAGAGGCCGTGACATGAGTTCAAGGTTGGCAGGGGTCGACTGGAAGAGCAGCGATCTAGGCTGCTGCTTGCCACTCTCGACATCCATCGCGGTACTGGCAGAAGCTTTCTTGCTAGTCTCTTATGGGGATCATTTGAGGAAGGTCGGTGGAGTATATGGCGTATTGCGCTACCGGCTCGTGATGGTGGCGGTGTAGAAATGGTATTTTAAGAGTCTTTACCCCGAAGTGCAGGTAGGTATTTGCCGTCTGACTTAAATCATCCCTTAGTTGAGGAACTCATCCTTAGCCGTGATGTAGTCGCGACTTTTATGTTGTTCTCTCTGCTTCCATGGGTATATGAGGGGATTGATTTTTAGTTGGTGAATATGCCTTTGGTTTGGCCGATTACTCTGAGGGCACTTAAGTTCTTTTGGGCTATGGTGCATTACTTATAGTTTACCTTGATTGTCTCTTGGTGAAGTTACTTATCTTGCGATGAAACTATACGGATCGCGAGGAGAGCTGCAACGTGGTATGCCTTCCTTTTTCTTGTGTGAACTTATCCGGACGGCGGGGGCTTCCGGACATAGGCTTGAGGGTTGGAGTACTTGGATAAGGTGCACTAACGTGGTCATTAGGGATAGGTTGCACTCACTGCACCTTAAATTCTTGCACTCACTACTTGATAAAGACTTTTCTACACTCAACGCTAGCGAGGGGGTAAACTTTTCTTGATAAGCTTCGGCTCTTTGTTGTCGTTAGAAAAGCTAAGTGTGTATTACAACTATTGCCCTCATATTTTTAGACATGGAAGAAGCTTTGTCCTCTCAAAGGTCCGTGTTATAAAGCTCAAAGTTCTATGTGGATGAGCATGACAAAGACCATTACAATTTGATAACGAGGCTGCTTCCGCAGTCATGTTCAAACCCTGCTCTGGTTGTTCGTAGTTGTGGTGTAGGAGAAGAGTTACTGCGGATTTATTGCTTAGGCATCTTGGGTACTTCAATGTTCTTTGCTTCTATCAATGGTTTAGAATTTGGAATGTAGTGGTTTTCTTTGTTTTGTGGAGTCTACTTTGTGTGGCTTATTTCGGGGAAGAAAGCAAAGGTGCATTGAGTGGTACCAAGTAATGATGACAAGTTTCGCGACATCTGGAGAAGTGGTAAGCCTCAAATGTGCCCGATATCTTTATCGTCTTGATTTCTTGTGGGATTCTTGAGCATAATGGTGGATTTTCTTGAGAACTTTATTCAACTAAGCCCTCTCCTATCCCGACTAGGTGAGTGATGTGAGTTTAGTGAAAGCATGATAAGAGGTGGAAGAAACGGGAGGTCTATTTGTCACTGCAGTGCAGAGGGACGAGTGCCACTTGAAGCTGATTAGAAGTATAAAGAGAGCCGGCTTCAATAGAGTGAGAAACAGAAGTGCAAAGAGGCTGGACCACCGGAGGGCCTTAAAGACACATGTGTTGGAAGAAGCGAGGGCTTTGCCAGTACTCTTTGGAGCGGCGTAGTGCCATCTGTGAGCCTGCTGATGTGTGGGACTCGAGGTCCCTGAATTAGCGCGGAAGGAAGCTTTTTGTTGTTGTTCCCTCTATTTGCATCTTAGGTGGGCATTGGGTGGTATCTTGATATTCCCCGGTTTGTCACAAGTTTTCTGCTTTGGGAATGGTTTTAGACTATATCTTCATTCTGCATCGGGTTATAGTCTGCGAAATTGCCATATCGATGCGATGCAGGGGTCTCTACATGTTAAAATACTTCCTATCTGGCCTAATTATGGAGCCATTTTGGAATAAGGTTGTACCAATCCTCCTATATTATAATGTTATGCGGTGTTGAATCCGCCCTAAATCGGTGACTATGATTGACTTACCAGATCGGACGGTTGACACTAAAAAACCTTTCTTCCTTATCGGAGGGCAAAGCCCTTTCTTACCGTTATTGTAGGGCAAAGCCGTCCGCCATGGCATGGCGAACAGCAATCAATCGAATCCTTCTTAGTCTTGATCCATAGTTATGGCATCGCGATGCCTTGGAGGAAGTGGAGCATGTATTCACTAAACCTCTGTCTCTTTCAGCTTTGGATTTGAAGTGTAGATCCTTTCTGAAGTAAGCTAAGCTTTCTTATCTTTTTTTTCTTCATTTGTTTTCTATTCCATCTAATATCTTCTTATGCAAAAAACTTACGGTTGTTGCCGAGTTGTTGCTTCTTGATCAAGGTTTTGCATAGATTTGGGTTAGGTTTGACACCTGATAAGTCCGTTTCAGATCAGGATGAAGCTTACTTGGCGATCTTTGGATGCGGGCTTCGATTGGTTTATCGACTACGCTATCTGAGCATTAGCGATCTACGGCCTCTGAGAGTTTTGCGGTTGAACCCTTGGAGGAAGGATTTTCAAAGAATCACATTTGTTCTTTGGATATGCGGTTGAAGTGCTTGATCACGCATTTTATCCGCGATGATTAAATAGTGTTGGGAAACCTCCGGTATCATCTGCTTTGCATTTGCGAAGCGCAAAAGAAACATGTGATTTGTGAAGGTCCGTTGATGCGATTCGGCGGATTTATCTGTTAGCTCTTTAATTTAAACTTAAGATGCAAACATTAGACATTACCCTCAGGTCGTTTCATAAAGCGATCCACGGCCTTCAAACACATGGCGATCGCCCACAAAATAAGCTTTAGGGTGAATCAAAGGATTATATATGATACAAAAGCATCAGTTCACATCGCGAGCAATTTAATTGGCGTTAAGTAGGATTCATGCTTCTCAATGGGCGTCGAGAAAATATCACGATAGAATGGCGTTCTCTGTTTTCCATCTCCAAAAGGTGCCTTTGTTTTTATTTTGCATATAACCGGGTTAAATATTAATCACGGATTTTGAGATTTTATTTTGGAATTGCTATCTCATTTGTTGGTTTATGATATTTGCGGCTATATTATGCTCTTCAAATCTACGAGTTCAATGTCAAGGCGTAAGTTGATCCTCTTCTTCTTTTGTACTACATAAAAATGTATATTTCAATTTAATATGTTAATTGTATGATTATTTCTCATATGTACACAAAGATATATCTCATATATTGTGTAGATCGAAGAGGGCTTTTCACGAATTACATTTGCGAGTTGGAAAAGAGATGCTTGAGTTTTTCAAACTACTTGACCCTTCTTATAGGTATATGCAAAGGTTTACGAAATTCTATTTTATCTTTGAATATCTGATGGTGCTTTCGGTTGAAATTGTTACATTTGCGAGGGGCCTAATTATTGTTTGAACTATACAAGGAAGAGCTATTATGGCGATATGAACCATAGTCCACATCAACAAAAAACATCATGCATTTGGCTCAACAAAAGAATTTAAATTATGTCGGGGTTTAAAACATTGAGGATTACCTTTGTGAGAACAACAAAATTTTTGGTAATTTCAAAATTTCTATCGATTTTCAACCACTTAGCAATGTTGCATTGTCAATATGTTCAAAATTGTTAATACATGTGTTTATTGCGGGTAGGGGTTCTTAAATGCTTCATTTAGGTTCCGACTTTGCTTCAAGTTTGGAAGAAGGATCGCATCCGAGGAAGGCAAAAAGTAATCTTTTGCATAAGGTTTAAATTATGTCAAGGTCTAAGCGTTCAAGGCATTACAATTGATTCTGATTAATGGCAACAACAAAATTTTAAAAAACTTTTTGCCTTTGTGGATCTTGGATTCTTGGTTTGCATTGCTTACATAGATCCGACAAGCGTGGGATGCTTTTTACAAAATGTGACATTAAGCGATGTTTTTTTGTCCACTGGTTTTGGTGTAATAGGCGGTTAAAGAGTGACTTTATGTTATGGTGTTCAGGTGAATTCTAAGCTTATTTCATTGTATTTTTTGAAAAGCATTTAACATTTTCATCACGAACTCTTATATGCAATTATTGTGGCTTATTGTTGTGACCGTGAATCTTATGGAGTTAAAGCCGTTTTCAATTTGAGTGTAATTGCATTATATTATGGACCTATAGAACTCCCACACATAACACATATGAATTAACTATGCACATGAAAACACTTAACAGAGCATTGCATTGCAGAGTATCCAAGCAAGGTTAACTTCATATTTTGCATCTTTTCCGACTTTGCGGTCATCCTTGCTGATATTTGGAAGGTATGTAACATGTTGCAAGTGGAGAAATTAATTTCATAGTGTTTATAAATTAATATGGCTTAGTGTGTCCATGATGTCCATATGAGTTCCTTATGGAATTGTATTTGCTCTAAATATCCTATTTAGAATTCCCGTGTAAGATTTCAAGAGTGTAAAGCTATTTTGGATTGTAATAGCTCTACAATTACAAATTTTAAGACATTTAATGGATAGTACTTGATTATGTGCCTGAATACACATAAGGCTTTACCTTTTTGATACACGTCATTCTACTCTACATGGTTGCCATGCCATAAGAAACATTCAACTTTGTATAAACACGCTACTCAAGCCCGGCTGACGGGGCTGCGTTCAATATTTTATGCTTAGCATGCCACTACAATGTAATAGTTGATGTCCACAATAATGCTTGGCCGCATGTAAAACTTATGGCCGTACATTCTTGAACACAACCAATCAATGGATTCTTGAAACAAATCCAAACACAACCAATCAATGGATTCTTGAAACAAATCCAACCATATTATCAGGGGCACTTTGCTAAACAATAGAAGCAAACTCTAAAGTCTTGAATGAATTAATGGCACAACATCCACTAACACCAACACAAAGGGAAAGAGGGAGGATCGCAATAGCTAGGCGACACCTCGATAATATTCTTTGCCTTATCATTTACATGTTTCCAACTTATGCCCGACAACACCAGATTCTAGTTTTAATATATAAATATAAAAATCTAGCCTTCAAAAAAAAAAAAAAAAAAAAAAGGATTGAACCTATGCGAGCAAAGCCCACATGATTTCTAGTCATGCCCAATAACCACTCACGACACATCCACGGCGGCATGTGGAATACTTCCATTCTTCTTAGATCATTGAAATATTTGGGAGGATAGGATTTGGCTAGTCATTTGTTCTCTCTCATTGTGATGTTTGATGGTTGGAAGAGCAAGATTAACCCGATCTCATTTCTCACACTATGGTGCAATCGATTGCTCAGTTATCCTTATATCATTATCAACATGGTTTAATGCATTAAATCTTTTTTTTGGCTCTTAGCCAAGAACAAAATTGGAAGAAGTTGAACCACGGGATGCATTGGCGAGAATCGAACTTCAGTGCATGCAGTGGCGGTTTATTCTACCACTAGACCACCAATGCACAAGTAATACAAAGAATACCTTCTTAATTAACAAGCACATACAACCAACTCACTCAAATGCATCTCATAATCCGGTTCTCAAAAAAATATCATTGGTGGTACAACAAAGGTGTAGGAATGGTTGTTCTTCTAATAAGTCAAACAAATGGTTATGCCAAGGCATAAAGCGACAAGATTTGCTCAATCACCGTGTTTTTCCATGCTTGAACTTGATATCATTAAAATTGAAAAAATTAACATGTGAATGAGTAACAATGTCGAGCATTGGTGTGCCACTAATGGGAGCTATGCATAAACTCTAGAATATTTGCGTCGATTGGAAGAGTCGCGTGGGAATATGAATGACAAACTCTAAATATTAATCGAATGGGCGTATGTGATAGGGACTATAAAATAATATGAAAAAAGCTCCTACGTGGATGATAGGATTGAACCTATCTTTGAGCAAAGCCCATATGATTTCTAGTCATGCCCAATAACCACTCTGGCACATCCACAACGGCATGTGGAATACTTCCGTTTCTTCTTAGATCGGAGGATAGGATTTGGCTAGTCATTTGTTCTCTCTCATTCTGATGTTTGATGGTTGGAAGAGCAAGATTAGCTTCGATCTCATTTCTCACACTATGGTGCAATCGATTGCTCAGTTATCCTTATGTCATTATCAACATGGTTTAATGCATTAAATCTTCTTTTTGGCTCTTGCGCCAAGAACAAAATTGGAAGAGTTGAACCATAGGATGCATTGGCTGAGAATCGAACTCGGGTATGTCTTGCAGTGGCGGTACTATTCTACCACTAGACCATCAATGCACAAGTAATACAAATGAATACCTTCTTAATTAACAAGCACATACAGCGAACTCAATCAAATGCATCTCATAATCCAGTTCTCAAAAAATATCTTGTGGTCGTTACAATAAGGTGCGAGGAATGGTTGTTCTTCTAATAAGTCCAAAAATATTATGCCAAGGCATAAAAGCGACAATATTTGCTCAATCAAGTGTTTTCCATGCTTGAACTTGATATCATAAAAAATTGAAGGAATTAAAATGTGAATGAGTAACAATGTCGAGCATTGGTGTGCCACTAATGGGGCTATGCATAAACCCTAGAATATTGCGTCGATGGGAAGAGTCGTGGGAATCTGAATGACAAACTCTAAATATTAATCGAATGGGCGTATGTGATAGGGACTATAAAATAATATAAAAAAAGCTCCTACACGTGGATGATAGGATTCGAACCTATGCGAGCAAAGCCTCCGTGATTTCTAGTCATGCCCAATAACCACTTTGGCACATCCACGACGGCATGTGGAATACTTCCGTTTCTTCTTAGATCATTGAAATATTTAGCAGGATAGGATTTGGCTAGTCATTTATTCTCTCTCATTGTGATGTTTGATGGTTGGAAGAGCAAGATTAGCTTCGATCTCATTTCTCACACTATGGTGCAATCGATTGCTCAGTTATCCTTATGTCATTATCAACATGGTTTAATGCATTAAATCTTCTTTTTGGCTCTTGCGCCAAGATCAAAATTGGAAGAGTTGAACCACAGGATGCATTGGCCGAGAATCGAACTCGGGTCTGTACCGTGGCAGGGTACTATTCTACCACTAGACCACCAATGCACAAGTAATACAAATGAATACCTTTTTAATTAACAAGCACATACAACCAACTCAATCAAATGCATAATAATAAAATTAGATTTGTAGTTAAAAAGAATAATAAATTCAACTTTTTAAAGGTGAAGAATAATCATGCATATAATAGCATATGGGAAATCTCTCCATGCTTTAAAAATGTTCACACATATAATATGATATATAATTATGGAGAATGGGCTTGGGTCTAAAGACTTGAGTCCATGGCCCAAGTGCTAGTATCAAGCGGTGGGAGGCGGTTCAAGGAGAAAATTCCCCAGCCATGTACCTTATTAGATATAACCTACAAAAATGTCATCCACACAACTCTAGAATATTGCGTCAGTGGAAGAGTCAATCTGAATGACAAACTCTAAATATTAATCGAATGGACGTATGTGATAGTAGGGACTATAATATAATATGAACAAGCTCCTACACGTGGATGATAGGATTCGAACCTATGCGAGCAAAGCCCACATGATTTCTAGTCATGCCCAATAACCACTCTGGCACATCCACTCCAGCATGTGGAATACTTCCAATTCTTCTTAGATCATTGAGATATTTAGGAGGATAGGATTTGGCTAGTCATTTCTTCTATCTCATTGTGATGTTTGATGGTTGGAAGAGCAAGATTAGCTTCGATCTCATTTCTCACACTATGGTGCAATCGATTGCTCAGTTATCCTTATGTCATTATCAGCATGGTTTAATGCATTAAATCTTCTTTTTGGCTCTTGCGCCAAGAACAAAATTGGAAGAGTTGAACCACAGGATGCATTGGCCGAGAATCGAACTTCGAGTGCATGTCTGAGTGGCGGTACTATTCTACCACTAGACCACCAATGCACAAGTAATACAAATGAATACCTTCTTAATTAACAAGCACATACAACAAACTCAATCAAATGCATCTCATAATCCAATTCTCAAAACAATATCGGTGGTTACACAATAAGGTGCAGGAATGGTTGTTCTTCTAATAAGTCCAAACAAATGATTATGCCAAGGCATAAAGCGACAAGATTTGCTCAATCAGGTGTTTTCCATGCTTGAGCTGGATATCATAAAATTTGAAAAAATTAACATGTGAATGAGTAACAATGTCGAGCATTGGTGTGCCACTAATGGGGCTATGCATAAACTCTAGAATATTGCATCCCAGT
Source organism: Isoetes taiwanensis (assembly GCA_021234155.1). Taxonomy (NCBI): domain Eukaryota; kingdom Viridiplantae; phylum Streptophyta; class Lycopodiopsida; order Isoetales; family Isoetaceae; genus Isoetes; species Isoetes taiwanensis. Next base: position 2,810,961 of record JAJEKV010000095.1, on the reverse strand, counting down.
GGAAGAGTCGTGGGAATATGAATGACAAACTCTAAATATTAATCGAATGGACATATGTGATAGGGACTATAAAATAATATGAAAAAGCTCCTACGTGGATGATAGGATTGAACCTATGCGAGCAAAGCCCACATGATTTCTAGTCATGCCCAATAACCACTCTGGCCCATCCACAGCGGCATGTGGAATACCGCATTTCTTCTTAGATCATTGAAATATTTAGTAGGATAGGATTTGGCTAGTCATTTCTTCTCTCTCATTGTGATGTTTGATGGTTGGAAGAGCAAGATTAAAAGCCGATCTCATTTCTCACACTATGGTGCAATCGATTGTTCGGTTATCCTTATGTCATTATCAGGCATGGTTTAATGCATTAAATCTTCTTTTTGGCTCTTGCGTCAAGAACAAAAATGGAAGAGTTGAACCACGCAGGATGCATTGGCGAGAATCGAACTTCGGGTCTATCTGAAGTGGCGGTACTATTCTACCACTAGACCACCAGCGCACAAGTAATACAAATGAATCTACTTACTTAAAAAGTTTTGGGGTTTTTTGCTTATGCGGTGTCCCCTTTCCGGCCGCCCGGATGTAGCAGCTTTTCCGGTGTAACGCTTTTCCGGCCATTCTAGCACCGATTTTCCATTTTCAGGGCAAAGTTTTCCCTTTCCTTCATTTTTAGTTGGGACTAGGGTTTGAGGCGTCGGCGGCGTTGTAATCTTGTAACCCTCCGCCTTATGATCAAAGGAAATCGAGAGTTTTAGGTTCTAAAGCAAAGCAATCTTCTGCGGTTGTTTATGGATGCGCCCACCACAAAGCTGTTTTTTTTTTAAATGCGGCTTCATCATTTGGAGCTTGAAGCCATGTCTTACTCATCTTGACCTGCTTGAAGAAGAGGGTTGGATTTGGATTTAAAAGGTCGGTTTGGATTTAGGGCCAACTTGGTATGGACTTAGGGTTAATATTCGATTGCATCTGCTAATCTTGCTACCATTACATCTTTGAAATCTGACCCCATTCTTAGGGCTCTCGATCATTTTATTATAGCTGATTGGGTTAAGCTACAAGCAAGAATGGTAATCTTGCATTTGTGTTTTGTTACATCTCGAGTCACGGAGGTTTTCCTTATGGAGGTAATCCGTTTTGCAAGAGAAATTGGTAACATACAATGGCTAATGTGATGCGCTCAAGGAAGCGGCTTCTTTGGATGTGGCTTCTAATTGTTTGTTGTTAAAGGTGCACAAATTTGATTATTTTGATGCTCACGCTTCCATTTCTTGATAGATTGAACCATTTTTCCTTTTTGCAGAGTGAGAGATTAGCATATTTTTGTGTAGTAGGTTACGTGGTCCCTTCAACATCAACAACTACACCCCAATAAGTCACGAGGTAATGGGAGGCGGTTAGGAAATGTAAACTAGGACCTAGCCATGGAATTCAAAGCAGCCATTGATAGACTAAAACATTGTTTCCTTGCAGCATGAGGAGATCAACATATTTTCGTATAGCAGGTTCTTTTAAATTAAATCCCCCTTCAAACCCCCTTTGGTTTGGGTGCATATTCACCGCGGGGGTCACTCTCAGAACAGAGCTGTTGGATAGGCATATTCACCCCTTATTCCTTAATCTACACCGTACACAAAGTTCCTCGTTTGTGGGGTATGGAAGTATGGAATTTGCTATACTGTATAACAAGATTTGCAAAATACTATAAGATTTGAGGTAATATACTATATGGTGTTGATTTTGTACGTGCAAAAAATATTTATAGGGGCTCTCGGCCCCCTCGTCACCCCGTGTGAATATGCACCCAAACCAAAGGGGTTTGAAGGGGGATTTAATTTAAAAGTAATGTAATGGTTTAATGTAATGGTTTAATTTAATTTAATGTAATGGTTTTTGTTATAGGTTAAAAAAAATTTTTGCCCCTTCGGGGCTAAGAACAAACAACGTGACTTCACACTTGGATGAGTTAATTTTCTGCAAAAGTACAACTGGACAACTGTATATCTAGCATAAGTGCATGAAGCAGACATCAAACATCCCAAAGGCAGACATCAAGCATCCCAAAGGATAATGCTGCATCAAACATTATGGAGCAAGAGTGGGTTGTTTACGGTACAAAAGTAAAAAAACATGTGTGATAGTAGTATAGACATTTTGTAATCATTTTATTGAAACGTACGAAAAAAACCACTAGGAAATAAACAATGGCAAGTGATAAGGAAAATAAATGAGATTATAATTATGTTAGATATTAGAAGCAGAAAAAGGACCTAACTAGCCCCTAGAGTAATGCATGGTCTTTGCCCCTTTATACATTAATAGCATATTATACTTGCATCTCTTCACAACCTAGCTTATTCAGTGATCTAAATATTGTATAGAGGAGCAAATGCAATGTCTCGTACATTCCACGATTCTAGAAATACAATCCACTAGTTTTGCATAAGGAATAAAAAAGTCAATGCACAACTGGAGATTCTCACTTCCATTGAGGTGAACATATAGAATTGGTAGCATAATCTCAAGAAACACTTCTAATTCTAGTCTCAATTCCCCGCATTGCCCCAAGGGCCGCAAACTAGAAGTCCTTGCAAACTACACAAAGCAAAAATAATGGTCTCGTATCGATTTGCATCATATGAGTTTGCGAATTCAACAAAGCACATTACCTTCTTTTACACTACTAGAACTTTGAGCTGGAGCTTTATCTACATTCTGCGATGTGAAGATAACATCATCACTATCTGAGTCTGAAACAGCTCCCTCACTTAAATTCTGCAAAAACTGCCTTAGGTTCACAACTATTCTCGAAGAGATGAATAATTTTGAGCTGTGTCTTCCTTAGTTGTTTGTGCAATTGCCATCGTAAGCATTGCTAGAGATATCAACATCCTGCAAAATTTTTTTGAACCTGCATAGAAAATACTACAGAGAATACTTTAGCATTAACGTATTTTGAGCAGCACATATGCAAAAACTTTCCAAGAACATGACAAATGCTAGCAAGGTAGTATGTAAATTCGAGCCTGGACAAAGGAAAGCAAGCCATTGCATAACTTAAAGCAATGAATTCCATGGTTTAACGATTATGGAATTAAGCTTAGAACAAAGCGAGAGATAGCACAAATGAAAAATAGAAGATAAGATAATGCTTAGAAGGATAAGGGTGAAATTTCACGGAAGTATAGCTCATTCTTGGAAGGATGACCTTTATAAAATAATCGTAATCCAACGCATTGTACCCCTTGCTTCATCAAGCAATCCGGTTTTCAAAATTCTCCATGCTAGAACTGTGGCTACAAAAGCCATTGCAAAACCAAACTTCCACAGTGTCCCCACGAGTGAAAACACCGCCCGTTAGGTCCCTAGTATCAAATTGCGGGGAAGTTTGCCTTTGTCGTTGTTGCCAAATAGTTGTTATTTCGGGGATCTACTTGCGAATCCCCAAATACAAAGCAGGCTGGTGTGGCAAACATATGTACTCATTGTCGAGGAGAAACAAAAAGCGAGTGCCATCTTAGCTTCCACCCCATCACAAAAATCTAACTTCAGCTCATTCTTTTAGATTAGGTAGACCTACATTTGAGATTGGATGTAAAAAGACAAAATCACAATCCCGATAAATGATCTTGCTCAATTTTACTTGGAGATTGAGAGCCATTAGCTTCAGTTAAAAAAAAAATCACGAGACATAACTTAGCTTTAAAGGGTCCTTGGAGCGGTAGTTGGTGATGGCTTGCACAGGCATTGATATGGATAGTAATAGAAGCGATAAACATGTACACATAATTTATGGCCCTCCGAAAAGAAACGAGGGAAGAAAGTTTACCTTGGTTTTGGTTCCAGGCGGGGGCGGATTGACGATACACCTAAAACCCCATATCGACCTTTCATTTGGTATAATGGCGAGCTTTCAATGCTTACGTGGAGGGATCATGCCGTTGTTTGGGGTAGTTCTAAAAGCGTAAGCATCTCACAAAACTGAGTCGAATAGTGTTACGATCATGTGTATGCCAAAATCTGCAAAATCTAAAACTAGAGATATGTATGCGGAACTCCCGAGCTCGGCTTTGCGGATGAAACCTCAGAGCTCTCAGTTTGTAGGAGAAACCCCCAACTCTTAAAGGCCCAAAACTTGATATCGCCTTCACAAATCCGTTGCTTCAAATATGTTGCAAATCGGCTGCTTCAAATCCAATATGTTGCAAATCCGGCTTTGCTTCAAATCCATTAGCTAGCGGTGGTTTCATGGCCAAGCTTTAGAACAAACGAGGCTTGCATGTTCAGCCCCTAAAATAAAAAGGGGCTTTTGTTGTGAGCCCTTGGATGTTAGACCATTGAAAAAAAAAGCTAAATCAGCGACTAAGAAATGGTGCACTCTAGATGTACGCATTAGTACATCTATTCGAATACGCCATGAAATCTTAGGAAAACCTTTGTGAAAAGCGTACAAAAACACAAAGAAAACCCCCTGTTATTATGCTACATATTTGAAATGATAGTTGTATGTATATACTTTGTGCAGATGCATGTCGTTTGGCCTAGCAATGTTGCAGAACCAGATTTGTAGATCAAGATATAATCATCAACAATCAATGGTACTATCTAGAGTTTACAACCTATATGATCTCACATTTTATTATCGCGGGGAATTGAAGATTGTATGCCTCTTGGACTGTGATAATTATGTGCCACTTGGAAAATACTGTTGTAGAATACTGTGCTAGAAAGGTAAGGAGGAGCAAAAGACATCGAAATTGGCAAGGTAAGGATCTGTTTGTCTTCTGTTTGTTGTGGAAAAATCTATTGCATTAGTAATGCACTTTTTCAATGCATTAGTAGTGCACTTTTCCAATGATAAGTTACGAACATGGCACAGGAAGTCTTAGATCATTTATAAATTGCATTGACGTTTTCTTTGAAGCATGTCCTCTATGGTGGTCTTATAAATATCAATGAGGATCTGATATTCCATTCTGTCTCACAACGATTGTTTCTAAATGATCGAGGCCAATGATCGTTTACTAAGATGGAAGATTTTTTGCAGATTCTCTTCATGGTGAATGTTAAGTTTCATGTTGCTGTAAAGTTTCGGAAGACTTCTACCAGCACATGCAAAGCAATATATAAGCAATACGGTATGTTTCTTTGTTTCTTTAGATGTTCCATTTTCTGCAACGGTCATTTAATATATTTTTGTTGATAAAAGATTAAATTGTCCCAATAAACATGGTGTGTTTTTTTTACTTTTGTGAATTACTGTTCAATTTTATTATATGTCCAACTAATGCCTTTTTGTTTCCATCTGAGAAGTTGCGCCTCAGTTTTTCCAACAAGCACGAAGGACAAAGTCGTCGTTACATCTTTGAAGGTACTAAGCATTTGTGTTGCACGGTTCAGTATTATGATCATAATCTACAATCCAATAATTTGTCCAGTTCATCTGTAAAGTCCATGCATTAGAGATTTATTTTACATATGCCTTTGTCAAATTGTGAAGCATTACAAAGGTAAGACTGCACGGGCCAGAGAAATTGGTAACATACTTTAAGCATAAGGTAGTGCATTGAATAGACTGTAATTTGCAAGAAGGCCTTAGTTTGGAGCAGGATTTGGAGAAGTGGTGGGCTTGAGTGTTCGAATTTGCAATATTCTTTAGTCTAGCTTTCTTCAAGGGATTCTTGAGCATAATAGGTGGATTTTGCGGGAGCTCTGCTATTTCATGTCGCCCTCTCCTATCCCAGCTAGGAGGTGGTGTGGGATCTAGAAAGCTTAGTGAAGCAAGGTGGGGAACAAGCGGGATATCTATTAGCCACTTGGTGCGGGGAGGATTAAGTGGTGTTATAGGCTGGTAAGAGCATTAAGGAGACAAAACTCAAGCAAGTGAGTGGGATAAGTGCAAGGGATGTGGACCACCCAGTCTTGGGGAGGGGCAGTAGAGACATATGGGTTGGAGAAGCGGTGAGGGCTCTTTGAGCCCTTCCTCTAGTATCTTGATGCATATGGGATTGCAGGCTCTAGTTATTAGCGGAAGGAAGCTTTCTTTGTACTTGCTCCATCTACTTGTATCTCCGGCTTGGAATATTAGGTGGTGTTGTCTTGATCTGTCACATGATATCTTGCTTCAAATGATTTTGTGGAGTTATGCTATTTTACGTTCGTGCATGGGTTCATAGTGCAAGATTGCTATATTCGATCCAGGGGGTCTAAGCATGTGTCTTGACATGTGTAGGCTATCTGGCTATTATAGAGCACGGAATAAATGTATTTATTACATAATATTAATAAAAATAAAAATATCTTGCTATCAAAAAAAAAAAAAAAAAAAAAAAAAAAAGGTTGCTTACGCATCTAGGTAAATATGGAGGCAAAGAAAAATAGCGAGGAGCATTTGCTTATAGAGGCTGCAAAAGAATGCATTTAGTATTCTTGTAGGGTACCCGACCTCTCGCACACTAAATCGGTCGTTCTTAAGTTAGCTATTGTGGTTGTGTGCTCAAAGGCAAAGTCTGTGAGGAATGAGGTTAGGTTTTAGATATTTTAACAGTTTGGTAATAATATTGGTTGTGCTTGATGCGAGAAAGGCGAATTTTAGTTGGCCCGGTCTCCAAAGATTGGCACTTGCGACAAAAGTGTGGATTTGAGTTTTGAAATCTTGAACACGTAAGTAACTCATGTTTGTCTTTCTCTGTTAAGCACAAAAATTCAAATCCCAACGGCTTTGGAATGATGGGCTTGGGTCTAAATTAAGGAAGCTCCTTTTCAATATACAGTTTGAATATAGTTTTGCAACTGAGAAAGGTTTCGTGATGGTTTTTTGATGATTTTTGTTTGTAGACAAATATGTTTGCCATAGTCGTTGAGGAAATCTTGAAGATCTCATTGGTGTTTGAAGACTTTTTCTTAGTAAGCTGTGAAAATGCTCAGATTTTGATTTTTGCTTCTATTTTTGCTTCTATTTCGTGTTTTTTGCTTTGCCAGTATCCTGCTTTTTCTGGTCAATTTTTGGGTTCTTTTCTTAGAACGTTTTCCACTTTTCACAGGGTGACTTGCATACGCTCCATTCTCTGCAAATGTAAAGGAAGGTATTCCAATTTTCTACACGATAATTTGTGGAGCCAAGAGCATTTTCTGGTATTTCATACGTTTCTCATTTCTGGCTGCATAGCATATAACGGGCAGGATTTGGTGCAGCGGAGTTTTGGTGCAGGGTTTGCTGCATGCATTCCGTGCGATGTATGTGAGAGCCGGGACTGGATTCTGCTCCACCTTTTTATTTATGCAAACAAAAAGGTAGTCTCTGAGTCTGCCGAAGCAGCTATGGCTTTGCAACCGACAGAGCCAAGGGGTTTTCCATTTTCGCATTGCAATCGGCTGTGGCAAAGCAATTATTTGGGTTAATCGGCTGTGGCAAAGCAACAAGGTGTAAATTCTGGCAGGCCCATTTTCAAACTCACTCCCTCGATTTGCAACGGCATCCAGCTTTAAATCTGATGTGTTTGTCTTCTCTATTTGCAGTTGAAGTATAAGAGTCATGATCGGTTGAAGCATAGAAATCGATTTGAAGCAAAGGTACTGGCTTTTCATTTTCTTGGAGCTAACCTGGCTTTGGGGACCCTGCATGATTGATGAAAATTCCATGAGCGGTATGAAAAACTTCTTTGGATTAACCCTATATGCCATGCATGCTCTTAACAAAACCGATACCAGCTTCCTTTTTTTTTAAATTGTAAGTGCATCCATGTTTCCTGAATGACCTTTACTTGGTTAAAATCGATGTGCACCATATACCATGCTTGTGGTTGCTTTCAGTGCAGAATACGTAAGATGAGGTGCGGAGGAGTTGATAGTTCGGATTAGGCTTTCTGGCCATTGCAAATGATAAAAAAGGAAACAAGGCAACCATGGCATGTTCATTTGCATTGTATACTTCAGCTATGGGCTTACGCACAATTCGAGTTACTCATCAGTCCGGGTTTGACAATTAAAATAATAAGCAAATTTTCTAGAGTTAGTTTGTGCATTTAGTTTATGGTTCTTGCCGCGATAGTTTACGGTTCTATGAACATTTTTTAAGCCCACCATCTAGACCAATCTTTGGCGGATGCAAAGTACAATCATTTGTATTAAGCTAATGGAATGGCGTTTGGGACTGCTTTCGATTATGTATCTGTTAATTTATCACGGGACCCCAACCTTGAGAGCATGGCATGGATATACCTTTGCGGCAAAGGGCGGACTACTATGGTATTTCAATGATCACACATTAGGTAAGAAAATGTTTTTCGATGCAGCCAAAAGTGCATTTGGGGGCTTTCGTTGCAGGCCCTTTATAGCAGGGCGTGAGACAAAAACCCCAATCCATTCTGGCTGTAAACCCAATCCATTCTGGCTGTAAACTTCAAGTGGCACAGGCTGTGTTCCTTTCTAGGCAGACCTGCATATCCTCGAGTAATGCAAATGCATCATATTACTGAATTCATATTACTGAGTACTGCGTGTGTTTCATTTTCTAGAATTAACGACCTTATGTTTGCAGTAAATAATTAATTATTCAGTTTAAAGGGAATCAGAATTTGAAGGGTTTTCTCATAATCCAGAAGTGATAGTCATACATCAAGAAATCAAAAGGCCATATATACATTATGCCCATTGCTCATGTTGAAAAGGACGATATTTAAAGTTTATAGATTTGTGCATCCATATGGACAAAATTATCCAGGCATACGCATGCAGAATGAGTAAACATTCCTATATCCGGAAACAATTTATATGCCACGCCTGCTTATGCTTGGCAACACAAGTATTGTCCATAGTAATGGTGCCCAGCGTTGCTGGGCAAATGTTGGGAACATTTGTGGATGGAAACCTATTCAACTCAGACTCATTAACCAAGTCCATCATATCTAGGCTATAAGAGGTTTTTGTGCATTTGATAACCTTCCCTTTGCTCTATCCTGCATATCCTTTTTTCCTCATTTTCTTACACACATTCTTTTTTCCCTTTTCTTATTTTTCCTGCACATTTACTTTTCTCCTTCTCTCTCTTTTTTTTTTCTTTTCTTTTTTACCCTCTTCTCCCTCCTCTTTTCCTTCCTTGTCTCCTTCTCATTTTTCCCTTTCCCTTTCCCTTTTTTTGTGGCTTTTTCCTTCCCTTTTCACCTTTCTCCACCCTTCCCATTTTTTCTCATGCTCTTTTTCCCTTTCCTTTTCCCATTCCTTTTCCTTTTCTCTTTTCCCCTTCTCTTTTCATGCCCTTTTTGCATTCCCTTTTCCCCCACCTTTTTTTTTTTTTTATGTATTTCTTCCTCTCCCTACGCCCTCTTCTTCTTTATCTAAAGTCTCTTTTTTCCCATTTTCTTCTTCCTTTTTTCTCATGCCTTTTTCCTTTCCTTCCCCCCTTTCCGCCTCCCTTTTTCTTTTTCCATTTCCTTCTTTTTTCATCATTTCCCCACCCTTTTCCCTTTTTTCCGGTGCCCTTTTCCCCTTCCCTTTCCCTTTCCCTTTCCCTTTTCCCTTTCCCTTTCCCTTTCCCTTTCCTTTTTCCTTTTCCCTTTTTTCCATGTATTTTTCCATTCCCTTTTTTTCCACTTTTTTTACTTGCCTTTTCTTCGCCTTTTCCCTACCCTCTTCCCCTTTTCCCGTCCTATTCCCCTTTTTTTCTTTTCTTTTCCCCTTTCCCCATGCTCTTTTTTTCCTTTATTTTACCCTTTCCTCACCCTTTCCCTCTTCCAGTTTTTTTGTGCCCTTTTTCCCTTCCTCTTTTCCATTTTCCCTCCTTATTCCTCGTGTTCTTTTCCTTTTTCCCTTTCCCCTTTCGCCTCCCATTTCCTTTTTCCTTTTCCTTCTTTTTTTCATCCTTTTCTCTTTTTCCATGCCCTTTTCCTCTTTCCTTTCCACCCTTTTTTTTTCCTTCTCTCTTTTCCTTTCCATTTTCCCACCTTTTTTCCATTCCATTTTTTTTCACCTTTTTCACATGCCCTTTTTCCTCCTTTTCCCACCCTCTTCCCCTTTTCCCTTTTCCTCTTTTCCTATTCCATGTTTTGTTCTCTCTTTTTGCTTTTAGCTTTTCCCTTTTCCCTTTTTCCATCTCTTTTTTCCCTTTCTTTTTCCTTTCCTCACCCTTTTCCTCTTTTTCGTGCCACTTTCTCCTTCCTCTCTCATTTCCCTCTCCCTTTTCCTCATGCCCTTTTCCCCTTTTTTTCGCCTCCTTTTCCTTTTTCCTTCCCTTTCTATTTTTCCATGCCCTTTTTCCTTCTCTCCATCATTCTTATCTTCCCCTTTTTCCATTCCATCACCCTTTCCATCTTCACCTTTTTCCCGTGCCCTCCTTTCTTCCTTTTCCTCCCTTCCCCTTTTCTTTTCCCTTATTCATCCTCACCCTTTCCCCCTTTTCCTTTTCATAGTGTCCTTTTTCCTTCCTCTTTCTCCCTTTCTTTTTCTTTCCCTTTTTTGTTGCTCTTTTTCCCTTTCCTTTTCTCTTCTCCGTCTTTCCCTTTTTACCCGTGCCTTTTTTGCCTCTCACTTTGCCCTTTTCTCTTGCCATTTTCCCTTTCCTCTTAAGAGATCGGAGCATGGCCAATCACGGTGGTGGGAAGTTGTCAGCGATAAATCTCGGCCTTACCAGAATGCAATCGGGCGATCTCAACTATCTAAATTAGGGTTTGATTCAAGACATACGCTAAAACTTTATAATATAAGACTAGACTAATGGTACCAAATTTTGTTTCGCCATTAGGAACCTTTAATTTCTTTCTTTTTTTATTCTCCTTTTTTTCTAACCCCCTTCCCCTCCTTTGCCTTCCCTTTTCCCCTTCCCTTTTTTCTTTCTCTTTTCTTATCGGTTTTTCCCTTCCTTTTTATCTTTCCCGCTCTTCCCATTTTCTACTACTCTTTTTCCATTTCGTTTTTCCCCTTCCTCTTCCTTTTCCTTTTCCCTTTCTCTTTCCGTTTCTCATGCATTTTTTTTTCGTTCTCTTTTTACCTTTTCATGTGCCCTTTTCTTCCTTTCCCCCACCCTCTTCCTCTTGATCACGTGCTCTTTTCCCCATCTCTTTTCCATTTCTCTCTCTCCTTTTTTCCTCATGCTCTTTTGCTTTCCCTTCTCCTTTTTTTCGCTTCCCTTTTCCTTTCAACTTTCCATTCCTTTTCATACTTTCCCCACCCTTTTGCTTTGCACTTTGTTCCCTTTTTCCCTTTCCTTTCTCTTTCCCCTTTCTTTTTTACATTTTCCCTTTCCTTCCCTTTCCTTTTCATATGCCTCTTTCCATTCCCTTTTCTCAACCTTTTTATGTACCCTTTTTTTATTCTTTCCCCATCCCTCTTCCCCTTTTCCCATTTCCACTTTCTCCTTTCTTGTTTCTTTTTTTTTTCCCCTTTTCCATGCTCTTTTCCCTTTCTTTTTCTATTTCCTCACCCTTTCCTCTTCCCTTTTCTCGTGCCCTTTTCTCCTTCCTCTTTTCCTCTTTTTCCTATTCCTTGCTCCCCTACCCTTTGTCTATTCTACTTTCCCCCACCCCTTTTCCTCCTTTTCCATCATTTCCCTCTTTATTTATCTCGATGCTCTTTTTTCCTTCCCTTTTCTCTTTCTTCACCCTTTCTCTCTTCTCTTTTTTTTTTTTTTTTCGCCCTTTCCTTTTTCTCTTTTTCTCGTTCCCTTTTCCCAAGTTCTCTTTTGCCCTTTTCCCCTCTCTTTTTTTAGGTGTTTACTTTCTTTTTTCCATGGACTTTTTTCAACCTTTTCTTATTTTCCCTTACCTTTTTTCTCCTTTTCTCACCCTTACTTCTTACCCTTCTCATGGTTGCCCTTTTTCCCTTTTCCCTTTCCCCTCGCCTATTCTATTCCTTTTCTATTTCCTTTTTTATCTTTCCCTTTTTCCTTTTCACCCTTCTCTTTCCTTTTTCCTCTTGCCTTTCTTTTTATTCCTTTTCCCTTTTCCTTTTCATCGTTTTTCCTTTTTCCTTCCCCTTTCCCTTTTCCCCTTTTCCCTTTTCCCTTTTCCCTTTTCCTTTCATCGTTTTTCCTTTTCCCTTCCCCTTTTCCCTTTTCCCTTTTCATCGTTTTTCCTTTTCCCTTCCCCCTTTTCCTTTTTCTCTTTTCCCTTTTCCTTTTTCCCTTTCATCGTTTTCCTTTTTCCTTCCCCTTTTCCTTGCCCTTTTCCCCTTCATCGTTTTTCCTTTTCCCTTCCCCTTTTCCTTTTCCTTTCCCCCTTTTCCCTTTTCCTTTTTCCCTTTTCCCTTTCATCGTTTTTTCCTTTTCCCTTCCCTTTTCCTTTTCCTTTTTCCCTTTCATCGTTTTCCTTTTTCCCTTCCCTTTTTTTCTTTTTTCCTTTTTCCCTTTTCCCTTTTCCCTTTTCATCGTTTTCCTTTTCCCTTCCCCTTTTCCTTTTTCCTTTCCCTATTCCCTTTCATTCGTTTTCCTTTTCCTTTTCCCCCTTTCCCTTTCCCTTTCCCTTTCCCTTTCCCTTTTCCCTTTCCCTTTTCCTTTTCCTTTTTCCTTTTCCCTTTCATATTGAAGCCATAGTCGAGATGAAATTTTAGTTGAAGACACGCACACATCATCTCCACCATTGGTCAATCAAATCCTCGACCGTCCGATTTAGGGCTCCATTGAAGACACACGCTATAATTTTATAATATAAGATTCTTGCAAGCATTAACCTGTGGTGTTGTTAGAGGTTGCAAATATGAACGTTAAAGGTGAAAACACATGCCAGGACATTAGCCCGGCAACGCCGGGCACACGTTTACTAGTACCTTCTTAATTAACAAGCACATATAACGAACTCAATCAAATGCATCTCATAATCCAGTTCTCAAAAAAATATCGTGGTCGTACAATAAGGTGCAGGAATGGTTGTTCTTCTAATAAGTCCAAACAAATGATTATGCCAAGGCATAAAGCGACAAGATTTGCTCAATCACCGTGTTTTTCCATGCTTGAACCTGATATCATAAAAATTTGAAAGAATTAACATGTGAATGAGTAACAATGTCGAGCATTGGTGTGCCACTAATGGGGGCTATGCATGAACTCTAGAATATTGCGTCAGTGGAAGAGTGCGTGGGGAATCTGAATGACAAACTCTAAATATTAATCGAATGGACGTATGTGATAGTAGGGACTATAATATAATATGAACAAGCTCCTACACGTGGATGATAGGATTCGAACATATGCGAGCAAAGCCCACATGATTTCTAGTCATGCCCAATAACCACTCTGGCACATCCACTCCAGCATGTGGAATACTTCCGATTCTTCTTAGATCATTGAGATATTTAGGAGGATAGGATTTGGCTAGTCATTTCTTCTCTCTCATTGTGATGTTTGATGGTTGGAAGAGCAAGATTAGCTTCGATCTCATTTCTCACACTATGGTGCAATCGATTGCTCAGTTATCCTTATGTCATTATCAGCATGGTTTAATGCATTAAATCTTCTTTTTGGCTCTTGCGCCAAGAACAAAATTGGAAGAGTTGAACCACAGGATGCATTGGCCGAGAATCGAACTCAGGTCTGTACCGTGGCAGGGTACTATTCTACCACTAGACCACCAATGCACAAGTAATACAAAAGAATACCTTCTTAATTAACAAGCACATACAACCAACTCAATCAAATGCATCTCATAATCCGGTTCTCAAAAAAAAATCGTGGTCGTACAATAAGGTGTAGGAATGGTTGTTCTTCTAATAAGTCCAAACAAATGATTATGCCAAGGCATAAAGCGACAAGATTTGCTCAATCACCGTGTTTTTCCATGCTTGAACCTGATATCATAAAAATTTGAAAGAATTAACATGTGAATGAGTAACAATGTCGAGCATTGGTGTGCCACTAATGGGGGCTATGCATAAACTCTAGAATATTGCGTCAGTGGAAGAGTGCGTGGGGAATCTGAATGACAAACTCTAAATATTAATCGAATGGACGTATGTGATAGTAGGGACTATAATATAATATGAACAAGCTCCTACACGTGGATGATAGGATTCGAACCTATGCGAGCAAAGCCCACATGATTTCTAGTCATGCCCAATAACCACTCTGGCACATCCACTCCAGCATGTGGAATACTTCCGATTCTTCTTAGATCATTGAGATATTTAGGAGGATAGGATTTGGCTAGTCATTTCTTCTCTCTCATTGTGATGTTTGATGGTTGGAAGAGCAAGATTAGCTTCGATCTCATTTCTCACACTATGGTGCAATCGATTGCTCAGTTATCCTTATGTCATTATCAACATGGTTTAATGCATTAAATCTTTTTTTTCGCTCTTGCGCCAAGAACAAAATTGGAAGAGTTGAACCACAGGATGCATTGGCCGAGAATCGAACTCGGGTCTGTACCGTGGCAGGGCACTATTCTACCACTAGACCACCAATGCATAAGTAATACAAATGAATACCTTCTTAATTAACAAGCACATACAACCAACTCAATCAAATACATCTCACACTACAAGAGGATAGGCACTTTAAGTCACCAGTTTCGTCATTTATGTGCCTAAAATGAGGATTTTAAAATTTTTAGCAAGTGATACAATAGATGACCATACCTGTTGACGCAACTGCGTCAAATTTATCGTCAATGTTAAAGCCACCTATAACGTCATCCATTGCATCATCTATTATATCATTTTTTATGGAATACTTGTGGCACTGATAGTGTCATGTTTGAGTCAGCATCAACACCAGCTCTCTTGATATAACAATGTCATTTGTAGTATCAAGATAAATATCACGAATGGTACCATGGTTAACACCATATATATTGCCATCATAAATACCACACATATCAACATTTATAAGGTTAAAAAATACATCATCAATAGTATCAAATATGATCAACGATAATATCACCCATTGTATCATTAATAATGTCAAATCTATTAATACTTATATTGTCATTCATATAAACACCTATACTGTCATTCATATGGACACCTATACGGCCACATTTAAGAACAAAATATATGCTAATTAGTGTCGATGATAGTATCACATATACTGCCATCTATAAATGTCTCATAATATCATCCACAACCTCATACATAACGTCATTCACAAAATTATAATTATACTAAAGAATCACATATAATACCACATGTAATAACATTTGCCACGACATTTGCCACGATTTTTGGTATCATTTAAATTCTTTTCCTTATTTTGTACTATTTGTGCAAGCAATTAATCAGTTTCATGGAAACTATATTGTACGTTTGTTTTGTAGAGTTTCCAAAGGACTTGAATTTTTACTTACATAGTTATATGAAAATCATAGTAAAAAATCAGAAGATATTGCTCACATGGTTTAAGCTTTATTGATAAATCCAAAATCCATTTATTGATAAATCCAAAATCCATTTATTGATAAATCCAAAATCCATAACAGACACAAACACAACACATCTTGGAGAGAACACATGCAAAAGAAAGAAACAAGCCCTAAAATAGGCTGAATAAGAACGCTTCAAGAGGAGTTATGGGATGGTTCAGATTCCCCACGTCGGGAATATATTTCTCGTGCAATGTCCCGGACAAGTTTTCTTCTTCTTCAAAGGTGATTCTTTCCTTGGTGATTCTTCGAACTCATCTCCACTGCTAGAGTAAGAGGCACTTGAAGATCCACTTGATGATGAGTTGGCACTACTATCTGATGTATCCTCATTATCACTTCCATTCATTTCCTACATTTACAGAATAAGAAATATTAAAAAAGAGCTTTTTGAATAGCAGATTTGAAGGGGAAAAAGACCTACTTGTAATGAAGGATCTTCATTTAAACCAACTATATCCACCTCGGCTTCAGTTTCAACTATGTTCAATTGGGATGGTCCTTCCTCCTGATTGTTAACCTACATAATAGGAAAAAGAAAGAAAGCCAATTAAATGAGCAGAAAAACAGATGATGGAAGCTGAAAACATGTAAATACCTTCTTGGATATTGTTTTGGGTTTGAAGATGCATTTTGTCGCACCCTTACCCGCAAAGTCCCTTGCATTGAACTAAGCAAAAGGTAAAGTTAGTTTCTGAAGATGAAACAAGTTTGAAAATAAAGTCATACCGTTTTATCAAATGTTTCTTGATCTTTGATCCACTTTGAGAACCCACCAGCCTGTTTTATGTTATCGAGTTCCATATCCGTGGGATAGCCACAGTAATACTTGAACTAATTTTTTTTTTCTTAAGCTAGTAAGAACGAGCATAAAAGATAAACAATTTGAATGCCAAAGAAATGACCTTACAAATTCAGTTTTGATATAGTCATCCCCACCAGAACCCGTATATTGCCTGGTTTCTCTTGCTGCAGCAGCTTGTATATTGCGAGTATAGACTTTTCTGCTGTCTTGTATAAATAACTGCCAAGAATCATCATCTACTTCATCGGGTTTATCCACGTTAGGATCTTCTCTTACTTCCTTCCTTAACTTTGTTCTACAAAATCCAGAAAATATTAAGATCTTCTCTTCTTATAATAAAACAGACTGAAATACAACATCTTGAGAACAAGGCGGTAGCGTTACCTGTAATGATTCCATCTCCTACCAAGCCTTTTCAAGACATGGCGCTTAGAAAACCCAACACCATAATGCTGCTTCAGATCATGAATCACGCGTTGTTTATGGCTACGCTTAACGTTTGGCCATTTCAGGTGGATATCATAGCAGTGAAATTTCATGTATTCATTTGCCGAGTTCATAAATTTCTTACCTTCATAATCCATATGGATCTGCCCACCTCCATATGTACACGTCTAGCAATCCAAGAAATAAGATTAGTTCATTGGACCCTACTAGTTTAATGCAGTATAATGCAATGCATGATAGAGTTCATGCTGGACTGCGCACAGAGCATTTGAGTCAGATAAAATGCGAAGCAGAAAATAGACGATAAGCAGAAAATGGAGCAAATAAACTGACCTTAGAAGATCCAATAAAATAGAAGTAGTGGCTGCATACTAGTTAACAACGATGCAAATCTATCTAAACAGCACACCACACAATTATTATCATTTGAATTATAGAATCTAAAGCGCATGTTACATGCACAGTAAACAGCATGGTGCTGCAGCAGTAGTTGCGAAAAATACCATGGCCTAAAACCTTCCATCATTCATGTTGCTTGTATGGTTGACCTTCTAGGTCGTGCAGGATGCTTTAATGAAGCACAACCCATTCTTAAAATGACTGCAAACTGCTCATAACAGCTAAAGGCAAAAATGATACACATCAAAAGAGTAGGAATAAAGCAGAAGTAGACAGACCTAGTTTCCAATACACTGTATTGAAGAAATCTTCACTTCCATCTTGTTCAAGGCTAGGAGGTTTGTTCAGATCTAAAACTGGCAAAGTATGATGAATCTTATTACCAAGTCATTGGGTAGTAATGCTGCTGCTGAGTGCATATAGCAATATGGAGGTGTGGGAGGCAGATAAGGCTAGTAGAGGCTAACTATAGCATAGTTTAACTGTATGCGCTAACATTGGCGTCATCGAGGCCGGTTTCATTATTTTGAGCATACTTGCTAGATTGGGAGAAGTTAACAGCGATCAATTCTATCTTATTACGGCATTCTAACTTGATTGGAATTTGATGTCAAAATATTGATCCGTTTAAGGAAAGCTTGGTAACTTGCGCCTAGTTACGCAACATGAGCACATGATCCGCAAGAAGTCCGCGCGTAGTCTGGTTTATGGAGCATACGCTGTATTTGGGCTGCAGTGTAGGAGCTTCCACTTCGGCATCTATCACAGAAGAGGAAGAATCACAATCACTTTGATAAGGTTGAACCTCTGATCTAGTATCTGTATTGGTCAAAAGCCAATCTCGAACCTTCTGCGGTGATCTAACCATCGGAGTAGTCACGGTAAAAAGCAATAGCCAAATTTGAAACTACTTTTGACCTTTTGTTTACCTGAGAAAGCTCTTCGAAAAACAAAGGTCTTTTACAGGCCAGAGATATAAGTGAAGCGCCTTCTTCTTCTGTGAGCCTATGAGTGTATCCACTGGCTAATCAGAGATAAACTTGGCTAACCAGAGATCTGCTGCTGAAACTGGGATGAAGAAAGCTGTCTAATAAGAAGAGCATGCAACATGCAAATCAGAGTCTTTCAACATGCCACATGCAGATCCGAGTGGACAAAACGCACAGCAAATGCATGTTCACCTTGTTACTTACCCTGAACTTTAAATGTGTAGCGAGAAGAGGAACAGAAAGCACAACCAGATGAGATTACCTTTGTGAGTATCCTTGATGCCTGTGCTAACAAGGCTGCTTGAGCTGAAGGTAAGAACATGCAGGTCCATGTTGTCGCCAGTGGTTGTGATTCGAATTTGTTTGTGAGGACAACCCTTGTTGATATGTATGGCAAATGTGGTTGCTTGGGGGATGCACATGCAGTATTTGATGGGATGCCACAGCAGAATGTAATATCTTGGAATGCAATTCTTGCAGCATATGCCCAGCATGGGTATATGAAAGAGATGGTTGATATATTTAGACGGATGCTCCTTCAAGGTGTGAAGCCTAGTGATGTGACCTTTTATTAGCATTCTTGTTGCTTATAGCCATGGAGGTCTAACAGATGAAGGCTAGTTGGGATCATGGAACAAACCATAAATGTAAAATCTAACCTCTGATATAAGTTTTGACAGCAGAATTGAGCAAAAATGCATGCCATTATTTTAAGCAGCAAGGTTAAACAGTTAGCAAGTTTCTTGCTTTATTAGTCAAAGAACTTATCAAAACTTAAAAACTCAGAACAAAGGCACAAAACTTAGAAACAGAGATACCTTAGATTTTGAGAGAAGTTTTAGCTCTATCGATTTAGCACTCCTTCCACATGGATCATCTTCTTCTGCAAGATCTTCATTCTTCTCATTTTGCAGATGTATGCTCCTCTGACTGGAAGTTGATGCCTCAGACGATTTCCTTCTGCTTTTGCCACTTTTTCTACCTCCTTTGTGGCCTTGTACATCTTCAACCCTTCTATCCACTATCTCATTGGCCTTACCCATAGTTTCTGGGCTCAATAGCTGCGTAAGAGATGCAATTTGTTCCAGGATTTGAGATTGAGTAAGAATCTCTTTTGAAATGGAATTACTCAAGGAAACGGATCCATTGCTTGTTCTAGGAATGGATTTAGATTTCTTGCTGCTAGAACCCATTTCACGTTCCTTCCCTTTTGATTTTCTTCGTGCATCATCCATTGTGCTAGAGCAGCTAAATGAGCTCTGCAACAGGGCTGAAATAGTGCTAAAATGATACAAATCTGCATTTTGGAGCCCGATGATTTAGCCATAAAATTTGCCACCGCTCAAACGGCTTCCTGCAATCAACCGTGATTCCCTGCTGTTGCAAATTAAAGCCAAAATCTTGAGCAATCTGCAGCTACTACTGCGATGAGCTCCCGGAGTACAGACGAAAGCCCTAAACCCTGGTCTTCATCTTCAATGTCAGCTCGCCGACGACGCACACGAAGACGTCGACGAGTTAATGGAAGGAGGTAGCCCTAATGTTGTTTTTTTTTTTTTTAGCTTAATTGTTATTTTGTTATGTAGGATTAAACTATGGGAGCAATTTTTTGCAATAGCAAGTAGACTTGGAGACTGCCCTTCACACTCCAATAGCTTAGATGTATAATATTTTATCTGGACTGAACATGTAGTCTTAGGATTTGTAATATTACTTAGATGAAGTTGGAAGTTCTTTGTGCAAAGTTACAATCGAAAATTTCTTAGATCAATGTAGGCATAACTTGAAAATTCCTTACATAAATTGCATTCTAAAATTCCTCTAATTATTGTAGGCGCAACTCATCTTCATCATCATATTATGAAAGTGACCCAAATGATAAGGTTTTTGACGAGAAGGCGCTTTGTTGGTGTACAAAATGTGTTGGCAGTAAGCAATTGACCTTTGACATCCGAGAGCAACATAGATTATCAAATGGATGGTGTACGGACGCACCCACTCCAAGCATGGGCGCAAGGCGAGTAAACCTTGATGAAGTTGAGGTAACCATATAAATTAAAAGGTTTGATTATTTGTTTATAATAATGGATGTTTAATGTGCCTAATAATAGGGATTCGATGCTTCCTTACCTGAAGATTTTTCTCCAGAACCTGGTCTACGAGATATCATTGACCAGTTCTTTCCAACAAATGTAGACGAGGTTGCAAACCAAGCCAACTCAACAGTAAACAATGAGGAAATATCAGGGATAGCAATGTCCTTGAATACGGAGGCATGTAAGCCATTGTATCCAAATTCCAAAATCTCGCGGTTAGCAACATGTCTTCTAATAATAAATCTCCAACATAAGTGTGGATGGAGCAACAATAGTGTTTCACAATTGTTCAGGTAAGAAAAAACTTCCATTCAGTTTCTATAGATAGTTGATTAATATATGTTGATTTGCAGCTTATTGGGGGATATCTTACCTGAAGGTCATTGCCTTCCAAAGAATAGAAGAGAAGCAATTGCATGCTTGCAAGAATTGGGGTTGGAATATAATTCCATTCATGCATGTTTGAATGATTGTGTCCTTTATCGCAATGAATATGAAAACTTGAGCATGTGCCCAAAATGCAATGAGCCGAGATATGATACCAAGATGAGAACGGCAAAAGTTCCAAGGAAAGTATTGCGTCACATGCCATTGATACCAAGGTTGCAAAGGATATTCCGCTGCCCATCGCTTAGTGCACTTATGGAATTTCACTCAAAGCATCGTAGTACAGATGGCATTTTACGGCTCACAGTGGATGGTGAAGCAATGAAACACATTGAGGATAAGTGGCCAGTATTTAAAGAAGAACCAAGGAACCTACGTCTTGCCATAGGATTAGATGGTATTTGTCCATTTGGTCAGAGATCATCTAGTCATAGTGTATGGCCTGTTGTGGTAGTGAACCTCTTTATCCCTCCTTGGCTAGCAACAAAAACAGGGCATCTTATGCTAACACTTATTGTTCCAGGTATGTATTTTTCTTTTGCCATGGATTATTTTCTATTGTGCCCTAATAATTTTGTTATATAGGTAAATATCAAGTAAGGAATATGGATGTGTATCTAGAGCCACTTATAGAAGAGTTGCAAGTACTTTGGAAGGGGATTAATATGTATGATGTGGAAAGGTCACCTCGTGTCTTTACTTTTCATGCTATATGTTGTTTCACTATTCATGACTACCCAGGATTAAGTGTTGCATCAGGTGCGTACACAATTTTGAAAGTATATATATATATATATCAGTGTAGTCACTTATTCTTATGTTTAATGCATAGGTTTACAAACAAGTGGGTATCATGGATGCCCATCATGTGGAGCTAATTTATCATCTTATCGCTCAAAACATCTGCACAAGCAAATATATCGTGGCCATAAGAAATTTTTGCCTCCAACACACCATATGCGTGGCAATGTATCTATTGAGAAACCGAAAAGAAGGACTCCTATGGATTGGCTGTGTACATGGAAAGATGCGTGTAGGTCTCAAAACATGTCTGATGATAGTTTGGTCACTCCACCTCCTGGCATGAAAAGACTCTCTATTTTTTACCGTCTTGAGTATTGGCCAGACCTGAAAATTGCACACTTGCTTGACCCCATGCATATCTTCAAAAATGTTGGACATTCAATTTGGAGACACTTAACAGGGGAGTGTGATACTTTGGGAAGTAGGAATGACTTAAAGGAGCTAAATATCATGCCACAATTATGGCCATTGGATAATGGAAAGTGCAGGGATGCACCTTGGGTTCTTACCAAACAAGAGCAAAAACAAGTCAAGCAAGTAATATCGAACATGAGAACACCAACAGGCTATAGTGCCTCCATTCGTCGGGCATTTACTAAAGATGGCGAACTTAGTGGTTTGAAGTCGCATGATTGGCACAAGTTCCTACAGGTAAAACATAGATCTATTTCTAAATTCCCCATTTTCGTTTGCTTATACATACATGCTCTTTTGTCTAGCATCTTCTACCATGTGCAATAGATAATTGCTTGACACCAAGAATTCGGGATGCCATTTATCGATTAGGCAAATTTGCAAGGTACGTATTATCATAAACTTTGTATTCTCTTTTGTAATTTATTACATAGAACAATTTTAATTTTTTTTACTTTTATTCTAAAGATGGGCATCATTAAAAGAAATCAATGCCTCTGAAATATCAACGATGGAGGTTGAAGTTGCAGAATTATTATGCATATTAGAGCGAGAGTTTCCTACTAGCTTGTTCGATCTCCAGCTGCATCTTCTAGTACATATTCCTGAAGAAATCCGTTTGGTTGGACCGGCTCCTGGTCATTGGATGTTTTTTTTGGAACGATATATGAAAGTCTTGAAAGGCTTTGTTCGTCAAATGGCTAGACCAGAAGCATGCATGGCTGAAGGACATTTCGTGCAAGAGATTCTTTTCTTTATGAGTGATGCAACGACATCAATCGATGCTGATGCTCCACGTATATGGGAGAAAGAACAATGTGTAGAAGATATAGGAGAGGTTCTTGAAGGCATTGGTGTGGAGCGAAGACTTAGTTCGGAAATGTACTTGGAGATAAACAAGTGGGTAATAGCTAACTGTGATAGCTTGGATACATGGAGAGAAAAATATGAAGTTGCACGTAAGGAAAGAGAGGAAGCTAGAAGGAGTCGTGGATTAGGAAGGACACCAAGACGTGGAAAGCGTTCAAGAACCTCAGAAGGTCTTGAAATATTGCCAGAAATTATGCCACGAGAGTGGTTATTGGGTAAGATGAGAGAAGCGGAACGCCAAGGCATTGAAAATCCAGTGGATGACTATAACATAGCACTTGGTTGTTCAAAGAAGGTAAATTGCACTTTGTACATTATTGCAATTTTCATTTTAGCACAATTTATGTTTTGCTTTTATTTTTGCAGGCAAGATTCTATACATCAATGTGGGCATATGGACCACACATGAAATATCACTATTAATATCACTCCATGTTTTTTAGAATTTTAAGTGATATTAAAGTGACGATAAATGGCTATCCTCTTGTAGTGTCATAATCCAGTTCTCAAAAAAATATCGTGGTCGTACAATAAGGTGTAGGAATGGTTGTTCTTCTAATAAGTCCAAACAAATGATTATGCCAAGGCATAAAGCGACAAGATTTTCTCAATCACCGTGTTTTTCCATGCTTGAACTTATCATAAAAAATTGAAAGAATTAACATGTGAATGAGTAACAATGTCGAGCATTGGTGTGCCACTAATGGGGGCTATGCATAAACTCTAGAATATTGCGTCAGTGGAAGAGTGCGTGGGGAATATGAATGATAAACTCTAAATATTAATCGAATGGACGTATGTGATAGGGACTATAAAATAATATGAAAAAGCTCCTACACGTGGATGATAGGATTCGAACCGAGAGAGGATGGAAACCCTAGGCGCAGAACGCTAGGGCGGCGGCGGCGGCCGCCCGATTCTTGCAGGACAAAGAAGCAGGGATCGAGCTGGAAGAGCAGCGATCTAGCTGCTGCTGCCGCTTCTCAGCATCCATGGCAGTGCCTAATATGGCTTTTCTTGCTAGTCTCTTGGGGATCATTTGCAACAGGGAAGGTCGGCTGGAGTATGGCCGCTATTTCTGCTACCAGCTCTCGTGAATGGTCGTGACAGTGTAAGAAATGGTATTTTAGGTGCTGCCTGAGGTCTGGGTAGCGTCAGCGCCCGATACAGCTTAGAATCATCCTTAGTTTCAGACTCATCCTTAGCTTCGTGATGTAAGTCTGCAGCTTTTATGTTGTTCTCTCTGCTTCCATCGGGTATATGAGGTTGTTTTTAGTTGGTGAATATGCCTTTAGTTTGACAGTTACTACAGGGCACTTCGTTCTTTGGGCTATGGTGCATTACTTATGGTTGCAACAGTGTCTCTTGAGGTGAAGTTGCCAATGCTGATGAGCTATACCTGGATGCGAGCTACCTTGTGGTATGCCTTCCTTTTTCTTGTGTAGACATCGGGCCAGCAGGGGCTTCCAGATAGACAGGTTCTTGGGTACTTGGATGGGTGCACTTACTGTGGTCTTGTTAGGGATGGTTGCACTCACTGCACCTTAAGAATTTACTGCACTCACTGCAGTAAGACTTTTCTGCACTCACTGCAGGGGGTACGCTTTCTTGATAAACTCTGGCTCTTTGTTGTCATTAGAAAGGCTAAGTGTGTATTTACAACTATTGCCCTCATATTTTTAGACATGGAAGAAGCTTTGTCCTCTCAAGGTCTAGGTGTTATCGCTCAAAGTTCTATGTGGATGAGCATGACAAGGCCATTGCAATTTGATAACTTGAGCTGCTTCACTTGGTCATGTTCCAGAATACAATCCTAGTTGCTCTGGTTGTTCGTAGTTGTGGTGGCAGGAAGAGTGCTCTGGATTTATTTAGCCGGCATCTTGGGTACTTCAATGTTGCTGCTTCTATCCAATGGTTAGGAAGATTTGGAATGTAGTGGTTTTCTTTGTTTTGAGCGGTCTACTTTGTGTGAAACATTTCGGGGAAGAAAGCAAAGGTGCATTGAGTGGACTGCAAGAAACAATGATGACCTTAGTTTGCAGCATCTAGGAGAAGTGGTAAGCCTCAAATGTGTTGATTTGCAGTATCTTTATCGTCTTGATTTCTTGTGGGATTCTTGAGCATAATACGTGGATTTTGCGAGAGACTTGTTATTTCATGTCGCCCTCTCCTATCCCAGCTAGGTGATGATGTAGGATTTAGTGAAAGCATAGTAAAAGGAGGTCAGGAAGAGACAGGAGGTCTATTTGTCACTTGGTACGGGAGGACCGAGTGCCATAGCTGTTAAGAGTATAAGGGAGACAGAAACTCAGCAATAGAGTGAGAGCAAGTGCAAAGAATGTGGACCACCCACTGGGGGAGGGCCTTAAGACACATGTGTTGGAGAAGAAGGCGAGGGCTTTACACTTAGTACTCTTTGGAACAGCGTAGTGCCATCCTGTAGTACCTTGATGCATGTGGGACTCAGGTCCTAGTTAACGCGCGGAAGGAAGCTTTTTTGTTGTTGTTCCCTCTATTTGCATCTTCGGGGTGGAGCATTAGGTGGTATCTTGTCTTCAGTTTGTCACAAGATTTTCTGCTTCGAATGGTTTTTTGGAGCTATGCTATCTTCTATTCATGCATCTGGGTTATAGTGCAGAATTGCCATATCTGATCTGTTAGGGGTCTCTACATGTTAAAATACTTCCTATCTGGCCTAATTATGGAGCCATTTTGGAATAAGGTTTGTACCAATCCTCCTATATTATAATGTTATGCGGTGTTGAATCACGCCCTAAATCGGGCGGCTATGATTGACTTACCAGATCGGACGGTCAGCACTAAAAAAAACCTTTCTTCCTTATCGGAGGGCAAAGCCCTTTCTTCGTTATTGTAGGGCAAAGCCGTCACGCCATGGCATGGCGAACAGCAATCAATCGAATCCTTCTTAGTCTTCGATCCATAGTTATGGCATGCGGCACCGCCTTGGAGGAGTGGAGCATGTATTCGACTAAACCTCTGTCTCTTTCAGCTGGATTTGAAGTGTCGTCCTTTCTGAAGTAAGCTAAGCTTTCTTATCTTTTTTTTCTTCATTTGTTTTCTATTCCATCTAATATCTTCTTATGCAAAAAAACTTCTGAGTTGTTGCTTCTGAGTTGTTGCTTCTTCAGATCCGACGGTTTGCATAGATTTGGGTTAGGTTTCGACACACAGTAAGTCCCAGTTGCAGATCCGATGAAGCTTACTTGGCGATGCTGGATCTGGGCTTCAGTTGGTTTATCGACTCTGCTATACGAGCATTAGCAGTCTCTGGCCTCTGAGAGTTTTGCAGTTGAACCACTGGAGGAAGGATTTTCAAAGTCCTGTTGTTGCTGGATGTCTGGTTGAAGTGCTTGATCCTGCATTTTATCACAGTGATTAAATAGTGTTGGGAAACCTCCGTATCATCCTGCTGCATTTGCGAGAAGCGCAAAGAAACATGTGATTTGTGAAGGTCCGTTGATGCAGTTCGAGCGGATTTATCTGTTAGCTCTTTAATTTCGCTTAAGATGCAAACATTAGACATTATCCTCAGGTCGTTTCATAAGCGATCCTGGCCTTCAAACCTGCAAGCAGTCGCCACAGAAATAAGCTTTAGGGTGAATCAAAGGATTATATATGATACAAAAGCATCAGTTCACATCGCAGGCAATTTAATTGGCGTTCGTAGGATTCATGCTTCTCAATGGACGTCAGAAAAATATCCTGATAGAATGACGTTCTCTGTTTTTCCATCTCCAAAGGTGCACTGTTGTTTATTTTTGCATATAACCAGGTTCGTATTAATCTGGATTTTGAGATTTTATTTTGGAATTGCTATCTCATTTGTTGGTTTATGATATTTGCAGCTATATTATGCTCTTCAAATCTACTGAGTTCAATGTCAAGACGTAAGTTGATCCTCTTCTTCTTTTGTACTACGCCAAAATGTATATTTCAATTTAATATGTTAATTGTATGATTATTTCTCATATGTACACAAAGATATATCTCATATATTGTGTAGATCGAAGAGGCTTTTCACGAATTACATTTGCGAGTTGGAAAGAGATGCACAGGGTTTTTCAAACTACTTGACCCTTCTTATAGGTATGGCAGCAAGGTTTCTGAAATTCTATTTTATGCTGAATATACAGTGGTGCTCAGTTGAAATTGTTACATTTGCAGGGCCTAATTATTGTTTGAACTATACAAGGAAGAGCTATTATGAGCGATATGAACCATAGTCCACATCAACAAAAAACATCATGCATTTGGCTCAGCAAAAGAATTTAAATTATGTCAGGGTTTAAAACATTCAGGATTACACTGTGAGAACAACAAAATTTTTGGTAATTTCAAAATTTCTATCGATTTTTCAACCACTTCGCAATGTTGCATTGTCAATATGTTCAAAATTGTTAATACATGTGTTTATTGCAGGTAGAGGTTCTTAAATGCTTCATTTCAGTTCCGACTTTGCTTCAAGTTTGGAAGAAGGATCGCATCACAGAAGGCAAAAAGTAATGCTGCATAAGGATTTAAATTATGTCAAGGTCTAAACGTTCAAGGCATTACAATTGATTACAGTGTGGCAACAACAAAATTTTAAAGCTTTTTGCCTTTGTGGATCTTGGATTCTTGGTTTGCATTGCTTACATAGATCCAGCAACTGTGGGATGCTTTTTACAAAATGTGACATTAAGCGATGTTTTTTGTCCTGGTTTTGGTGTAATAGACAGTTAAAGAGTGACCTGTGTTATGGTGTTCAGGTGAATTCTAAGCTTATTTCATTGTATTTTTGAAAAGCATTTAACATTTTCATCCTGAACTCTTATGCAATGCAATTATTGTGGCTTATTGTTGTGACACGTGAATCTTATGGAGTTAAAGCCGTTTTCAATTTGAGTGTAATTGCATTATATTATGGACCTATAGAACTCCCACACATAACACATATGAATTAACTATGCACATGAAAACACTTAACAGAGCATTGCATTGCAGAGTATCCAAGCAAGGTTAACTTCATATTTTGCATCTTTTCCGACTTTGCAGTCATCCTTGCTGATATTTCAGAAGGTATGTAACATGTTGCAAGTGGAGAAATTAATTTCATAGTGTTTATAAATTAATATGGCTTAGTGTGTCCATGATGTCCATATGGGTTCCTTATGGAATTGTATTTGCTCTAAATATCCTATTTAGAATTCCCGTGTAAGATTTCAAGAGTGTAAAGCTATTTTGGATTGTAATAGCTCTACAATTACAAATTTTAAGACATTTAATGGATAGTACTTGATTATGTGCCTGAATACACATAAGGCTTTACCTTTTTGATACACGTCATTCTACTCTACATGGTTGCCATGCCATAAGAAACATTCAACTTTGTATAAACACGCTACTCAAGCCCGACGACAAGCACCGTTCCAATATTTTATGCTTAGCATGCCACTACAATGTAATAGTTGATGTCCACAATAATGCTTGGCCGCATGTAAAACTTATGACAGTACATTCTTCAGAACACAACCAATCAATGGATTCTTGAAACAAATCCAAACACAACCAATCAATGGATTCTTGAAACAAATCCAACCATATTATCAGGGGCACTTTGCTAAACAATAGAAGCAAACTCTAAAGTCTTGAATGAATTAATGGCACAACATCCACTAACACCAACACAAAGGGAAAGAGGGAGGATCGCAATAGCTAGAGCGACACCTCGATAATATTGCTGCCTTATCATTTACATGTTTCCAACTTATGCCCAGCAACGCTGGGCACCGTTACTAGTTTTAATATATAAATATAAAAATCTAGCCTTCAAAAAAAAAAAAAAAAATAGGATTCGAACCTATGCGAGCAAAGCCCACATGATTTCTAGTCATGCCCAATAACCACTCTGACACATCCACGACGGCATGTGGAATACTTCCATTTCTTCTTAGATCATTGAAATATTTAGGAGGATAGGATTTGGCTAGTCATTTGTTCTCTCTCATTGTGATGTTTGATGGTTGGAAGAGCAAGATTAGCTTCGATCTCATTTCTCACACTATGGTGCAATCGATTGCTCAGTTATCCTTATATCATTATCAACATGGTTTAATGCATTAAATCTTTTTTTTGGCTCTTGCGCCAAGAACAAAATTGGAAGAGTTGAACCACAGGATGCATTGGCCGAGAATCGAACTCAGGTCTGTACCGTGGCAGGGTACTATTCTACCACTAGACCACCAATGCACAAGTAATACAAAAGAATACCTTCTTAATTAACAAGCACATACAACCAACTCACTCAAATGCATCTCATAATCCGGTTCTCAAAAAAATATCGTGGTCGTACAACAAGGTGTAGGAATGGTTGTTCTTCTAATAAGTCCAAACAAATGGTTATGCCAAGGCATAAAGCGACAAGATTTGCTCAATCACCGTGTTTTTCCATGCTTGAACTTGATATCATTAAAAATTGAAAGAATTAACATGTGAATGAGTAACAATGTCGAGCATTGGTGTGCCACTAATGGGAGCTATGCATAAACTCTAGAATATTGCGTCAGTGGAAGAGTGCGTGGGGAATATGAATGACAAACTCTAAATATTAATCGAATGGACGTATGTGATAGGGACTATAAAATAATATGAAAAAGCTCCTACACGTGGATGATAGGATTCGAACCTATGCGAGCAAAGCCCATATGATTTCTAGTCATGCCCAATAACCACTCTGGCACATCCACAACGGCATGTGGAATACTTTCGTTTCTTCTTAGATCGGAGGATAGGATTTGGCTAGTCATTTGTTCTCTCTCATTCTGATGTTTGATGGTTGGAAGAGCAAGATTAGCTTCGATCTCATTTCTCACACTATGGTGCAATCGATTGCTCAGTTATCCTTATGTCATTATCAACATGGTTTAATGCATTAAATCTTCTTTTTGGCTCTTGCGCCAAGAACAAAATTGGAAGAGTTGAACCATAGGATGCATTGGCTGAGAATCGAACTCGGGTATGTACCGTGGCAGGGTACTAGGCTACCACTAGACCATCAATGCACAAGTAATACAAATGAATACCTTCTTAATTAACAAGCACATACAACGAACTCAATCAAATGCATCTCATAATCCAGTTCTCAAAAAAATATCGTGGTCGTACAATAAGGTGCAGGAATGGTTGTTCTTCTAATAAGTCCAAAAAATATTATGCCAAGGCATAAAGCGACAATATTTGCTCAATCACCGTGTTTTTCCATGCTTGAACTTGATATCATAAAAAATTGAAGGAATTAAAATGTGAATGAGTAACAATGTCGAGCATTGGTGTGCCACTAATGGGGGCTATGCATAAACCCTAGAATATTGCGTCAGTGGAAGAGTGCGTAGGGAATCTGAATGACAAACTCTAAATATTAATCGAATGGACGTATGTGATAGGGACTATAAAATAATATAAAAAAGCTCCTACACGTGGATGATAGGATTCGAACCTATGCGAGCAAAGCCTCCGTGATTTCTAGTCATGCCCAATAACCACTTTGGCACATCCACGACGGCATGTGGAATACTTCCGTTTCTTCTTAGATCATTGAAATATTTAGCAGGATAGGATTTGGCTAGTCATTTATTCTCTCTCATTGTGATGTTTGATGGTTGGAAGAGCAAGATTAGCGTCGATCTCATTTCTCACACTATGGTGCAATCGATTGCTCAGTTATCCTTATGTCATTATCAACATGGTTTAATGCATTAAATCTTTTTTTTTGGCTCTTGCGCCAAGAACAAAATTGGAAGAGTTGAACCACAGGATGCATTGGCCGAGAATCGAACTCGGGTCTGTACCGTGGCAGGGTACTATTCTACCACTAGACCACCAATGCACAAGTAATACAAATGAATACCTTTTTAATTAACAAGCACATACAACCAACTCAATCAAATGCATAATAATAAAATTAGATTTGTAGTTAAAAAGAATAATAAATTCAACTTTTTAAAGGTGAAGAATAATCATGCATATAATAGCATATGGGAAATCTCTCCATGCTTTAAAAAATGTTCACCTGTATAATATGATATATAATTATGGAGAATGGGCTGGGTCTAAAAGACTTCAGAGTCCAGGCCCAAGTGCTAGTATCCAAGCAGGTCTGGAGGGCAGTTCAAGGAGAAAATTCCCCAGCCATGTACCTTATTAGATATAACCTACAAAAATGTCATCCACAAGGCAAACCATCCACTCCGATGGTCCTCCCAAATGCAGCCTTTCTGCAGTACGAAATTGGGACCAACATCTCTCCTATGATGAGGTATATTCTGTTGGCATGGAAGGAGGTGGCCCAGCTCTTTACAGCAGAGGAAATTCCGTGGGAAGCAGGGTCGTTCCTAATTTTCTGGTGCCAGCATCTAAGGAGCAAAAAGGGACTGCCACTTGCCTTAGTTCATCCAAGAATTTATGCAAGATGGAAAGACAAAAATATATGTAAGCTAAAGGACATATGGGACACAGATAGACAGAAATGGCAGGCATGGTCAACAATTAAGAATATTGTGGGAAATAGAAAAGGGGACAAAAAGCTCTACCAACAGATCTTGAAAAAGGTGGACGTCATCTCAGGCATAGATGGGGCTGGAGAGAAGTGGATAATCAAGGATGAAAGAGGGCAGGATATCAAAGGATATAAGGTGAGTCTCCTATACAAACTGCTGTTACAGAGAAAACCCTTAAATATATGCAGCCGAATGGGATATCAACAAGAAGACATACTCCCTTATCTAGTGGACAGCTGGAACCTTTGGTGTAGCAGGAAAATTCAGCACTTCATATGGCTTGCATGGCAAGGTGGAGTATCTACCTTGTGTAGGCTGAAGCAGAGGAAGATTGTCAGGGAGACAGATTGCCCGCTTGGATGTAAAGCTGAGGAAGATACCAACCATATGTTTTTCTGCCCTGCAACCAGTCCGTTTTGGCATTGGGTACTGCCCATACTCGGACTCACATCCCAGGAACTTGTTTGGCCTAGGATTGTCATGCTTAGGGCCTCCAAGCTGAAAAGATCGCTGATTGCTATTGCACTATGGTGTGTTTGGAAGCACCGTTGTGAGGTGGATAGAGGCAAACTTAACTCAGATTACAGAAGGATCACACTGAGCTTTAGTTATGAAACTGCTTTGATGGGCATTGCTCATCGAAGGAAATTTGGTGATAGTTACGACCAAGAGTTTGATAGTATCGGCAAAGTCAGAGGATTCTACGAATATTTTGTATGCTCTTGGGCCTCTAAAGGCAATGTAGAGGATGAGTAGACTAGGATAAGTAACCTGTTAGAGTTGTGAATGCAGTTCAGTCCTCTTAAAGGGACATTTTGTTAGGTCCTTTATTTATGTAAATACCTTTTCATATAATAAAAAATAAAAACATCTTGCCATAAAAAAAAAAAAAAAAAAAAAAAAAAAGAATATCGCTCCATTGCTGTCATAAATGAAAAGCAGCTTATATTAGCATATGGGGAATATCGCTCCATTGCTGTTATAAATAAAAAAACAACTTAGAATATCGCTCCATTGCTGTCATAAATAAAAAGCAACTTATATTAGCATATGGGAAATGTCACGCCATTGCTTTCATAAAGAAAATTTATATTAGCATATGAGGAATGTCACTCCATTGCATTCAAAGATTTGATAAATCACATGGCTTTTCCATGATGTTTCAAAACTTTGATAAATCACATGGCTTTTCCACGATGTTTCAAAAATTTGATAAATCACATGGCTTTTCCATGATGTTTCACCTTGATAAATCACATGGTTTTTCCATGATGTTTCAAAAATTTGATAAATCACATGGCTTTTCCATGATGTTTCAATTTAATCTTATGAAATTTCTATGGTGCTTTCAAATCCTTGATAAATCACATGGCGTTCCCATGATGTTTCAAAAAAGTTTGATAAATCACATGGCTTTTCCATGATGTTTCAATTTAATCTTATGACTTTTCTATAGTTCTCAATAAATCACATGGCTTTCCCATGATGTTTTGAAATAACCTCATGATTTTTTTTTCTAATTTGCAAGTAATCACATGGCTTTTCTTTCCATGTTTTTGAATTCTATCATAGTTAGCAAAACATATCAATCTGTATTCATGATTCCAAGAAGAAATCATACCTTTCCAGCTGGGACAATCACGTAGATAGTTTCATCATATTCAATAATCTTGTCATCTTTTAGATGTGCAGTATTAAGTAATGTGATAGGAATCTTCCAATAAAAACCAACATCTATTAAACATATGAAACAAATTCAAGGCTTGCATGTTGCATCTCTAAGAATAGAAATGGTATCATGGCAACAGGAGCCGAATCAGAGGAAAAAACAAAGTTTTTTTTAGACTATAAATAAAACAAACCATATCCCAGAGAGTCATTCTTTCTTAGAAGTCTAAATAAAATAAAGCATATCACAAAAAATCATTCTTTCTATTTCTGATGATTCTTTTGCGACAATAATCATTCATTAAGAAGATATAGTTTATCATAAAAAAGAATTGACTATTCAATGTGAATATTACTTTCTATCCCCTTTTTTTCCTGCAGTCTTAGAACAGGGTTAATCACTAAAACATCAATAACTCAAACAATACTTATTCTTTTTAAGTTATTTTTATTGCCACATAAACTAGACTCTGAGAACTTTTCAAAAAGCTTTAGATCGTAGAAATCCAAGCTATATTAAGAGAGCTATGTCCTTTCAAATTCGACCTATTATTTTATTGTCTAGCTACGACTTTCTTTTGCATCATCATAAATTAGTTTTCTCTTACAATTCAGATTTCATACTTTTAATGTGTTGTCAATATGTGTTCATTATGAAAAGAAGAAAGATGATCATTATTACCTTCGTGTTACCTTTCATCTTTCGTCTGAAGCTCCTTTGAATCTTTTGTTTCGATAAAAAGTTTTCCGTCAATCCTTGCGGTATCCATGAACTCGAACCAGGCTCTGATACCATGTTGGAAATATAATATGCAAGGAATAAAGTGACGCAGCAAGACAAAGGGAACGAGACAGAAAGAACACAAGGTAATCCCAAAGTGAATATATAATTCATGAAGAGTACATGCTCTTATATACAATAATGAAGGGCTAATAAGCAAAGACCCTTTTAGCTCCATGAACTATCAATAGACAAGGACCTATCAATAGACAAAGGCTAAGATTGTATGGATGTATTATAAATACATTCCAACAGAGACTCATGTAATCCACTTCTGATCTACTTATGTTCTTTCTTTTGATTGTATTTTTTGGTGGAGATCAATGATAAATCGGAGTCTTCTTTTGATTGATTTTGTATTTATGTTTTCTCGTTGAACGTTCAGAGTAATTCCGCATGCATCAATGGCTACTCCAAAGGGCAACCCATTGATGCGTTAGCATCTTGTTCAGGGATCGGGCATGCATGGGGTATGTTTCATAGGTGCGGTGACGTGGTGGATTGGGCGGCCATGGTGGTATATTCCCTGTTCGCTCTGAGTCCGGAGATGCTCTTGGCGATGGGTACGTGCAATTCCAGCTGAGCGGGGTGTGTTTTGGCGGTTTGGAGTGTTGTGTGGTGATTTCGTGGGTGGAGGTATGTGTATGCTGGTATTTGGCAGTCGTAGATGGAGTTAGCATGGATAGAATTAAAGTACAGAATTTCGGGCTATGGGAAATAGAGAGATCTTATGCCAAAGTAGGGTTATGTATGAACGTTTATTGTATTTTTTCGGTTATTGCAGGGTTATATAAGTTGTCTGGAGATTAGCGTTTTGGCATTCCGAAGGGTAAACTACCGGAAGCTGATACCAGCAATAGAAATGGAAAAACGGTGAGTGCTATTATAGTCATTGCCTAGTGTGTCAGTGAAGAAATGCTATTGCTTGCTTTGATTATAGAAAATTGTGTTGTGGTCACATTCTTATCAACAGAAACATAGAAGCAACCCTTTAGAGGCATGGAATGGACTCAGAACAAGCAGAGAGCAGAAAGATTTAACCAATATTTTGCTAGAGCAAAATATATTGGTTAAATCTGGTATTATATGGGTTGTTTATAGATGACAATGATTTTCTTTTGAAGTTATCATGTTAGCATCATTTTTTGGATTTGCATGTAGAAGGTCAATCTCTGCGACCAGTTTCACTGTCCTGGGGGTTGTGAACAAGCCGCTTACAGTGGTA
Source organism: Isoetes taiwanensis (assembly GCA_021234155.1). Taxonomy (NCBI): domain Eukaryota; kingdom Viridiplantae; phylum Streptophyta; class Lycopodiopsida; order Isoetales; family Isoetaceae; genus Isoetes; species Isoetes taiwanensis. The sequence goes on along the minus strand of JAJEKV010000095.1, from coordinate 2,776,174 downwards.
ACAAATCTTTTTGTGTGTAAAAGGCACGCATCTGCAGTTGGAACTATGGGGCTGCTAACATGTATAGGCATCTTATATCAGCAGTTGATGGCAAAACCTAGCATAGTTATTTCAGACGCATCTAATGATGAGGAGAGACAGCCCTTGCAGGATGAGAAGATAGAAGTAGAGATGACAGAGGAAGGCAATCCAGTCAAGGCAGATAAGTAGACTATAACATGCTTGTGTTGTAAGCATGAAATCGCACAGTTGAATTGAAATAATGGTTCCTGGAACAAGTTTATTAAAGTGAATTTTCCGAATTTGAAGGCTTATAACATGCACACGCAATGCTTGAACATTGAATTAACAAATCTAGTTATAACTTGCACAAGAATGGCAGGTTCCCTTCCACATCAAGATTAGATAACTTATCTTTCTTTGCAGGTTGAAATGTCAGAACGATGCAAGAATGACAAACACCTATGTGCAGACCTTGTTATGGCAAGGCATGCTAGTTATTCAAAAAAAAAAAAAAAACTCATTTGTATTATGTTCTGTTGTGTCCAGACCAATGTTGCTTAGTATGACTTCTTGATTAATATGTCATGGAGCTATGTAGAATTGCAAAATAGCAATGTTGGGGAAGCCAATGCGCGATGTGCTAAAGCAATTAACTGCTTAAAGTAAATCATAAAGTTTCCACTTAAATGTGTTTGCAGCCTCCAGGTGATAGCAATTCAAACAACCCCTTTGAGCCTGCGAACTCTTCTGAGGTCCTGCTCTGTGTAGAATTTTACAGTTCCAGTGGTAGACTTTCAAAGATACAATTGAATAGATGCAGTAGCACGTTCTGCGAAGGATGTATTTAAGACACAGACACACAACCAGAGCATCTTTTGTTAGTAAAATCTCTGCAAATAGCATGACGTATAAATATTTAGCATGTGTAAACTGGTTGGACAGGCACAAGAGTTCTTTGTGTTGGGTAGCCAACCACTTACGGATTTTAAGGACATACTTTATTGCTTAATAGATGAACTGGCTCGGCATGCAAAGCTGGAAGTTCTTTCTGGCTATTTCTTAATCGAGGTTCATATTTTGTGTGGATTTTGTAGTTCCATTCTATTATCAATATCATAATGTACTTTTTGATGCCACAGAATGTTTTCTACAACGATCTAAGACATCCAGAAGCCACAGGCTATAGCAGGCCAATCCTTGACTGGCTTCAAGTAGGGGAAAAAGAAGTGGCAAGGAAATGGAAATCCATAGGTGACAGCAAGCCGCAGCCATGAGCTGGTCTATGAGCTGGTCTCGGACGATTGTGGATTAACGAGAAGCCATGCTGCTACACTTGACAGGCTCTGTGCATGGGAGAAGAAACTCTATGAAGAGGTTAAGGTATTCTTCGACAGTAATTATCATCTTGTCAGTCAATTCATGCTTTGGTTGTCTTCCTTCCTTCCGCAACAACGTTTAGCCTCCTTGATTGACTGGGGAAGGCAAAGAGAAACCTTTTGATTGTTTCCTTGGTTGAATCATATCCCTGGTATCTCTTCTTTATAATCCTTTGTGCACCAATCGCACCAACTGCAGTACCTAGTTCCAGCTTCTTTGTATTGTAACGGCTAATACAAGTGTTTAAAAAGATCTAAAATATGCAATATACTTCTGTCATATATTAGATTACTTAAATCTGAAATAACAGACTTACCAGTCACCTCTAACGGTCGAGCAGTCAGCCCAAAAGTACATGTTGCAACTTTTTCCTTCAAATTGTTCTCTGCCCCACTTCTACACTCTAGCAAGCCAAGAATAGACCTAGTCTTCTGTATTGGATGCAAGCTGTTTCAAAAACTATTTCAATGATTCTAAGAAAACAATAAGTTAGAATATCCATATTCAGGCCTGAACTTGGGATCAGACAGCTTCTCCTTCAAAGCCTTTTCCAATTCAAGTGATGTCAATGTTGTATGACCCAGTGGAGGGGATGAAGCCTGCAAATTTTAGTGTTATTTATTTAATCTAGTTTGGAACTTCGAGAATAATATAATACCTTAGTTTTAATCATAATCCTCTCCAGATTTAATGGAGCCCCATCCTTGCCTTCCATGTTTATTGGATCCATCCCATCATCACCATGTACAAGCTGAACAATTCCACTGCTAGAGTTGCGGACAGTACCATCGTATTGTGGTCCTCCAAAGCTTTCATTAACCTACGAGACATGTACCCTGTTTCCGCAGTCTTGACCTGACAAAAGGCAGCTTCCGTAATAAGAATGATAAATTGAATGCATCGATTTGGTTTATAAATGGTGACCACTTACTGCTGTATCAACTAAACCTTCACGTCCACCAGTGCAAGACAATAATTAAGCTGGCTTATTAATTTGATTGTTTAATTAATTAATTAATAACCCTTTGTTAATGTTATTAATTAATAAGAAAAATCTGCTTAACATTATTAATTAATTAATGTATGTACATTGTTTTCTTAAGCGATACCGTTGTCTTTTTGACCTTTTGCAGCCAGCTTAACAATCACATGTCTCCCCTATAACCCAATAAGAACGTTAATAAGAAAACAATGTACAAACACGAATGCAGTTACCTTGGGATCACTAATTGCTTCTTAGCTGATTCTACAGTTTTGTATGTAATGAAGGCAAAGCCTCAATAAAAATTGAAGGCACATCAAAAGTATTATTAACACTCGTCTTGGACACGGAGTGAACATACTGCACGCCTGTTGTATAAGAACATACTTACTGAGATTTGCTTGTGTTTTTCAGACGCAACTACTCCTTCCTCAATCTTGCCATACTGGAAGAAAATATCCAACAAAGCCTCAATTGAAGTTTCATAAGATAAACCGCCAATATAAAGCTTTTGTTGTGCCTGAACAATTGATGTTGGCCCAGTTGAAGTGCCATCTGAGTAATCATGCCCTGTAATATAATGCATCCAAGGAAGACACATTAATCTACCGCCAAAACAAAACCTCATCACCTACGTACATTTATTTGTTTGCTTGGTTCCTTCAATGAACGTTGTGCAGAATCCATGTGCTTGATCGTGATAAATCCAAATCCAAATCCAGATATTTTTGCAACAGAAAGATGTGAAATTTGTGGGCAGCATTGAACACCGAAATAGCAGTTGTTCATATGTAAGTCACAATATGTCAAGGTCTTTTATAGTTGATGAAAATAATGGCAATGGAGAAAAAGAGCTGGCTACAACTATCCGTAAATTTAAAGGTAGAAAAAAAACCGCTTCACACTTATGGAGTCCAGCAAGAAATGCGAAGGGAGAATGGGTACATTTTAGCACTCCAGAATCGAAATCCAAAACTATTAATCGGAGGTAAGGTTGCGGGAAGATCACCGATTGGATTTCGATTGCACATAGCCATATAAGGGCATCATGTTGAGAGTTACGTTCAATTGTAAGTTATATTCTAGGTTATCTTATATTATAATGTTATTGCGTGTGTCTTGAACCACGCCCTAATTTTAACGGCCCAGATTCGACCAAACTGAAGGTGAAGATGAGGCCACATCATAAGGTCTTTAGGGTTTGCTAGGGCGGCTATGGCACCCGCTTCACTCCACTGTTAATCAGCTATGCCCGAGGTTTGTAATAGGCCTGGGCTCCAGGCGAAAAATTGATGGCGGCCAGATCCTTGCAGGTCCCCTTGAATTTAGCTATGGCTGGAAGAGCCGCATATGATGCTGCCGGCGTCGCTTCAGTCTGCGGCCTAACTTCCAATCTCGAGCTTGGGTTTGATTTCTGTGGGTAGAGAACAAACAGGTTAGGGCATCGGCTTGCCCTCGGCTTTCACATCCTCGGCTTGCCTGTAGGCCTATGTATGGTTGGGAGCAAACGCAGGGTTTGAGTGCTTAGTTAAAGCAGACCCATATCCGAGAAAACCAACTGTCTAGCTCAAATGGACTGGCTAGCTTCAAATTCGAGCTGTCTAGCTTCAAGCTTGAACAAATTGGCTATCATAAGACTTTTTAAGTTTTTTGTTCAACGATCTCCTGTGATGGATTTGTGGGATGGTGGATCCGTCTTTGTGGGCAAGAGAGTTGTTGTTGGAGGCTGAGTGAAAACAGGAAAGCTTCAGGGTGGTTGTCTTTTGCCTTTGCATAGAGTTTTGCCTTTGCACAGAGTTTTGGCCGGCAAGCAAATGGTTGGCCATAATGAACAAAGAATCTGTCAAATGCATCCAGCATCTATGGAATAAGAGGAAGATACCATTGTCTTTTCAGGGGTACAACTACTTTGATGAACTTTCCAGACCAGAAATGTCTTGCTTTTTAAGTATATAACCAACTCAGAAGAAATGTGTTTAAACAAAAGAAGCTGATTCAGAATTAAAGCAAGCGGTGCTGACTTCTTTTTTCATACTTGATCTGGCACCATTAAAGAGTAATAGTAAAAGCAAATCAGAAGGGTCCACTGGGGGCGCTCAGACAATGGCCAAAAAGTTTAAGAAAGGACAGCCCCGAAAGAAGAAAAGGACATAGGAGAAAGATCTCAGGATTTTGCAAAGATCCTATAAGGGGTTGCATTACTGACCTCATAGGATACAGAATCATTGATAAGCGTTATCACTAAGTTTTAGTTTACCTTTCTTGCTAGATTTAAATAACACTTTCAGCTAGGAGAATGCGCTTAGATGTTGAAGGCTTGCTGTATTTTTTTGAGTTGTCCGTAGACATTAATAAACTCACTCTTTCTTGGTTGAATGTATTGGAGTGTTAACGAGGTGTTTTTTGTTAACAATTGGTTGTATTTCCTAGAAGTTATTAAGGCATGAACACATGACACGCATTCAGTCTCAATTTGGGAAGTCCAGGAGAGTGAGTGGACCAAGGGCATTGCAGCCAAGCCAGGTCGTTTCTCTAACCGTCAAGGTCTTTCTGTGGGTGGTGTTGTTATATTTATATGTTCTCCACTTTGTTTGCAGTCCGGGTTAAATAATGAGCTTTGCTAGCATTTCAATGATACATATTGCAAATAGACATTGCCTAAATCACTATTTAAGAAAGGCTTGGCTGCCAGATGGTATAGCTATAGAGTTTAATTGTTGGTTACCTTGGCAAGAATAGTCTCTATGCTGAAGGAAAAGATCTGCTGAAGTTTTACCATAGACAAACATGTACAGAAAAGAAAGGCTATGACCAAATCATATGGATATGGTGGCTGTATTTGGCAAGGTGTTTTTTCTTATGGCCTTATTCCTTTGCAACTTTCTTATTGCTTTTTATTTCTTATGGGCATGTTTCATATCTTAGCTTAATGCACTTGGGTTTGTTTCTTCACAGGCTTGCTCTTCTTCCTTTCTACATGCATGAGCAATTTGGGCTGGAGTTGCTATGTGAAAAAATGTAAGTAATATGTTCCCTTTATCTTCTTCTCTTTCCAAACTACAAATGAAGAACAAAAAAGCTAATATTGTAGGAGATAGACCGTAACCATAATCTGTAAGCTTTTTATGGTGTGGTTTTTGAATCACACTGACTTAACTCTGAGTTATAACGATTTCTGGGTAAGGGTTGTTCATGATATTTGATTAGCTTGGTCAACCTTAATTTCTATTATGCAACTGCTTGGTATGAACTGAACAGGTGCTCTCAGATTAACCAACATAGAGGTAATAGCCATGTTTTCCTTGCATGGACCATAGCAAATTAATGCTATGGTATCACTTATTTTCTGTTGGTTAGCCAGCGAATGCCTCACCTATTGCAGTGATTCTGCAAACTCAGATTTTATGACATTATAATGCTTGACATGCTTGGGCATTCCCATTTATTTGACATTGATGATATCCCGATGTAGATATCAAAGGAGGGATGTATTTCATTTTCAGCTTGCATTTTACATATGTTATATTGGTTGATCTCAGATAGCCAAAGCTGGGTATTACTCCAATGAGACATTAGCTGGTATGTTTGCATGGTATAATATTTTTTTGGATTTCAACCTTTCTTCAATCTTCTATGTTGTACTTGGCTGGCACGGAGATTTGTGCACTCTATTGCCCCTCGCTTCCTTATTACAATAAATCTTTGTGTTTCTGTAGAGGAGTACAACAGCTGTTTTAAGAGACTTGAAAGACGTTTTGCTTATTCTCTTCAGCAAATTTGCATAAGTGAGCAAAATACTGAAGGGAGCTGTCTTATTTGGAAACTTGCACACATGACACCTTATTCAGAAATAATTTTGCATGTTTCCGATTCCTACACCTTGCTGTTGTTCGTTGATCCCTCACAATATTTTCATGTAACACGACGTATTTTTTTAATATTCTACAGTGCATTGCAGGAACTACTTTGTGAAGCTGAGGATTCGTTTCTAGCCTCTCTTATTATGTTGTACTAATAAACTAAAGCAAATAGAATCACTAATAAACTAAGGCAAATAGAATCACTTAGTGCGTCTTTTGCAGCTGGATTGTTGTCACATTAGCAATAGATTGTTTTCCATTTATAAATTATGTTAAACTGTGGCATGACTAATTGCTGGCATTTTTTTGGACTTGGCAAGAGCTCTCTGTAATAAACAGCCACTTATATCAATCATCCAATTCAAATAGTAAAATTGAGTGCAACTACTGTGAAAAATTATAGTGGAGAATAAAGCAGAGTTTCATTAAATTTGGAAATTTCGTGATTCCAACTTTCACTGAAATTGTTTTGTTCCTTGTTTTTTCGCACATTTATTGATCAAATCTGCACTATTTAGTGGAAAAACTAAAGGAAATGGCACAAAAATTGCTGCATTTGGGATGAAATGGCGCAAAAATGCACTCAAAGAAGAACACTATGGCGCCATATACTAAAAAAACTATAAGAAATAGCATGAAAACTGCTGCATTTGAAATGAAATGAAGCAAAAGTACCTGTACAAACTGGCATTTAGTCTGAAACATGGTCCAAATATACTCTATTTATTCCTGTAAAGTTGCATTTAAACACAATAAAATGTTGAAGTGGCCTTGCAAATAGCGCAGCTGCGCCATTTTACGTATGTGTAATCACCTAGCAAATTGCGCAGCTGCACCATTTGCTTTAAATATATCAACAGTTTTACATGAGATAGGCATATATTGCACAATCTATTTTAATAAGTCTCGTCAAAAACCTCATCGACGGCTATTACATAGTCAGTTGGGATAAAGAAATGGCGTCACAATGCTATTTGAAGGAAATGGCGGTATGGCACCATTAGGCAATTACAACCAGGGGAAAAGCCTTGTGCTGCAAAATGGCGCCATTGAAGGAAGAAATGTGTGTGTGTTATTAGGCTGATCTTGCCAAATGGCGATGGCGCCATTTGAAGAAATAAGCCATCGCGCCATTTGGCAAGACATAAAAAAAAATGCTTTTTTTTTTTTTTTTTTATAAAAATGGCGCGATGGCTTATTTCAAATGGCGCCATCGCGCCATTTGGCAAGGTCAGCCTCTCAGCAAAAAAAAAAAATTTTTTTTTTTTTTTTTTTTTTTTTTTAGTCCCTGCCAAATGGCGCGATGGCGCCATTTCCTTCAAATGGCGCCATTGCGCCATTTGGCAAGATCAGCCCCACACACACACATTTCCTTCACCAGCCACACAAAAAAAGTATATATATCGTCATTTCTTTTGCCATTTGATAGCACAAGCCTTTTTCTTTTTTGTAAACATTTACTTAAACCACTATATCTTGAAGAGTCTAAGAAAATAAGATTTATATATTTAAGTATTAGAGATGTAATTTACCCTAACAGCTACATGTGGAACACATAATAAGACAGAAGATGAAATCAATGCATTAAAATAAATACATACAGTTCACATTGCATGTAGTCTAGTTGCTAGCTTGCTTCATCTGCAGAATCGACCATACAATATGCACTCCAATTGTATAAGGTACTGACCAGGGATCAAATGTTGTGAAAAAAGAAGGCGACAGAGGTGGCGCTAGAGGAGAAAACATTAGAAGAGTCGGAAGGCGATGGAGGGGATGAGGTAGATGCAAATGTAATAGCGGAGGAGGGGCGAGGAGTGGGGAGGGAATGGTGGAGGAGGAGAAGAAATGGATAGAATCCAGACCCCGCTTTTTGCACTTTGAAATTTGAATTTTAAATCTCCCTCCATATTTAAATTTTCCCCCCAAAATCCCGCCCGTGAATTTAAAATTCAAAATATGAATTCCCCCCAATATTTCCCGTTCAAAATTCAAAAACCCTTCGATGTGGACTGTACAATTCTTTTGGGAAGGATGCTATTTGGCTTTTATTCTTGAGCCTGCCTCTGTCGCCTCTACCGCCTCCACATTGTATTGATCTTGGTAAATTAGATGGCAATTGATCTCGTTGAATTTGCATTTGTGCTTACATTGAGTTTATCTTAGGCGCCTGCAGATCTTGTTGAAATTGTTGTATTTGTTGAATCGACTCGTGGATATATTGGCAACTTCGTTATGCTACTACATCTCAGGTTAGTGGTGTAGATTTTAATATTTGATTGAATGATAGAATGCTATAATTTTCAATGTGCATTGGTAGTATACAATTGAACTGATACTGATTAGATATAATAATATAATAAAAGATCTGGCCCATCTCGATCCACGTTTTTTGAGTTACAATGTAGCTTAAATAAAGCTGAAAGTTGAGTTCAAATGGAGCTTTAAATGGTGCGGCGACCCCATTTCAAGCTGAAATTACCATCAGAATGGGCATAAGCTCCATTTAGCTTAAATGGAGCCAAAATTCAATGGAATCACTTTTTCTCCATTAAGCTAAATGGAGCATGTGCGCCATTTAACTAGTTCCCTGGATTCATTTAGCATGAAATAGGGTCGTTGCGCCATTTAAGCTCTATTAATGCAACCTTCATATGTATTTAGGCTATATAACTCCAACAAAGATACCTGATCATTCCATTTAGCTTCAAATATAGCTGACACTCTATTATATGACAGAATGTAATTGGCATTAGATCCATATTAAATGCCATTTAGAAGATTTGATGACATGAATCCACAAATGACTCCCTAGTATGCTTGTGGTTCAGAAAGTCTGGTTATGTATAACTCATAATATATTTCCATCCTCTTCTTCTTGTTGCAGATGTTGGAACGAATGACATAGCGGAGGCTATAATGGCATATGGTAAGCAAGTGTCGTATGCATGGTTGATACTTATGTATATGTATTTTATATATTAAAGATAGATAGATGTATAAAATGGTATAGGCATAGCATTATATAGGGTACTAGTAATAGTGCCCAGCGTTGCTGGGCATAAGTTGGGAGCCTAAACACGTTTTGGTCGCAATGAGAAATGCGTGCAGTAATATTATCCAACCGTAATAATTTTTTTTCAAAGGTTTAACAATGTTTGAAAGGAACCTAGCTCCTTGATGTTAGATAATGTTGCATCAGTATCTCTGAGAGCTTTGAGTAGAACAATCTTGTGCTTGTTCATAACAATTTTGAGATCTGCTATTTTTTTCTGTAGGTCCTGTTGGTTGATGTTCTTAACTGCTACTATGTTCTCAAATTCCATTGGCATTTACAACAAAAAGGAAAAGATGTGTGTGTTTTTGTGACTTCTTTTCTTGTTGCACATAGTGTCTACACTTGGGTTGTCAAATGCTACTATGTTCCCCAGATTCCATTAGCATTTACAGCAAAAAGGAAAAGACGTGTGTGTTTTTGTGACGTGTGTGTTTTTGTGACTTTTTTTTTTCTGTTGCACATAGTGTTTACATTTGGGGTGTCAAATACACGATGCAATAAGTGTTTGGTATCTCTAGCACTAACATTATGAAGGTAACGTTGCCAAATATGCAATGCACTAAGTGTTTAGTATCTCTAGCACTAACATTGTGAAGGTAACATTGCCAAATAAGTGTTTTGTATCTCTAGCAGTAATATTGTAAAAGTAACATTGCCAATTTATAAGTAAAGTAACATTGCCAATTTATAAGTTGTCTGTGTTATTGTGAGAGTGATGTAGTGCTGTGTTATTGTGAGAGTGATGTAGTGCACGATTCCTTGTGCATGATTTTCCCAACTGTCGTAAGTTCCTATTAACATTGTGTACCTTTCAAAGTTTAACATATATTGCAGATGATACGTGATTTGACGTTGTGATTGCAACATTCCACACAAAATAAGGGCAGCATATTTGTTGCCCATTAAACCAAGTGCTCTCCTTACTCCGTAAAACCATCTTAAATTTGGACTTGGCAAGTCACTCAAGAACAGAGAGCCTCTGGATGGCAGAATGAGATAAATTATGCATGAGATTTATAGCTGGTAATCATATGCCCAATAGATCTAGAATTGCAACTACTTAACTGCCAGATAAAGGCTAGAGGCTCTGCTAGAACAGACGCAGAATTTCCAAAATAGTCAAAAGGAGGCATTGTAGAAGGAGGCGTTGCAGAAACAGTCCTAAAATCTATAATTGATGGGAACTGCCAAGAAGAAGAGTTTGGTCCTGATGTTGTCCCTCTACGAAAACCTCACCCTATGATTTAAGTTCCCAAGCCTGTATTATGTCTCTGCATAGGGAACCCTTCGCTACTCTATTCCTGAATTTCCATCGAAATGACCAATTAGAGAATTATTTCCAGATTGCAAAGTACTCTTCATGATTTGGCTCTACACATCATTGCTGTTAGTTCCATTTGGCCCTCCATACTATTTGGCTTGAACTGTTTGCATCATAGAATCAAGCTGCAGTGCAGATAGTAATACAATAATGTTAGCCCACATAATGTGGTTATCAATTGGTCTAGAAAAGAAATTACCTCCTTTTATCTGATTTGCTGTGAAAAGTTTTCGACAGTGTGGTGGCAAGACCCATCAATCTGAATGTCATACAAAGGAAGAGGATCAGTTAACTTTTTACCCTAAAATTACCAACCATAAGAGGTAAACAATTTTACCTTGGAAATGTTGCCTTATATTCTTCTTTCCTGATCCAATGCTGCGAGCCTGCAAAATTTAAGCACAAACTAAACTTTGTAATCTTTAAAAGTATTGCACAGAGCGTCTGAAAAGGAAAGCATACAACATTAACAACACGTAGTCCATCAAACAGTTTCTATTGTACATGATAATGATCAGGGGGAACATCTGTGACTTTGCTCAAATATTTGGTAAGCCAATCGTTTGTTCAGTGGCATAAACATAAACGTAAACATCTATCAAATCCTAAATTTACAGACAGCTGTGTCACATCATTTAGAAATATTAGATTTACCAACATTTCATTGCACTGGATGGACCTGGTTTTTGAAATGCATTGATTGATAGTCATAAGTTTTATGATCCAATAGTGATAACGTAGAGAAAATATCAAGGCTCAGAATAATGTGGATGGTTTGCCGCCTATAATAAGCTTATTTTTCATCATAATTCATTGACATAAATTGATTTTTCATGACATAAAATGATGGGCTTACCAAGCAGGAGGAGTTCCGGCACATCTGATTTGTAGATGCCATAGTAGAAGTTTTGCTAGATCTATAGATGCCACAGTCGCCAAAGCTAGAGCCTGAGCTACCATCGCCAAGCAGGAGGAATTCCGGCAGGTGATCTGAAGATGCCATAGTCGCCAAAGCCCTTTATTTGTTTGATTTTTTAAACCAATCTGCATCCGACCACCCTCACCTACAACTGTTTTGCATCCTAAAAGCAGCAGAGAGTTCTATCTAGCTGCGGGCAAGCTAGGAAATCCCAAAAAGATGCCGCCCTAAAAACTTACATTCCCTTTATACCATGTAGAAATCATGACCGTCGAACTGTTGCCTTGTCGATAATTGCTTGACGTGTAGCAAGAAGAGCATCCTGCTGGGAGAGAAGTTGTGCCTTGGATTTCATCTTGCCCGCAATTCAGTCTACAACTTCTCAATCAGCTGGTTGCAATTATAATATTCTGCAGCAGTAACAGTAGCTTTCTCTTCTGCACACCATGCAGCTGATTGAGCTTCTTTCAAGGACTCCTCGAGACTGGCCCATCGAGATGTTTCAAATTCTAGCTACTTAGACTGTTCCAATAAAGTAAGCTTAATAGTCTATTGTTGAAGCTGCTTAAAAACCTCATTTTTCTCAACATTTAGGCAGTCTCTCTAGAGAGTGTCAATGTGCATGTCTGATCATTAAGGCATGCTAGGCTTCTAATTTTCCGATGAGACGCAACATCTTTCCCTATCTTAACAGTTGAGGAAGCAATTGTTTTAGCAATCTGCTGACCAAATTCCAGGACATAAGTGCGAGGCCGAAAAAAGGAAGCAATTTGTCGATCTGATTTATACACATTGACATTGTAAAAGATTTAAGAGCAAACGAACCTCTTTCATTTGATGCAGTGTCTCTGTCATGCCTTCTTCGGGATCTAGAAACACAATGCTCGTGGCGAAGAAACCTAGCATATATTGATGGTGCCCAAAACCATGGCCTTGTAGTCATCTCCAACCTATTGCCCACAAAAATGGTTCCACCACATCTTTCCCTATCTTAGCGGTTGAGGAAGCAATTGTTTAAGCAATCTGCTGACCAAATTCCAGGGCATAAGTGCAGGCCAGAAAAGGAAGCAATTTGCTGACACAGTTTACACACATTGACATTGTAAAAGATTTAAGAGCAAACGAACCTCTTTCATTTGACGCAGGTGTCTCTGTCATGCCTTTTTCAGGAATTAGAAGCCCAATGCTCTGTGGCAGTAAACCTAGCATATATTGATGGTGCCCAAAACCATCGCCTTGTAGTCATCTCCGACCTATTGCCCACAAAAATGGTTCCACCATCGTATAAATCCATCGCTGGACAACCGATTTGCGCCGATTTGCCTGGAAATGAGTATGCTTGGCTATGGCGATGAAGCAAAGCAGCGCCCGCAAAGTGGACGAAATTTTCCTATGCGTTGGATCTGCAGCCCTAGATTTAAACCGTCCAATCTAGGGCTGGATCCAAATCCAGGAATTACTGTAAAACATTATAATATAGGATATATAACCCTTTCATTGGAACCCTTCCAATTTAGGATAACCCTGCAGCAGCCATACATTGGAAGGATTGGTTATATATTTCAGTATCATGTACACATATATGCATACATATATATGTAGTGACATATACGATATACATAACCTTCTCCTGCAACATGTATATATAACCCTTTTTAATACATGTAACCCTACTATAAGTATAGAGGTATACATAACCCTCCAAACACCCTACATTAAAATTATTCCAACTTACCCGATATATTCCATATTTAATGAAACTTTGCTTAATAAAGCAACTACTTGAAAGAATAAAAAACAAACCCCTTCAAGACAAAGTAACTACTACTACTTTCTGTTATTTATAGGTAACTCTAGAGACAACTCTAGAGACAGAGCATATACTACATTCTGTTCCACATAGATAAGTCTAACGAATCACCTTAAATAATTTCAAGGCCACTTTTAATATATGACACTAGAAACCCGACATAATAGTTTACATTAATTTGTGTTGGCTTCAAGTTGTCAATGCGGTATACAAGTTTAATTTCATCTCAACATTGAGTAATGCGTACAACCATTATGAAATGATAGTGAGAATGAAGCAACTACTTGAAACAAACCCCTATGTTGTGACAAACCCTTATGGAGGTGGGATCCCAACCACAGTCTCAAGAGCTTTTTGGAGTCTGTCTTGAAACAAGGTTTTACTTTGAGCACGGTCCTAAAGAACTCGACCAGAAGCAAGTAGGAGATCACCTTTACCTTTACTTCTTGAGATTTGTTTCATTTGAGTCGAGGAAGCCTGCTAACAAGCAAGATCCTGATACCGAACCCCATAAATCTAACAACCTAGCCCATCAACGATGGGCACCATAACTAGTATGATGTGTAATGGCAAGGGCACAATGCATGTGCTTGATGTGAGAGGATGGAACGACATATCTATTATGTGTCATGTCAAAGTTTTGTAATGTTACATGCCTATGGGCTCATAACATTCTATACCTAGGTAAACTTTGATCCAAATGGCCAACAAATATGTTCACATCGTTGTGAGGTGCCCAGCTATTTTTACCAATGTGACTCAAGCTCTAATTAATGTTTACATTTTTACAAAGTTATCAAATAATCATGTCATGAGTATGGGAACTTATAACTCGCTCTGACATCAAGTATGGCATTCAAAAACATAATCAATTCAACATAATCATGATTATAATATTGCAACAGATAATGTATTATTGCAACATAATCATGCTTTCTCAAAGGATGGGATTTTCAGATGATCTACTGCAAAGTGTTGTCGCGTTGTACTAGAGAGTCTATGTTTCAAGAGATTCCAATGTCTTTGCCAAGCATTTTGAAGATAGAATTCATATTGCAAATTACAAAGGCAAAAGAGCATTATCAAAACATGTAATTTCTGTAAAAAGTAATCAAACGTGCTTTTGACTAGTTCCTTTTCCATTTTTTTTTCTTCGTACATGTTTCCCTTTATCTTTATTTCCCTCTTCCTTTTTTCCCTTCCCCTTTTCCTTTTTCCTTTTCCCATTTCCCTTTTTGACTATCGGATTGAGTGAATTTTGGCCAACGGGCATTTTATCTTCCCTTTTTCCCTTTTCTCCTTCTCTTTTTGTTTTCCCCTTCCTTACCCTTTTTTATTCCTTTTCCTTCTTCCCCTTTTTTGTTTTCTATTTTTCCTTTTCCATTTTTTATTTTTTCATATTCTTATTTCTCCTTTTCCCTTTTCCTTTTTTCCTTTTGTCCTTTCTCTCTCACTTTTCCTTTTCCTTCCCCTTTTCCTTTTTCCCTTTTCCCTTTCATCGTTCGACTGTCATCCTTGATCGTCCGATCTAGGGCTCCATTGAAGACACACGCTATCTTATATTATAACTAGTAATGGTGCCCAGCGTTGCTGGGCATAAGTTGGGAACCTGTCTTGAGGGAAACATGTTCAGTTCAACTCCTTTTCATACATCTTAGATAATAGAAATTAAGCCCAATGTTGCTGGGCTATAAGAGATTTTTGTGCACTCGAGTATGTTTCCCTTTCTCTTTGCCTTTTGCTCTATCCCGCATTTTCCTTTTTCTTTTCCTTTCTTTTCCATTTTCCATTTCCCTTCCCTTCCCTTTCCACTTCCCGTTCTCCTTTTTCCCTTTCCCCTTTTTTTGAGAGATTTTTTTCCTTTCCTTTCATCCTTTCCCAACCCCTTCCCTTTTCCCATGCCCTTTTTCCCACCTTTTTCATGTCCCATTTTCTTCTTTTCCGCACCCTCTTCCCTTTTTCCTCGTGCCCCTTCTCCCTTCCTTTTCTTTTCTATTTTCCATTGTCCCATGCTCTTTTTTCTCACCCTTCCTCTCTTCCTCTTTTCATGCCCTTCTCCTCCTCTCTTTTTTCATTTCCCTCTTCCCCATTCCTCGTGCCCTCTTTTCCTTCCTTTTTTACTTTCCCTTCCCTTTTCATCCTTTCCTCTCTTCCCGTATCCTTTTTCACTTTCTTCCCCCTTTTCCCTTTCCTTTTCATTTTCTCTTTCTTTTTCCTTCCAATGCAACGTTCCCTTTTCCCTGACCTTTTTTGCCTTTCTCCATCCTCTTTCTCTTTTCCCTGTGCCCATCCCCCCTCCTTTTCTCACATTTTCCCTTTTCCCCATGCCCTTTTTTCCCTTCCCCTTCCCATTTTCCATTTCCCTCTCCCCTTTTCCTCGTGCTCATTTTCCCTTCCCGTTTCCCCTTTCTGCATTCCCTTTTTTTTCCTTCCTCTTTCTTTTTTTGAATGCCCTTCTTCCCTTCCGTTCTCTACATCATTTTCCTCTTCCCCTTTAATTTTCCTCCTTTCCATATCCTTTCCTTTTCCCCTTTTCCCATTGCCTTTTTTCCTTCCCTTTCCTCCCTCCTCCCGTTCTTTTTCCCTTTTCCCATGCCACTTATCCCTTCCTCACCACTTTATTCTTTCCCTTTTTCTCTCTTCCTCTCTTCCCCTTTTCCTCGTGTCTCTTTGCCTTTTCCTTTTCATCTTTCCACCCCCCTTTTCTTTTTTTCCTTTCCCTAACACCCCCCCCCCCCCCGCCCTTTTTTCTCTTTTCTCCCCTCCTTTCTTTTCCTTTTCTCTTTCCCTTTTCCATTACGCCGTTCCCTTTTCCACACCTTTTCCATGTGCTCCTTTTCAAATATGGATACCAGTTACATTTGAGCTGATAGTTAAGCACAGAGGTGGATTCTACAGAGTGCTATATGAGCTAAGACAAAATATCTGGAGTACTAGGCTTTATAGGCTCTGGCAGAATATGTTGTGCCCAATGTATCAGATCTGCTGATAGCAGCTATGCCTTTGTTCGAATGAATGAAACCAAGTAAAAAATGGTTTTTGCCTTAGAATGCAGATTTGTTTCAAATTAGATGCCTGCACATGGCATCTCATGTTGCAATTAAAACAGTTTAGACGATGGGGAAGCACCACGCCAGGACATCCTGAAAATTTTGAGACACTTGGTATTGAAGTCATAACAGGTAAGTAACTGATGGTCCCTTTTTTTGTTTTCCAAAATGTGCAAAGGTTCAGATGTTGCTTCTCTCATGTGTTGGAATGGTCAAGGAAAATGCTGATATTTAAGAAAATTACATACACCATTGGCATTGATCCAAACTCTGGAACCTTTATGCCAGCATTGACTATGACATCTACCTGCAGTATGCCAACGTTGGAATGTAGGTTGAATTATCTACTGAGTTTAAAGCCTCCACAAAAAAATGTATAATCCATAATCCGGGTGCAGCCATGTATTCTGTGCAGAAGAATTGATAACCTTGGAGGAAAAAAGATTTAAAGTTTCTCAGCTTTCATCTCCTTTCTAAATTCATTTCCAGGTACACGTTTGCACCAAGGTTCCCTTCTATTTGCAGTGCAGCTTGGAGGAGAGGATTAAACAGAGGAAATATGCCTTGACTGGATTTGGTCAAGAAAAGCTAGACCAAAATAAGGTGGAGGAGAAGATAGTTGAAACTGACATTGGAGGTGCTCAAGTAAAGACACATGGGAACTGCTAGAAGGTTTTAATTTCTGCTTGGCACAAGTTGCTCAACGATGCACTATAATATGCATCTAGAAGAGCATATATTTTTGCATAGTTTGGAGTTCTCTTTGTGATGGGTATGGTCGTATGCGGCTCTCAGCAGGATCTCCTCCCATAAAGCCAAGGGATTTGCCAGATTCTAGGGATTCTCAAATCACATGTTAAATTGCAATTTGCCATTCGAAATGATGGTAGTTGTGTCGACATGTGTACCATCAAAAGCAAAAACCTGTTAATGACTTTGCTTTAATCGTTGGGAAGCAAATTAAAATGGCAGGATGTTAATACATAGTTTTAGCGACTGTACATCCTGAGCAAAATTCATGTGCCAGTCTAAAATGCAAGCATTAAAAGAACCATCTGCATCTATAAAATAACAGTTGTTATACATTGTGTCCTAACAACAGACATAAAACATGCTTGCCATATTTATAGTGTCTGCGTTGATAAGCCAATCAAAGAAAAAAATTCTCCATGCATAGCGATTTTGCAAAAAGTTACATTAGAAATAATTCATCAGAATTTTATAGATGACGCAATTGTCTTTTTTTCTTAATTTCTTATCCGAAATTATCCTTTACCTTTGGTTTTTGAAGTGGAAGGATTTTAAATTATAGCAGAATTTGTCATCAGCTGTCCTGGTTATAACCTGCCTACATTTTGGCACAAAAATACAATGAGATAGTATGGGACAATGTAGAGGCTTTTGGTTAGAGTAAAATCCTTTGCTAAAAACATAAGTGCCTCCTAACACTAAGAACACGAGTGCTTGCCATCAATATTTCCTGTTTAATGGAATGTAGGCACTTGACTTCCTATTCAACTAGTAATGGTGCCCAGCGTTGCTGGGCATAAGTTGAGAGCCTGTAAAAGCTTTGGGATGCAGTGAGAAAAGCCCTATCCCTTTCCCTTTCCCTTTTGCTCTATCCCGCATTTCATTTTTTCTTATTTTCTCTACTTTTTTTTTCTTTTCATTTTTTTTCTCGTCTTTCTCACAT
This sequence comes from Isoetes taiwanensis, assembly GCA_021234155.1. Lineage (NCBI taxonomy): Eukaryota > Viridiplantae > Streptophyta > Lycopodiopsida > Isoetales > Isoetaceae > Isoetes > Isoetes taiwanensis. The sequence continues at coordinate 2,758,101 of JAJEKV010000095.1, read as the reverse complement.
GTTTCCTTGTTTTCCCATCCCTTTCCTTCCCTGTTCCCGATAACCGTTTTCCCTTCCCTTTTGCTCCTTTCTCCACCTTTTCCCTCTTCTCTTTTTTATTTGCCCTTTTCCCTTCCCCTTTCTCTTTTTTTTATGCCTTCTCTTTTCCCCACCCTTTTTCCATGTCTTCCCTTTTTCTCAACCTTTTACTCTTTTGCCCTTTTCCATGCCTATTTTCCCTTCTCTTTTTCTCCTTTTCCCACTCTTTTCCTCCTTTTTTGTGTGCCTTTTTCCCTTCCATTTTTCTTTTCTCCCTCCCGTTTTCCATGCCCTTTTTACCTTCCCTTTTTCTATCTCCTCACCCTTTCCCTCTTTCCCTTTTCCATGTTCCCTTTTTCTCTTTCCCTTTTCCATTTTCCTCATTTCCTTTTTCCCGTGCCTCTCTCTCTTTCCCCCTTTTTCCATTCTTTTTTCTTTTCTATTTCCCTTTTCCCATGCCCTTTTTCCCACCCTTTTCTTCTTTCTATTTTTCCCCCACCTTCCTTTTCCTCCTTTTCCCACCCTTTCCCTCTTCCCGTGCAATTTTCCCTTCTTTCAACCCTTCCTTTTTCTTTTCTCTTTTCCTTTCCTCATGTCCTTTTTCCCTTTCCCTCCCCTCCATCACTTCCCTGCTTCCCTTTCCCTTTTTTCCCGTTTCCTTTTCTTGATGGATTTTTTTCTTTCCGTTTTCCTCCTTTGCCGATCATTTTCCTGTGAACTTTTTCCCTTCCTTTCCTTTTCCTTTTCCCTTTTTCCATGCTTTTTGCACATTTGTTTTATTCTCTTATTTCCTATACCCATTTTCCTCTTTTCCCCACCCTTTCTCTCTTGCCCCTTTTCTTTTCCCTTTTTTCTTTTTTCCCTTTCTTCACCATTTTCCTCTTCCCTTTTCTCTCATGCCCTTCCCCCCTTCCCTTTTCTCGTTTCCCTTTTTCTTTTTCCTTGTGACCTTTACCTAGGTTCCCTTTCCCCCTTTTCTCTTTCCTTTTTCTTTCTTCTCACTTTCCCTTTTTCTATGCCCCTTTTCTTTTCCTCATTTTTCCAACCTTTCACTCTTCCCCTTTTCTTGATGCATTTTTTCCCTTCCCTTTCCCTCTCTTTTTTTTCCCTTTTCCTATCCATTTGTCCCTTCCTTTTTTCTCTTTTCTCAACGCTTCTCTTTTTCCCCCTTTTCCCATGCTCCTTCCTTTTCCCATGCTTTTTTTCTCCTCCCCTTTTCCATGCTTTTTTTCTCCTTCATTTTCTCATTTTTTCAACCTTTTCCTCTTTCCCTTTTTTTTTTCATGTCCTTTCCATTTACCTTTTCCACTTTATCTCTTCCTCCTTCCCTCGTGCCCTTTTCCCAGGTTCCCTTTCCCTTTTTCGTTTTCCATGCCTTTTTCTCTTCTCTTATCCCCACCCTTTTCCCTTTTCCTTTTACCCTTTTCCCTTTTCCCCGTGCCTTTTTGCCCTTCACATTCTCTCTTTCCACTTCCCTTTTCCTTTTTCCCCTTTTCATTAACCCTTTCCCCTTAAGAGATCGAAGCATGACCAATCACAGTGTTGGTAAGTCGTGCAATAAATCTAGGCCTTTGGATGCATCCAGATGATCTCAACCATTCAAATTAGGGCTCGATGCACTACGCACTTACGGTATAACATTATAATATAAGATGGATGTATTTTTCTAATAAGGTATCGATTGAACAAGGTAAACTTCCTATGAGCAGCATTCAACAAATCGAATACAAGCACAACAAAATACATGCTACAACAAGCTGCAAAAGCAAATTCAACAAATTCTTTTGGAACAAAACCTATCATTTACAGGTCCGCACTTATGCCCAGCAACGCTGGGCACCATCTTATATTATAATATTATAGCGTGTGTCTTCAATGGAGCCCTAAATCGGACGGTCGAGGATTTGATTGACCAATGGTGGAGATGATGTGTGCGTGTCTTCAACTAAAATTTCATCTTGACTATGGCTTCAATATGAAAGGGAAAAGGAAAAAGGAAAAAAGGAAAAGGGAAAAGGAAAAACGATGAAAGGGAAAAGGGAAAAGGGAAGGGAAAAGGAAAAACGATGAAAGGGAAAAGCGAAAAGGGAACGGAAAAGGAAAAGGGAAAAAGGAAGGAAAAGGAAAAACGATGAAAAGGAAAAAGCGAAAAGGAAACGGAAAAGGAAAAGGGAAAAGGAAAAACAATAAAAGGGAAAAGGGAAAAGGAAAGTTCAAAAGGAAAAACGATGTAAGGAAAAAGGAAAAGGAAAAAGGGGAAGGAAAAGGAAAAAATTATGAAAGGAAAAAAGGAAAAGGAAAGGAAGGAAAAGGAAAACGATGAAAGGGAAAAGGGAAAAAAAAAAGAAAAGGGGAAGGAAAACGATGAAAGGGAAAAAGGGAAAAGGGAAAAACTAAAAAAGGGAAGGGAAAAGGAAAACTATGAAAGGGAAAAAAGGTAAAAGGGAAAAGGAAAAGGGGAAGGGAAAAGGAAAAACAATGAAAGGAAAAGGGAAAAGGGAAACTAGAAAAGGAAAAGGGAAAAGGAAAAACAATGAAAGGGAAAAGGGAAAAGGGGAAGGGAAAAGGAAAAATGATGAAAGGGAAAAGGGAAAAGGAAAAGGGGAAGGGAAAAGGAAAAGGAAAAACGATGAAAGGAAAAAGGGAAAAGGGAAAAGGAAAAGGGTAAGGGAAAAGGAAAAACAATGAAAGGGAAAAGCGAAAAGGGAAACGGAAAAGGGGAAGGGAAAAGGAAAAACGATGAAAGGGAAAAGCGAAAAGGGAAAAGGAATAAAAGAAAGGTAAGAGGAAAAAGGAAAGAGAAGGAGAAAAGGAAAAAGGGAAAGATAAAAGGAAATAGAAAAAGGAATAGAATAGGTGAGGGGGAAAGGGAAAGGAAAAAGGGCACCGCGAGAAGGGTAAGAAGTAAGGGTGAGAAAAGGAAAAAAATGTAAGGGAAAATAAGAAAAGGTTGCAAAGTCCATGGGAAAAAGAAAAGTAAAAAGGAAAAGAGAGGGGGAAAAGGGAAAAAGAGAACTTGGGAAAAGGGAACGAGAAAAAGAGAAAAAAGGAAAGGGCGTGAAAAAAATGGAAGAGAGAAAGGGTGAAGAAAGAGAAAAAGGGAAGCAAAAAGAGCATCGAGAAAAAGGAAGAGGGAAAGGATGGAAAAAGGAGGAAAAGGGTGGGGGAAAAGTAGAATAGACAAAGGGTAGGAGCAAGGAATAGGAAAAGAGGAAAAGAGGAAGGAGAAAAGGGCACGAGAAAAAAGGGAAGAGGGAAAGGGTGAGGAAATGAAAAAAGAAAGGGAAAAAGAGTATGGGAAAGAAAAAAGAAAGGAGAAAGTGGAAAGGGGAAAAGGGGGAAAGGATGGGGAAAGAAGGAAAAAGGGTACATAAAAAAGGTTGAGAAAAGGGAATGGAAAGGGGCATATGAAAAGGGAAAGGGAACGGGAAAGGGAAAATGTAAAGGAAGGGGAAAGAGAAAGGAAAGGGAAAAAGGGAACAACACAAAGCAAAAGGGTGGGGAATGTATGAAAAGAGAATGGAAAGTTGAAAGGAAAAGGGAAGCGGAAAACCCAATTTTTCACATGGAACACTCAATTTTTGCCCAGCCCTAATTTAAATGGATCAAGCCCTAATTTAAATGGATCAGATTATCTGATTAAAACTGAAGGCCGAGATTTATCGCACGACTTCCCACTATCGTGATTAGTCATGATTTGATCTCTTAAGGAAAAAGGAAAAGGAAAGGGAAGGAAAAGCATGGGTAAAAGGGAAAAGGGAAGGGAAAAAGGGCGTGGGAAAAAGGGGAAGAGGAGAAAGACAAGGGAAGGAAAAATGGCATGGGAAAAATGAAAAAAAAAGAATAGAAATAGAGAGGGAGAAAGGGAAGGGAAAAGGGGCAACGGAAAAAGGTAAGGGAAAAAGGTGGGAAGAAGGGGACAAACAAAGCGCATGGGAAAAGAAAAAGAATAAAGGAGATGGAAAAGGAAAAAGGGAACCTAGAAAAAGGGCACGAGGAAAAGGGCAAAAGGGAAGGGGGAAAGGGCATGGGAAAAAAAAGAAGAGGGAAAAGGTGAAGAAAGAGGAAAAGAGAAGCAAAAAGAGAGCATCAAAAAGAGAAAGGGAAAAGGTTAGAGAGAAAAGGTGAGGAAAGAGGAGAATGGAAGGGGAAAATGACATGGAAAAAGGGAAAGCGAAAGGGGAAAATGAAAAGAGAGGGGAAAAAGAAAGATAAAAAGGCATCGTGAAAAGGGAAAGAGGGAAATGGTGGGAAAAGGGAGAGGGAAAAAATGAATATGAAAAGGGTGGGAAGAAAACGAATAAAGCGCATGGGATGAGGGAAAGGGAAAGGAAAAGAAAAAAAGAAAAAAGGGGGGAAAAGGGTACCTAGAAAAAGGGCACAAGGAAAAGGGCAAAAGGGAAGGGGGAAAGGGCATGCAAAAAAGGAAAGAGGGAAGGGTGAAAAAAGAGGAAAGAGAAGCGAAAATAGGGCATCGAAAAAAGGAAGGGAAAAGGTTAGAGAGAAAAGGTGAGGAAAGAGGAGAAGAAAAGGGGAAAACGGCATTAGAAAAGGGACAGGGAAGAGGAAAAAGAAAAAAAAGAGGGGGAAAGGGAAGATAAAAAGGCACCGAGAAAAGGGAAAGAGGGAAAGGGTGGGAAAAGGAGGAAAAGGGGAACATGAAATGATGGAGAGCGAGGAATGGAAAAAAAAAGGAAGAGAGGAAGGGGAAAAGGGCATGAGAAAAAAGGGAAGAGGAAAAGGGTGAGGAAAGGGAAAAAGAACATGGGAAAGGGGAAAAAAAAGAGAGAAAAGGGGAAAGTTGAAGAGGAAAAAAGGTAGAAGATGATGGAAAAAAAAGGGCACATGAAATAGATGAAGAAATGCGAATGGAAAGAGGCATACGAAAGGGGAAAGGGAAAGCGAAAATGAAAAGGAATGAGAAAAGGGAAAGGGAAAAAGGGCACAGAGAAAAGCGAAAGGGTGGGGAAGGGATGAAAAGGGAAGAAGAGAAAGGAAAAAAGAAAAGGGAAGCAGAAAGGGGGGAAGGGAAGGGAAAAAAGGCATGAGGGAAAGGGGAGAGAAAAATGAGAAAAGAGATGGGAAAAAGAGCACAGATAAAGAGGAAGATGGCGGGGAAAGGAAGAAACCGGCCACACAGAAATGTGAGGAAAAGAGAAAAAAAAAGGGGCATGGAAAAAGGATAAGAGAAAATGAAAAGAAAGGGGGGAAAAGAAAGGGAAAAATAGGAAAGAAACAGAAAAATAGTGAAAAGGGAAAAGAAAAAGCCTATCAGAAAAAGGGAAATGGCAAGGGAAAGGGAAAGGGAAAAAGGAGAAGGGGAAAGGGAAGGGGAAGGGGAGGGAGAAGGGGCTAAAAAAAAGAAAAAGGGGAGAAGGGAAAAAGATAACATGTGAGAAAAATAAGAAAAAAGTAAAAAGGAAACTGTGTAGGATAATGAGGAAAAAGAAGAAACACGGGATAGAGCAAAAACCAAAGGAAAAGGAGAGGATATTAAATGCACAAAAACCTTTTATAGCTCAGCAACACTAGGCTTGGTTTCTATTATATGGTTTATGAAAAGAAGTCTAGGCTGAATAGGTTTCCGTCCACATAGGCTCCCAAATTATGCCCAGCAACGCTGGGCACTATTACTAGTTACTAGTAATAATATAGGATGTTATACCGTATTGAATGGATCAAGCCCTAATTTAAATGGGAGATTATCTGATAGAAACTGAAGGCCGAGATTTATCGCACGACTTCCCACTATCGCGACTGGTCATGATTTGATCTCTTAAGGAAAAAGGAAAAGGAAAGGGGAGGAAAAGCACGGGTAAAAGGGAAAAGGGAAGGGAAAAGGGGCGTGGGAAAAAGGGGAAGAGGAAAAGGACATAGAGAGGAAAAAGGGAAGGAAAAATGGCATGGGAAAAATAAAATAAAAAATAGAAATAGAGAGGGAGAAAGGGAAGGGAAAAGGGGCAACGGAAAAAGGGGAAGAAAGGAAGGGCGTGAAAAGTAGAAAAAAGGTAAGGGAAAAAGGTGCGAAGAAGGGGACAAACAAAGCGCATGGGAAAAGGGCACGGGAAAAGAAAAAAGAATAAGGGAGATGGAAAAGGGAAAAGGGCACCTCGAAAAAGGGCACGAGGAAAAGGGCAAAAGGGAAGTGGAAAAGGGCATGGGAAAAAAAAAAGAAGAGGGAAAAGGTGAAGAAAGAAGAAAAGAGAAGCAAAAAGAGAGCATAAAAAAGAGAAAGGGAAAAGGTTAGAGAGAAAAGGTGAGGAAAGAGGAGAATGGAAGGGGAAAATGACAAGGAAAAAGGGAAAGCGAAAGGGGAAAAGGAAAAGAGAGGGGAAAAGGGAAGATAAAAAGGCATCGTGAAAAGGGAAAGAGGGAAAGGGTGGGAAAAGGGAGGGGGAAAAGATGAACATGAAAAGGGTGGGAAGAAGAGAACGAATAAAGCGCATGGGATGAGGGAAAGGAAAAGGAAAAGAAAAAAAAAAGAAAAAAAGGAGATGGAAATGGGAAAAGGGTACCTAGAAAAAGGGCATGAGGAAAAGGCAAAAGGGAAGTTGGAAATGGGCATGCAAAAAAGGGGAAGAGGGAAAGGGTGAAAAAAGGGAAAAGAGAAGCGAAAATAGGGCATCGAAAAAAGGAAGGAAAAAGGTGAGGAAAGAGGAGAAGAAAAGGGGAAAATGGCATTAGAAAATGGACAGGGAAGGGGGAAAAGAAAAAAAGAGGGGAAAAGGGAAGATAAAAAGGCACCGAGAAAAGAGAAAGAGGGAAAGGGTGGGAAAAGGAGGAAAAGGGGAACTTGAAATGATGGAGAGCAAGGAATGGAAAAAAAGCAAGAGAGGAAGGGGAAAAGGGCATGAGAAAAAAGGGAAGAGGAAAAGGGTGAGGAAAGGGAAAAAGATGGGAAAGGGAAAAAAAAAGAGAGAGAGAAAGGGAAAGAGAGAGAGAGATGAAAAGAAAGGGAAAAAAGAAAGGGAAAAATGGGAAGGGCGGGAAAAAGATGAAAAGGGAAGAGAAAAAGCCTATCAGAAAAAGGAAAATGGGAAGGGAAAGGGTAAGGGAAAGGGAAAGGGAAAGGGAAAAAGGAGAAGGGGAAAGGGAAGGGGAAGGGAAAGGGAAGGGAAGGGGAGGGAGAAGGGGGCTAAAAAAAAAGAAAAAGGGGAAAAGGGAAAAAGATAACATATGAGAAAAATAAGAAAAAAGGAAAAAGGAAACTGTGTAGGATAATGAGGAAAAAGAATAAACACGGGATAAAGCAAAAATCAAAGGAAAGGGAAAGGATTAAATGCACAAAAACCTTTTATAGCTCAGCAACACTGGGCTTGGTTTCTATTATATGATTTATGAAAAGAAGTCTAGGCCAAGGCATTGGGAGAATGGGTTGGATGTGGATACTCCTCCCTCAGTTCCAAAGCCTCAGGCACTAAAGGAGGTGTCTCCCTTTTGTGGAAGAATATTAAGGTCAGCGAAACCTTTGTTAGCAAGGGTGGTCGATGGCATGCGGTGTTGATAAATGAAAGCGAGGATCAAGAACATTGGGGCATCATCAATTTATATGCATCCAATTCTCCATCGGAGAGAGCAAAATTATGGAAAGAAATCAGATTATGGATTCAAGCACAACCACCAAGAAGCTGGATACTAGGTGGTGATCTGAACATGACAGACTCATGGGATCAGAAAATGGGTCTACATAGAAACTTAACCAAAGATGAGCTTAGGGAATGGGAAGACCTCCTGAATAGCACAGGGCTCAGCCTAATTCAGCCCTCCAACTATCTCTACTCATGGTCCAACAAGCAAAAAGGTGAGAAGCGGGTGTATTGCCTTTTAAACCGTTTTTATATAAGCAACAGAGGTGCTAAAATTCTCGACAACTGTTATGTGGAAGCTGAGGTATCCTACACTCAATCTGACCACATTCCTCAGGTGCTCAATCTAGACATGTATGCCAGCGGGCGTAACAAGGCAGCCCTAGAAAATTGCCAGGAAACAATTTCCTAGGCCAGGATGAGGACCTAACATAATTACTTTGTAACAATAGTACACTATTTCCAAAGAGACTTTTATTTCCAGAAACAATACACTCGAATTATCTCAAATGCTTCCAACACACTAAATATTAATAATCAGAGTAATATCTTAAACAATCAAGGTACTCAATACATTGTATGTTCTCCCAATGGAAATATCTTACTTGAAATCAAGTTTAATGAACCATCTGCTTAGAATCGCATAAAAACATCAAAGCATGGAGCAAGAAACCTGGTTACCTGCAGTAGAACCAAAGGACAGTTAGCCTTAATCAGGGTAAGAGCCTAAGCTACTAACAGGTAAGCAGTAGGTTTCTTGGGTATTCCCCTTCACCATGACTTTAATGGTACTAGTGTCAATATGTAGCCATTGAGAATAACTCAGATTTCCAGTATTTTTGTGCAGCAAAATAGCATTCAGTCCTAGTTACCCAGTAGATTATGAATATGGGTAACATCATTAGATACCAAGTAGTGTCCTCCCTTACCTTGGAGTCCCCTCTAAAATCTACTGCTCACATACAACCTTAAACAACTAAACACTAAACCAGCTTTTACAACTAAATATAACCTTTAAACATACGAATCAGTTTGTATTTATACATTATGCACAGTCGAGAAAGTAATTGGATCAGCCCCATTTTTGTTATCATTCCAGCTCAGTTATAACATAGTATTATAACCTTAAAACCTGGCATCCAGTTACAGCCCATATATGTTTAATTTAAACCTTTATTCTATCCAGCATAAATTCATAATGAACCAATTCAAACTAATAGATCTAACCAGGTACATCATAGAATAGTGCTTTATACTATTCACAATCACTAAATAAGGGCCTTATTACATGCCTTGTTGCTGCCCGATTTTTTCTAGCAGGCTTATAGGCAATCTGAAACATCATGCATACATAGATGATACTTTGTACTTAGTTTAAATCAGCCTTATGTTGTAAGCACCTGATCTAGTAATGCTTACATTCAATATGTAAATCCAGCACAAATACTAAGAAGGAAATTAAAGCCAGTAAATTAATCTCACTACAATTTGCAAATAATTTCATCAGGAACCTGTTCTTAATAGGAAAAACAATCAGAGTCTAGTATTAACCTGAATAGATTTAGCTCCAGAGGGACATCCCGGGTGTTGTTTTGTGGCTGTCATGTTGCTAATTTCGACCTTGGAGTTGGCTTCCATGTTGGTTGAGAATTCGTTACCAACTTTGCTCTTGGGGATCAGCTCAACAATCTCAGCCTTCTTCTTGATCCCTTCCCCTTCGTTAGCATTGATGCACTCACCCTCATTGGCATTGCTGGGCACACCCATATCTACACTTTGTTTTGCTGTGCTAGCAGCCTTACGAAATTCCCAGATCTTTTTCCTCTTGGGAGCCAGACTAGAATCCATTTGAAGCTTCCTTCTGGTAGACATATTGAGATCCCCTTTCTTCCTGCCCATGCTCAAGGGCAGAAGACAGGATTCATTTGTGGAGGATGAAATCAGTAACGAGCTCATCTATCTGTGTCTTTATATAGACATGATCCCAGTCCTTAACAATGGTAGCAACACACCAGTCGTGTCCTTAAGCTGGATCCATTTGTCATTTGTATTATCAGCAAATGTAAATCCCATCCTATTTATCTGCAAATTGATCTTGACGGAGGTGTCCTTGTTCTCCATCCATTCACGATGCAAGCTGCTACCGGAACCCTAAAATTTAGAGATCGTAATATGCAATTACGATTTATTTTAGGTCATATATTTTTCCATTACGTATGTTTTTAACTGTTAGTTAAGATGTTCTTGTGCCAACATGCCACCTATCTTAACCCTGGTATTATGTTAGCCCTTATGCTACACATCATGTAAAATTGGTCCTCATAGCTTAGTGAAGACCGTTTTCATTCATGCCTAGAACATCACCACATGTAACTGTGTATATTATTTATTTGTCACAGTATATTTTCCAAGGTAAGACTGTCTCTAAAGCCTGTACCAGCAAAGTTCTGTTGTGCCAATATGACGTGTGTTATAACCTAGGCCTTAGGTTCACCCTTGTGCACTACAAACCGTAAAGATTGGTCCCCATTGCTCAGTGCAAACCTTATCCCCCATTGCTCAATATGTTGTAGCCATAACTGCATCTTATATTATAATGTTGTGTAATGGACCGCACCCTAAATCGGACGGTCGAGGATTTGATTGACCAATGGTGGAGATGATGTGTGCGTGTCTTCAACTAAAATTTCATCTTGACTATGGCTTCAATATGAAAGGGAAAAGGAAAAGGAAAAGGAAAAGGAAAAGGGAAAAGGGAAAAGGGGAAGGGAAGGGGAAGGGGAAGGAAAAGGAAAAACGATGAAAGGGAAAAAAAAGGAAAAGGGAAACAGAAAAAGGGGAAGGGAAAAGGAAAAACGATGAAAGGGAAAAGGGAAAACTATGAAAGGGAAAAGGGAAAAGGAAAAGGGGAAGGGAAAAGGAAAAAAGATGAAAGGGAAAAGGGAAAACGGAAAAGGGAAAATGGAAAAGGAAAAAGGGAAAAGGGAAAAGGAAAAGGGAAAAGGGAAAAGGAAAAGGGACGGAAAAGGAAAAAACGATGAAAGGGAAAAGGAAAAGGGAAACCGAAAAGGGAAGGGAAAAGGAAAAATGATGAAAGGGAAAAGGGAAAAGGGAAAAGGAAAAAGGGAAGGAAAAGGAAAAACGATGAAAGGGAAAAGGGAAAAGGAAAAGGGAAAAGGAAAAAGGAAAAACGATGAAAGGGAAAAAAGGAAAAGGGAAAAGGAATAGGGGAAGGGAAAAGGAAAAACGATGAAAGGGAAAAGGAAGAGGGGAGGGAAAAGGAAAAACGATGAAAGGGAAAAGGAAAAGGGAAAAGGAAGAGGAGAAGGGAAAAGGAAAAACGATGAAAGGGAAAAGGGAAAAGGGAAAAGGGAAAAGGGAAAAGGAAAAGGAATAAAGGAAAGGTAAGAGGAAAAAGGAAAGAGAAGGAGAAAAGGAAAATGGAAAGATAAAAGAAAATAGAAAAAGGAATAGAATAGGCGAGGGGGAAAGGGAACGGAAAAAGAGCACCGCGAGAAGGGTAAGAAGTAAAGGTGAGAAAAGGAGAAAAAGGTAAGGGAAAATAAGAAAAGGTTGCAAAGTCTATGGGAAAAAGAAAAGTAAAAAGGAAAAGAGAGGGGGAAAAGGGAAAAAGAGAACTTGGGAAAAGGGAACGAGAAAAAGAGAAAAAATGAAAGGGCGTGAAAAAAGGGGAAAAGAGAAAGGGTGAAGAAAGAGAAAAAGGAAAGCAAAAAGAGCATCGAGAAAAAGGAAGAGGGAAAGGATGGAAAAATGAGGAAAAAGGGGGGGGGGAATTAGAATAGACAAAGGGTAGGGAGCAAGGAATAGGAAAAGAGGAAGGAGAAAAGGGCACGAGAAAAAAGGGAAGAGGGAAAGGGTGAGGAAATAGAAGAAAGAAAGGAAAAAGAGTATGGGAAAGGAAAAGAAAAAAAAAAGAAACAAGAAAGGAGAAAGTGGAAAGGGGAAAAGGGGAAGAAGATGGGGAAAGAGGCATATGAAAAGCTTAAAGGGAACAGGAAAGGGAAAATGTAAAGGAAGGGAAAGAGAAAGGAAAGGGAAAAAGGGAACATCGCAAAAGCAAAAGGGTGGGGAAAGTATGAAAAGGGAATGGAAAGTTGAAAGGAAAAGGGAAGCGAAAAAGGAGAAGGGAAAGCAAAAAAGAGCATGAGGAAAAGAGGAGAGAGAAATGGGAAAAGAGATGGGGAAAATGGCACGTGATCAAGAGGAAGAGGGTGGGGAAAGGAAGAAAAGGGCACATGAAAAGGTAAGCAAAAGAGAACGAAAAATATGCATGAGAAACGGGAAAGAGAAAAGGAAAAGGAAAAGGAAGAGGAAGGGGAAAAGGAAAGGGAAAGAGAGTAGTGGAAAAATGGGAAGAGCGGGGAAAGATAAAAAGGAAGGGAAAAAGCTGATAAGAAAAAGAGAAAGAAAAAAAGGGAAAGGGGAAAGGGAAGGCAAAGGGAGGGAGAACGGGGTTAGAAAAAAAAAAGGGAGAATAAAAAAAGAAAGAAATTAAAGGTTCCTAATTTATGCCCAGCAAGGCTGGGTACCATTACTAGTCATACTTATATATATACTGTTAACATGTCAAAGCACATTATCCAGTCATCTCAATTAAAAAAAAAAAAAAGTCTAGGCTGAATAGGTTTCCGTCCACATATGCTCCCAAATTGGGCACTATTACTAGTAACATCTTTCTTATATTATAAAGTTATAGCGTAAGTATGTCATGAAGCAAACCCTAATTTGTATGGCTTAGATCATTTAATTGCATCCATAGGCCGTGATTTATTGCACAACTTCCCACCACCGCGATTGGCCATGCTTTGATCTCTTAAGAGGAAAGGGTAAAGGAAAAGGGAGGAGGAAAGGGGAAAAGTGAAGGGCAAAAAGGCATGGACAAAAGGGAAAGAGGGAAAGGAGAAAAAGGCAGGGGAAAAGGGAAAGAGAAAGAAAAAAAAAGAAAGGGAAGGGAAAAAGGACACCAAGAAAAGGGAAAGAGGGAAAGGGAAGGGAAAAGTGAAAAAAGGAAAAGGGTAGGGGTGGAAAAGGGCATGGGAAAAGGGAAAGGAAAAGAGGGGGGGTGGGAAAAGCTCCTACACGTGGATGATAGGATTCGAACCTATGCGAGCAAAGCCCACATGATTTCTAGTCATGCCCAATAACCACTCTGGCACATCCACGACAGCATGTGGAATACTTCCGTTTCTTCTTAGATCATTGAAATATTTAGGAGGATAGGATTTGGCTAGTCATTTGTTCTCTCTCATTGTGATGTTTGATGGTTGGAAGAGCAACCAGCAAGAATTTTTTTTGTTGAAGGCAAGTTTTTTATTTAAAATAATGAATGGTACAAAAACCTTATTAGGACCCCTCAAAGGGCCAGATAGGAAGAATTTACCCATAACAACTATGATGACAGTAGTTTGGATACAAAAAGATTCAATATTCCGTTGGAAGCCCTGCTCAACTTCTTCCCTCTAAAAGCAAGTACTATGGGGACCTCAAACAAATTCCCGTGGCAAGATTAGAGAAAGCGACGCCTCTTCCCGCCAAAGCTGTACCTCACAGAGTGGTTCCTCGCCTTCCTAAACCCCTTTGCATCTGCTCCAATGCCAGATCAAGACCTTCGAGACCAGATCAAGCTTTGAAGCCCATATGCTCAAGTTTAGCAGCTGAAACTGTTGAGGCCTGTTCCATTGGCATCAAAAGAAGAGTTCTCGTTGATGATGAATCAATAATCACCTATGCTCCACCCCCGAAAGATGTAAGAACAAAAATAAAGTAGCAGCAAGCTTCAACCCCGCTAAGCTAACCTGGCCGTAAATCCAATTATTTTGAGTTACTAGATGGAGTTCCCTCACTTTTCCAGCCTGTACTAAGGGAGGTAGCCTCCACTTCCTCCCCCAAAATTAATGAACGGTCAGGCCTTTGGTCCACCTGCTTAACTATACCGCTAATGCCCTTACATGGGTTGTTGATTCACTTACAAAATTATGCAGCATGAGACAACCTGTGTCTCCCGCCGGATTACCCTCGCTTAGAAATCTTGATTTAATGACAACAAAGATGCACTCTCTCGATTTAGATGCCAAGCTTCCCAGCCAGATGGGGAGCAAAAGCACAAAGAGTAACTCACAATATAATCGACCAGAAAGCTCGTAATGTGCCAAGGTGCACAGTGCATCACCCTCGAGAGTATATCTCGCTTTTTAACCCGGCTGAAAACCGATGAGCCAAGACAAGCAACACGTAAGCCGCTGAACAAGATGCGCATCAAAATCGGTTCCGGGCCCAACCCGCAATGAGTGTGCCTTGAAAACCGCAGCGAGTGCGCGGTAGCACATGCCCGAAAGTGCTATTTCCTCCGCTATACCACAGTGAGTGCGGTAGAACATGCTGCTGATTCCTTCTGCTATTCCACGAGCTGAAATACATGCCAAGAAAACTCATCTAACTTACCAGTAGAACCTCCGGACGAAATCACGAAGCATTTGTGCTCTGCCATACTCCAAACGAAACAGAACTCCGATGCCCACCGCAATACCAAGAACCGGTGGACCCTACCGCCGCTTTGAATGGCAAGCAGTGCAGAGCCCCGCACCCTTCCGGGCGGCCCACCCTTTGCCCGGTGTTTCAGAAGAAACGGGCGCGGCCTAAGCCGACGCCCTAGCCGCCATTGCACCGACCTTCTTCCCGTCTCGATCCAACATATCCAACCAGCAAGAATAGCTTCGATCTCATTTCTCACACTATGGTGCAATCGATTGCTCAGTTATCCTTATGTCATTATCAACATGGCTTCTTTTTTGCTCTTGCGCAAAGAACAAAATTGGAAGAGTTGAACCACAGGATGCATTGGCCAAGAATCGAACTCGGGTCTGTACAGGATGCATTGGCCAAGAATCGAACTCGGGTCTGTACCGTGGCAGGGTACTATTCTACCACTAGACCACCAATGCACAAGTAATACAAATGAATACCAACAAAGTTTAAAATGAAACGCACTTATTTGCTGGAAACGCACTTCAAAAGGAATCTTTGAAAGATTCCCTAAAATTCCCTTAAAAAAGTCCATTTTTAAGATTTTTTTGTGACAGGTGTGACAATTTTGTTAATTTAGGTACCTTTTTTGAGGGGTTGATTGAACATAACTTCCATGCAAAAATTTTAAATAGCAATTTTTATCCTCCTAATTTAGAACAAAAAATAGTTACTTATATAAAGTGTAGCAAAAAAGGGGCAATAAAAAAAAATAGCAAGGGTAGTAGAGTGACAAAGAAGTGATATATTCAAGGTTGTGAAAATTGTACAAAATTATGAACAAAATTATAGGACATTTTGATGCATAATCATCACCGCACTTTCTCGTTTCAGACATGTTCTAGTCATCTGGACAAACTTACATTTTGCAGCAAGATCAGGATCCATCTCATCCTCCGACTCATTTATTCCCTGATCACTTGAGCCTTCATCCTCTGCTTCACTCTCAAAACTGGATGTGCTCGAACGATCTTCTTCCTCACTGTCTACAAGTGAGTCTTCATCATCATCTTTTTTTGCCTCCTTTCTAGGATGTTTGTCTAATCCACATGCCGACCTTATTAAAGTTTGAGTGACCATACGTAACTTATTAGCAGCAAATGTAACAAAGTCATATGCAAGAACCTTTACTTCAGCTAGATCTATGACAACAGTGCTTGCTTTGGACTTTGCTCTCTTTCCCACTCCTATTTTTACCATCTCCAAAGTATAGCTCCCACTGAAAGCATTGGCTGCATTTGTTCTCATCCAGTGCTTTTAATTGAGTGGGAATTCCATCCTCTTGTTACCTCTAGTACTTTAGCTAGCCAAAATGGCCTCCCGTTTCATCATTATCACCGGGACAGCTATGAGCATTCCTTTCTCGAATCTCTCAGACTCGAACCGCATACTCGAAAGCAACTTGTTGTGCCGCGTATGCCTGGGGCCGCTGTACATGACTCATTATCCTCATCCGAGCTAGCCAATATCTCTACATGTTCCTCTTTGATTCTCAACTTGCACAGGGAGAGTTTGCCTAGATGGCCGCTTGAATGTAACCGCTTTTTCGACCTTGTAATGAAGCTTGCAACATGTCACGCTGTCGGTGAAAAAACTGAGGCCACCATAAAGCATCCGCCTCCCCAAAGTGGTTAGAGCATGACCAATACTTGTCTCAATATAATCCAATGATTTGTTTGAGTCAAATGCTCTTCCCTCCTTTTTTACTTTTGTGATTTCTTTCAAGCTTTTTAGAGGCATTTGATTGCAAGAGAGCATGGAACTAGTATTGGGGATGGTGCGAATGAATTGAATACCTCACCGGGCCGCCACCGCAAGGATGTGGCATATTTCTTTTCCTTGTAAGATGGCCTTGCCATCTTCAAGTGAAATTTTGATCCGATGCTGAAATGTAATGTTTCTCAAGGGCTCAATAGCACAAGGACCCAGCTTGATCTCTCCGAAAAATCCATTCTTTGAAATCATAAGTTTCTTCCAATAACTCGATGTCCGGACGAGGATTGTAGGAATCTTGGATAACCTCAATCATTGCTGGTAGGCTAAGAGCTTTTTTCGAAAGCAAGACGCTTAGAGAACCTACATAACATCCGATCAATTTGATCGTGTATGACCAACAAGCGTGAAACCAATCTTCACCTTCTTGAAGATTTGTTTCTCTACTAGCATAGCACGAAGCAAACAACGCCGATTCTTATTTTCCCTTGTCGTGTTGTCTAGTCAAGATATAGAACCGTGGTATATGTTCTAGATTGGAAAGAAGCTTATTCAATATTGTGATAGTGAGATTTGGATCAGCATGAATGTTTGGATAATTCAAAAAATGCCTTGCAAGATAGTTTTCCATTAAATACCATAGCACCAACAACATCCGTGATGTATGAAATCTTCTTCAAGAAGATCCTTAGGCACATTGACAAAATGTGGTAGGGTGGTCTTCTTCGTCCATTCCATCAATAACAACCGATATGTAGTTGAGTGGTTGTTCCAAAGGTTTTCTTCCTATGTTTTGTCAATTTTCTCCTTTCCAAAGATTGTTGTTCTCTGTGCTTGTTCGTTTCCCTTCAATGCATCCAAAATGAAAATATGTTTAGGAAAGAACCTACTTTTAAGTAGAACTAGGCAAGAACACGCCCCGAAGCTTACTTTTTAGTGTGAAGTGTCCTTGCATTTTGTCTCGAAGCTTTTAATTCGTAAGCACAAAACAGTACATCCGGGTGCTTTCTAGAATGGACACGCCGAAAAACTCTTTTTTCCGTGAGCACGTTGAAGTAAGAGTAGCGGCATATGGCGTTCTCCAAAATTTCAACACACATGTCCTTATAATTATCGTAGACTTCATGTTTCGTGAAGTTGTCACCAAGTGGTACATGGGGCTGTTAGGGAGTTTCTCGCAAAACTCCTTAAAGAAACCTTCCATCCAGAAACACATTGAAGGGCATGAATTTCGATATACCTCCCCGAATGGCAAGAGTCATTAATGCCCGGATTCTTGTCAAGCCTTTTCTTCAAAGCGGTCAAGTCGCCTCACGCCTAAAGCATGAATCAATTTGAAGGCCGCTTGATTTCTGGCGGTGTGGCCACCAGCCGTAAGTAAACTTCTCACCATAATCCGCCTAATATTGAAGGCTAAGTAGCCCCTTTGGTCTAGCAGAGTCATTGAACTGTAACTATCACGAATCAACCTCAATTCCTTTAGTCCAATCTTAAGCAAACAACGCTCGTAACAACAAGTGCTTTGTATGGGTTGCCCTCAAGTGAGCCTCCCGGCCCATAAGTTTCTTTCTTCTAACAGTTGTACATGCCTTCTTGTGTAAGTTGGCGCTTTAAGATTCTTACTTGCGCGGGGCTTTGAATTCAACATGGAGTCTTGTGGCTTTGGTAGGTCCTCGCCCCGAGAGATCAACATGAGGTGTTTCTTCGTCTGAAAGAGGGTCAACATGAGGTGTACTTGTAGATGCCGAGAGGTTTGGTGTGGGCAAGTCCTCGGGGAGGTGCTTTCCTCTCTCTCGGGAAAAGTAATCGAGGTTGGTGACGAGTTGACCAGCTCCCCGGTGTCGTGAGAACACAGAGTTGCGCGTGGTCACGACCGCCCACTTGTTGTAGTACCATTTAGCGAAAAATGGATGGAGATGGCGTGATTTGCCTCCCGAGGGGAGCCTACGGTGGACTATGGGCTTACGTACTAAAATGAACGGGAGGAGGTAGTCCGAGCTCTCTAGCCCGTGGTGGAGTAAAACGCATTGGTGGGGCAAACGACGCTCGTGAGCGGTGTGGTGGAGTAAATTGAACCGGTAGTGGAAGTCGAGGTGGTCGTGGCCGAGTAAACTCAACGTAGCCGGGGTTTGAATGTCGGAGGTAGAATATTCGTGGCTACTTCCCCGTGTCCGCTGGAGGAGGTGTGAAAGTCATTGCAGGAGGAAGCCCGCGCATACAGAGTTGGAGGCTCGCAGCTCTTTTCTCTCGAGCCATACTGTAAAGTTAGCGCCACAATCGTATAAATTTATGCGATGAATTAAACAGACGGTATAAATTTATACAGAGATGGTATAAATTTATACAGGGAAGGGAAACTTAGGCGGCAGACTGTATAAATTTATACAGAGATGGTGTAAATTTATATACAGAGAAGGGCAACATAGAACAGAAACGGTATAAATTTATACCTAAAACTCACGCATTACTTATATATTGAAACTTTATGGAGAAGCTTATACCTAAACGGCACTTAGCGTAGGGTACTTAAGCCCGGCCACCGCCAATTCTATTTTCTACATACGCAGCCGAGTCGTCTACTATCCGTGGCATGCGCTTATATACCCCCAGATTTGGGTCGAAGCGGTAGATAATTTATACCGCTTCCGTAACTCATTCGGTATAAATTTATACCAATCGGTGGTTCGAATCCAGATAAATTTATACCGCCAGAATAAGCCAACGATATGATAAATTTATACCGATTGTGTGCCACATCGGTATAAATTTATACCATTTTAAAACCATTTCGGAATGGTGTCCAGTGCTTATTGAATGGACCTGAACCTTAATATTTAAGTAATATTGTTGTGTATTTTAAGTAATTTGAGCTTAAATGACACAAATAAATGTTAATTTAGTGTGGATTTTATGCCCTTTCAGCCTCTGTTTTTACTGTTTTTGTGTTTCAAAAAGTCGAAAAAGGTTCTGTTTCTTATGTAAAAATGGGTTTTTCTACTCTTTTTACAGCCCCAAGATCAGGTTTGTACACAAAGCCCAATCATCAAAGGCTGCACCACTAGAGCCACAGACTTATGAACTGAAAGAACAGACTTGGTACGTCCACAGGGGTGCAAGAGAGAGCAAACCCACTGAGGCGTACCTTTACTTGTGCCATCAATCAGGGAAGGGCAAGTACAAGTCTGATGATTATTACCCTGCTGGCGAAATTGTAAACCTTGTTTCTACAGAGAACGATGATGAAGTTTTAATGAAGTGCATGCATGACAAGGGGGAAGTCTACTATGTTCTGAATAGTAGAATGCTTAGAATAAGCATGTGCAAGCCCAAAGACGTGTATGATTACATTTCGGAAAATTACAAGAACGGCTATGTAAGTTATTCTTAGTGGCTTCACGTATAAATTTATACCGTCATTCTTCTAACTTAACCACGCATTACAGGATATAGTAGACGTTTTGGTGTCAGTAGTGCTTTGTGAACAAAAAGTGTTGGTCAAGGGTCTATGGTACCCCATTCCTAACGAAGAGGAAGAGAAGGACGAGGAAGTAGTAGAAGAAGAGGAAGAGGAAGAGGAGGAACCAGTGGTAACAAAGGGAAAGGGTAGGAAGCATTCTCTGGTAGTAGATACAAAGCCTCCTACCAAGAAAAAATCTAGAACCACAAAGTCCTTGACTATAGAGAAGTCAGCAGAAGCTCTTCAGAAGGCTCCTGGAGCAGATATCGTTGTGAAGCCCGCAGATAAGTCAAGTGCTATTCTCAAGCGGGTTAATGAAACTAAACTGCCCAAACAAACTATTTCTTTGACATTGAGCACTATAAAAAGGCCGCCTAAGAATGAAGATGGGGTCAGAGTGCTTCAGGTCCGGAAGCTGTACGCGGCACATGTGGCTATTCTGAAGCAAAGAATGAGAAGAAATCCTCATGCCCATGTGTCGCCACTAGTTGTTATGGTGGGCAGGAGTCAGTGCAACCAGCTGAAAGATTACAAAAAGGCTGACTTCGAAGATTACACATATTATGTACTTGGAGGCACACATAGTTATAAAGCACGGAAGGAACTTTCAAAAGAAGAAACCCATAATGAAGTTTGGAAAACCGTAGAAGAACATATCTACGTGGGAGTCACAGACGAAGAAGCAAAGGTCATTGCCGTGAGTCATAATCTCGACAATGACTTCAGACTGAAAATGAGCCTGATAGACAAGATCCGCTTCATGCATAGGGAATACGTAGAGTTCAAACAAATGCATGGGGAGGACTTCAAAAAACAAAAAAACAAACTCCAAGAAATTCGTGAAGCTTGTGTCACAGAGTGCTGCCTCAGCTATGATTCAGACAAGAAGCCCATAATGGCTGTGAAGCAGTACGACAATTACTTCCAGCTTGCTTTCAGAGATGGTCAAGTAAGTAAAAGCTTTAATTTAGTCCTCTGTAGTATGCTTAGCATAGCTTAATTTCTGTATTAACACCGAACATTGTATATTCAGATGCGGGTGCGGGCACGGTATAAATTTATACGCGGGTCGGGCACGGTATAAATTTATACCGGAGTTCGTGCCACCAGATAAATTTATACCGGGCCCAGCCACGGTAAAATTTATACCGTGCCCAGCCACGGTATAAATTTATACCGTGACTCCCCATGGTATAAATTTATACCGCGACCAGGCACGGTATAAATTTATACCGTGCCTGGTCTTGCATGTGCAATTAGACAGTAGACTGTGCAACAATCACTTGTACGCCATTCAACATTGAACTACTTGTGTTCGATCATTCACAGGTGTGGGATCTTCAGGAAAGAATATTTTGCATGTTCGAAGATGGTGAGCTGAAAGAACAATCTAGCTCTGCCGGAAAAAAACCAAAAAAAGGTGGTGAAACAAAACAAAAAAACATGAGCATTGTACCCTGGACGCAGCTACAGGGTTTAAAAAGCAAAGAAATTTTTGTAAGACTATTAGAAAAAGTTGTGGCCAAGGAATTCACTCTAGACAAAACACTACCACCCCAAAACTGGGTCCACACGTTGTTTTTCAGTGTCTTTTTTGCTAAAAAACAACACCAAAAAACTACGTGTTGTTTTTTGTCCGGATTTGCTAGAAACAACGTGTAGTTTTTAGTCAAACTTTTATACGTGTAGTTTTTTTGTAAAGAGTCTACGTGTAGAATTTTGTCAAAATTATCTACACGTAGGAATTACATGTGTTTCGACATGTTGCTTTTTGAAAGTAGTTGTAGTTTTCAGGTGTTGCTTTCGTGAAAAAAATACATGTGGTTTTTAATAAAACTTAAAAAGTCCACACGTTGTTTTTAACTGTTGTTTCCAAAAAAAAACTACACTGAAAAACTACGTAGAGAATTTTGTCCGACTTTGCCAGAAACTACATGTAGTTGTCTCTATTTTTTTTTTCTATATTGTTTTCATTTGTTGGTTTCCCAAAAAAATGATATATGGTTTTAAGAAAAAAATGTGGTTATTCAAAAATAGGTGTTGTTTTTTAGTACTTTTTTACATAAAATCCACATATAGTTTTATAGAAATAAATACTTTCAGGTATAGTTATAAAAAAACTAACACGTCATTTCTTTAAAGTAGTGGTTGTTTCACGTATTTGCAGAAAAAATAAAAAAAACCACCTATAGGATTTTAAAGTTGACAAAAAGAACACGTGCTTTTTACCATTTAAATAATATTGGAAAAAAAAGCACCATTGTTATGCTAATTTATTCATGGACCTAGTACAAAATATTGTGAATTTATTACTTGCTTTTGCTTTAGTTGTTCTTGAGTTCTCTTTTAAAAAATGCCTTTCGGGAATCGAACCCAAATAAGTCCATTAAGCATGGTAGTTCTTAAAGCATGCGAGTTGTGCCCTCCATAGTCTTACTTTTATGTTTGTTCTTATTTGTAGTTATTAATGCATAGAGTTAATGCTTTCAATGTTTCTATTCTAGGCATAGTAAGCTAGATAAAAACAATTACTCAGGAGTTCTAGACATGTAGTTCTGTCCAACACCTCAGGAGCAGCCGGAAGGAGGAGGAGAAGGAGGCGTAGAGCCAAGGCCAGCATGAGTGAAGAAGACTCTGGAAACCAGAACTCCTACCAATCACAAGAAATTACAGCTCGGGACCATGTAAACAGGTCAGTAGCAGAAGATAGATCAGCCCCTTCCCCATGAGAGTAGTGACATGGAACCTTAGGGGTATCAGAGGAGCTCTGAAAAGGGCAAGAGTGCTCACTGCCATCAGAGCCATGAATGCAGATATAGTTCTTCTACAGGAACATAGATTGAGTGATTTTCAAGCTAAATCACTGGGGGACTGGATAGGCAAGGGATATGAATCAATCAATTCTAAAGCACTAGGTACTAAAGGTGGAATCTCTATCTTATGGAAGAACATCAAAGTTTATAGACAACACGTCTCTGTTGAGGGAAGATGGCAGGCCATCATATTTGATGAACCAGACAGGTGGGGCATAGTCAATATATATGCATCTAACTCTCCAGATGAAAGGGCAGGTCTATGGAAAGAAATCAGATTATGGCTCCAAGCGCAAATTCAAATCAGCTGGGTCTTGGCTGGAGATCTCAATATGACAGACTCCTGGAATCAAAAGCTGGGCCTTCACAGAAATCTCCAAAGAAATGAGAAACTTGAATGGGAAAAACTGCTCAATGAAATGGGACTGAGCTTAATTCCTCCCTCTAATAGTCTCTACTCTTGGTCAAACAAACAGAAAGGGGAAAAGCGGGTATATTGTCTGCTTGACAGATATTACATCCGCAACATAAGAGCTAAGATACTTGATGGGTGTTATGTCGAAGCAGATCTAGGATACACGCAGTCGGATCACATCCCCCAGGTACTTCATCTTAGTGCAGCAAACAAGAAGCATGCCAAATCGAGCTCTCCTTTCAAATTCAATACCAGCTATCTTAACAAGATTGAATTCTGCACTGCATTCAGACAATATATTGATGGTCTGCCAACCTACTCTCACCTGCCAAGTATGAATAGATGGTGTAAGCGAGTCAAGGAAATCAAAGGGTGGATCAAGGTATGGGGAGCAACTAAATATCAGGAATTCAAAAAGTCCAAAGACGAGGTCTATGGCAGAATGAAACTTGTAAGGCAGGAGCTCATACTCAAGCCACAGGATGTGAACCTACAGGCTCTTGAGGAACAGCTAGAAAATAGAATCAAAGCCATAGAGGAAGTCGAAGCCAAAGGTGCAGCGGTCAGATCAAAAACAAAACACTATCTAGAGGTTGATCAAGAAAACTCCAAGCTGTTCTTTAGAATGGCAAATGCAAGGTTAGCTGCAAATGGGATAACAGAAGTGCAGAATGGACAAGGCACCAAACTAGAGGATCCAAAATCAGTTGAACAGTACTTTGTGGATAGATACAGTGAGCTATTCGATAGGCAGATTGAACCGGCCAACTTCTCTATTATCTCAAAAGAATGTCTTGACACCATAAGCGACAAATTCTCAGATGAAGAAAATCGTATCTTGCTGCAAGAAATTACATCAGAAGAAGTACATAAAGTGCTCTTGTCTATGACACATGGAAAATCACCAGGGCCTGATGGCCTCCCTCCAGAGTTCTTTGCTGAATTTTGGGATATTCTAGGTCAGGAAATAGTGACAGTCATCAAGGATATTTGGGCATCAAAAAGGATGCATCCGGCTATGGCAACAGGGTTTATTACACTAGTCCCGAAGGTGGAGAGACCAATTCAGTTTCACGAATGGCGGCCCATTGCTCTAACTAATACCATATACAAGATCATGACCAAATTACTAGCAGGCAGGCTTAAAGGTGCTCTGGAAAGGATCATTGGGAAAGAACAATCAGCATTTCTAAGCCGAAGAAGCATCCATGATAATTATTTAGTAGCTGCAGAGGGTATGCACTGGTGTAAAGCGGATAAACAGAAATGTGTACTCTTTAAACTTGACTTTTCGCGTGCCTTTGACACTATCTCTTGGGATAGTCTGGTCAATTTGAACAAACTCCAAATGGCCCAAGGGGCCGTGGAAATGATATCAGGCCTGCTGCAATCAGGAAGTGCCTCTATCATTCTAAATGGGAAGCCATCCGCAATCTTCCCTCTGAAACGAGGGGTCAGACAGGGCTGCCCCCTCTCACCATATCTCTTCCTAATAGTTGCATACCTGCTGAGTTGCATGACAAACAAGCAACAGGAAATGGGACTTGTCAAAGGGCTGATGTTACCTGGCACGCCGAACAAACAAACTCCTCTG
This sequence comes from Isoetes taiwanensis, assembly GCA_021234155.1. Taxonomy (NCBI): domain Eukaryota; kingdom Viridiplantae; phylum Streptophyta; class Lycopodiopsida; order Isoetales; family Isoetaceae; genus Isoetes; species Isoetes taiwanensis. Next base: position 2,733,962 of record JAJEKV010000095.1, on the reverse strand, counting down.
ATGCAGTTCGCAGATGACTCCTTTGCGTTTATCAGGTATGATGATGACAGTATACATAATTTCCTTCAAAGTCTCAAACAGTTCTCCAAATTCACTGGAGTGGAACTAAATCAGAGCAAATGTTCCCTGGTATGGCCATTCGATGAAGCCATTGACCCAAAGGTGCTGAGCCTCAATATGAAAACCTTGGCTAAAGATGAAGCTCTCAAGTTGTTAGGCCTCCCTCTCTGTCCAAATTTAAGTCTGAAAGGATTGTGGAATCCCATCCTTGACAAACTAAAAAAGAAGGTAAATGTGTGGACCCTCAAGTCTCTCACAACGGCAGGCAGGGTGGCAGTATGCAATGCTGTACTAGGTGCATCCCATGTGTATCTCTCTTCAATTCTAGTTGGCCCTAAGTACGTATATGACCAAATGGAGACTGTAGTTAGAAGATTCCTATGGGATGGAGCTTCCAAACTTGCTTGGACAGAAGTATGCAGAGATAAAAAGGATGGTGGCCTTGGGCTCAAAGATTACAGAATCCAAGCCCAGGTACTCGCAGCGAAACAAGTCTGGAGGGCACTTGAAGGAGATGAATCTCCAGCGATGACCTTCATACGACATAGTCTTGGGAGATGCTACCCTTGTAAAAAGCCTGCAATTGGCATGATGCTCCCAAATGCTGCATTTCTTGACTTTGAAATTGGTGCAGGAACTTCCGCCTTAATGAGAAATATGCTCATAGCATGGCGGGAAGTGGCCAAATACTTCAGGCCAGAGGATATTCCGTGGGAGGCAGGCTGTTTCTCTTTGTTTTGGAGCTCCCACTTCAGCTCCATCGAAGGCAAACCTCTAATGCTACAACACCCCAGACTCTGCACAAGATGGCAAGAAAAGGGAATTTGCTATCTCAAGGACATCTGGTCAGATGACAGACAGAAATGGAAGGCTTGGTCCACAATGAAAGCCACTTTAGGGAATGGCCAGGGAGCCAGAAGACTGTATAATCAGATTCTCAAGAAAGTGGATATGTTATCAGGTATAATGGGCAGAAATGAAAAATGGTTATTAAGGGATGTGAGAGGGCACACCGTAAAGGGCTACAATGTCAAAGTTCTATACAGGCAGCTGCTAAATAGAGAACCTCTTAAAGTCAGCAACAAACTAGGATTGGAACAAGAGGAATTCTTACCTTATCTAGTAAAAAGCAGGAACCTATGGTGCTCAAAAAAGATCCAAATAGCTTCGGGTTTGCATGGCGGATGGAATAGCTACATTAAGCGTGCTCAAACAAAGGAAAATATTGACAGAGTCCACTTGCCCTCTTTGTCGCAGAGCGAGGAAGACCTACAACATATGTTTTTCCGCTTTTCGACAGTGCGGATTACGGCAAGGTAACACCTATCCTAGGCATGGACGTTGAGCAGCTTGCAATGGCCGTGAATAGCAATGTTGAACATATCTAAGCTCAAGAGGTCCTTGGTGGCCATTGCTTTATGGGCGATGGAGACACAGATGTGAAGTAGTCATGGGAAATAAACCCGATTGACTACGTAAGAGAATATCTAGAAATTTCAACTTTGACGATCACTTATGGCAATTGCTCATAGAAGAAAGTATGGGGACCAGTATGACAAAGAGTTTGAGTCCGTGGGAAAGACAAGGGGCTTCTACGAATACTTTGTGTGCGCATGGTCTTCTCATGATGAGGTGGATGGATAGTGGCGTTATGATCAATCATGTTGTATCTGTTCACAAAGAGACTATATGTTCTCTAAAAAGGGGTGATCCAACTCCTCTGTTATGCATTCATGATAAATCAGTCCATTAAGGGACATGTACCTTTATTACTTATTATAAAATAAAAATATCTTGCAATCAAAAAAAAAAAAAAAATTACTAACTAAAGAAACAAAAGATGACAAGCATCCAATTTAGTAGTATTTCTAAACTTGTGTAGTATTTCTAATCACTCAATCTAAGTACTCCAGAACATTGGACTAGTGCATTCTTACCTGCTAAGGTGAGGTCTCGAGGTCCTGGAACATTGATAAGAAGCCAATGTAAGTGTTCCATGTTTGATACATCCTCCATAGTTCTAGCATCTGCATCAACCAGTATTACTGTATACAGATTGCAGATTGCATGGCATCACAAATGCTCTTTTAATCTCCATTTTAGGAGGATTTTTTACTGCTCCTTCATTCAATTGTTTCCTGAGTTCTACCATGCAAAGGAAAGAAAAATTTAAGTAAAAACAAAGCACCGCATAGACAAGATTAACAAACCTGAATTAGAGGTACAGATTCGAAAATCACATGCAACAGATTGGCTCTTTAAGCCTCGAAAATCACATGTAACAGATTAGTTCTTTAAGCCATACTTGCATGACACCATTTATGCCTTTCCCTCTGAACTGCACAAAGGAGATCAGAAAGCTTTAGTATATAGAACAAATAAAGAAAAGATGCAGAGGTTCAAAACATTCAAAAATACTTACATCTCTCACCTGCAAACGACCTTTGCTGATCCCTCCATCTACAAAGAAGGCATGAATACCACCAAATAATCTTGTACTTCCTGCAAGTTTTTCCTTAGGAATATTTTATATGTCTGGTTTAAACTGCAATCGATTGCAGAAGCAGCCCTATCTATGAACTGTCCTAGTTAATCTGGCTCCTTACATGCCCACCATGCAAGTGCAGATGTCTGTACATGGTTTGAGGTTTTGGCGGGGATGCAGAATGGACTTGCTGAGATACAGAATGGATTGGGGATGCAGCAACATGTGACAAGAACTACTGACCTTATACCATTCGTATTCTAATTAGTAATGAACTGTCTGCAACAAGAAGTAAGATGGCAAATACAAGACTGGTCTGCCAGCAAATTTCAAAAAGACCTTGACTGTGCAGCTAAGAAATCTGGCCAAGGATGGAAGGCTGACAAAGGTAAAAAAACTCCTTCAAGCTTTCTGACGAGTTGAAAAAACCTGCTGCTAAAGCCAAGGTAGAAGGGGCTGCAAAAAAGGAAGCTGCTACTCCGCCAAAAGCAAAAGCTCCAGCTAAAGTTAAGAAGGCTTCGACCAAATTGGAGGTCAAGAAGCCAAAGGCAGCTCCTAAGAAGGCTGCAATCAAGGCACCCAAGAAGGCAGCTGCTTCTTCGGCCAAAACTCCAAAGCCTAACGCTGTGAAAAAGGTTGCAACTCCTGCTAAGAAGTCCCCCTCAACTCCTGCTGCAAAAACTAGAAAGGTTTCCAGTGTCACCAAGGCTGCAAAGCCCAAATCTGCTAAGAAGCCAACCCCTGCTCCTAAGAATGTTTCTGCCAAGAAGGCAACTCCGGCAAAAAGAGCGAAACGGGTTGCTAAAAAGTGAAGATCATCATCTTGCAAAATGGTGTTTTTTAACACCACCTCTTCTTTTGATATGGTTTGCTCTGATTCTGTTTTTTCCTGTACCATATTTCTAACTCCGATTTGTAAGATATTGAAGCTTAAGCCTGAGTTGTCAGAGCATTTGGTATAGCTGCTCACAGGGACTGTAGTTCGGATCAAAGTGCAAGCCTGTGCATTTTGGAGAAACTGTATGAATCGGCTGTGTATTTTGCCATATACTAATGTGATCAATTTTCAAATTATAAAAAAAAAAAAGAAAAAGAAGTAAGATGGCCAAGATGATGGAAAACATGGAGCAGTCTGTAAAAATTATGTGTGGCAACATCTCTGAATTAAAGGCAAAGAATAACTCCATGAGAGAAAGTTGGAAACAATCAAGGCAAGCAGATATAATGTGAATATGATGGAGACAGAGAAAATATCCATGTATCAATTCTCTGCAATTTTTGGCAATGCTTCTCTTCTTCTGCCATCAGGATGCAGGTGAAACAGGGGAACAAAACTTTGGAGGCTGAAACAGGGAACAAGTCATTGGAGATGAAACAAGCTTTGGAGGCAAGACAAGCCCTGGACAAGCACCACCAAATCCGTCACAAAGCTTTTGAAGAGATTTGGAAGGGATAAGCTATAAGGGCAGATTTAGAAAGATCGTTACCTGTTTGGTGACGTTTTGAAGGCTGAAACATCTGGCCGCAGTGGCTGCAGTGGCCGCAGTGGCTGCTAAAACTTACCTCCGAGCATGGATTTGGCCGTAGTGGAGACGAATCTGGCCGCAATGGGTCTGGCCGCAGTGGAGAAGGGAGGCTGTGGGCATGAATTTCGGCGGCAAAGCTTAGGCGCCAGAAATCCTGGAAACAAACAATAATAAACAACAATAGTTCGATTTTCGGCCAATAGAATGCGAGGACGAAGATCACAATCTTAACCATTTATTTCCTAAATCATCTTGGCCGTTCCTTTTTTTTTACGACGTTAGCTTATGTTCATGTTAAACGGTTTAGTTGGGTTTTTTAACCATGTTTTGTGACTGCACACATTACAAAGGGATGGTCTTGTAACAAATGTCTTGTTTTGTTCGAGAGTATAGTGCTGTTTATATCACTTCCACGTAATATAAATATGTTGTTAGGAAACATGTTGTAGAAATAGTTTTGATGTGGACCCAAAAAAATGTGATGTGCAAGCGGGAAAAAATTCCACATTAGTAGGTAAGATCGGGATGGAGGGCTAAGATCTTTTGGCGCATAGAGCAATGTGGCCCCTGCACTTCCGATGAATGATTTTCTAGGATAGCTCAGCACCGAGCTTCCGTCTGCACGGGATCAGCTTATATCCACCCATCAATTCAATAAACTTGCAAATCTTGACAAAATATCATATCCAATTCTCGAGCTCTCTGCAATACGACCGTTGCAAGAATAGGAGGCGCTTATGTGTTAGTCATATAACGTGGCGTGCCACATCTTCCAAAAAAATGACATGTCATTATGGTGAATACTAGTAACGGTGCCCAGCGTTGCTGGGCATAAGTTGGAAACATGTAAATGATAAGGCAGCAATATTATCGAGGTGTCGCTCTAGCTATTGCGATCCTCCCTCTTTCCCTTTGTGTTGGTGTTAGTGGATGTTGTGCCATTAATTCATTCAAGACTTTAGAGTTTGCTTCTATTGTTTAGCAAAGTGCCCCTGATAATATGGTTGGATTTGTTTCAAGAATCCATTGATTGGTTGTGTTTGGATTTGTTTCAAGAATCCATTGATTGGTTGTGTTCTGAAGAATGTACTGTCATAAGTTTTACATGCGGCCAAGCATTATTGTGGACATCAACTATTACATTGTAGTGGCATGCTAAGCATAAAATATTGGAACGGTGCCCAGCGTCGCCGGGCTTGAGTAGCAGGTTTATACAAAGTTGAATGTTTCTTATGGCATGGCAACCATGTAGAGTAGAATGACGTGTATCAAAAAGGTAAAGCCTTATGTGTATTCAGGCACATAATCAAGTACTATCCATTAAATGTCTTAAAATTTGTAATTGTAGAGCTATTACAATCCAAAATAGCTTTACACTCTTGAAATCTTACACGGGAATTCTAAATAGGATATTTAGAGCAAATACAATTCCATAAGGAACTGATATGGACATCATGGACACACTAAGCCATATTAATTTATAAACACTATGAAATTAATTTCTCCACTTGCAACATGTTACATACCTTCTGAAATATCAGCAAGGATGACTGCAAAGTCGGAAAAGATGCAAAATATGAAGTTAACCTTGCTTGGATACTCTGCAATGCAATGCTCTGTTAAGTGTTTTCATGTGCATAGTTAATTCATATGTGTTATGTGTGGGAGTTCTATAGGTCCATAATATAATGCAATTACACTCAAATTGAAAACGGCTTTAACTCCATAAGATTCACGTGTCACAACAATAAGCCACAATAATTGCATTGCATAAGAGTTCAGGATGAAAATGTTAAATGCTTTTCAAAAATACAATGAAATAAGCTTAGAATTCACCTGAACACCATAACACAGGTCACTCTTTAACTGTCTATTACACCAAAACCAGGACAAAAAACATCGCTTAATGTCACATTTTGTAAAAAGCATCCCACAGTTGCTGGATCTATGTAAGCAATGCAAACCAAGAATCCAAGATCCACAAAGGCAAAAGCTTTAAAATTTTGTTGTTGCCACAATCAGAATCAATTGTAATGCCTTGAACGCTTAGACCTTGACATAATTTAAATCCTTATGCAAAGATTACTTTTTGCCTTCTGTGATGCGATCCTTCTTCCAAACTTGAAGCAAAGTCGGAACTGAAATGAAGCATTTAAGAACCTCTACCTGCAATAAACACATGTATTAACAATTTTGAACATATTGACAATGCAACATTGCGAAGTGGTTGAAAAAATCGATAGAAATTTTGAAATTACCAAAAATTTTGTTGTTCTCACAAAGGTAATCCCAATGTTTTAAAACCCCGACATAATTTAAATTCTTTTGTTGAGCCAAATGCATGATGTTTTTGTTGATGTGGACTATGGTTCATATCGCTCATAATAGCTCTTCCTTGTATAGTTCAAACAATAATTAGGCCCTCAAAAATGTAACAATTTCAACTGAGCACCACCAGATATTCAAAGATAAAATAGAATTTCGTAAACCTTGCCGCCATACCTATAAGAAGGGTCAAGTAGTTTGAAAAACCCTGCATCTCTTTCCAACTCGCAAAATGTAATTCGTGAAAAGCCTCTTCGATCTACACAATATATGAGATATATCTTTGTGTACATATGAGAAATAATCATACAATTAACATATTAAATTGAAATATACATTTTGGCGTAGTACAAAAGAAGAAGAGGATCAACTTACGTCTTGACATTGAACTCAGTAGATTTGAAGAGCATAATATAGCTGCAAATATCATAAACCAACAAATGAGATAGCAATTCCAAAATAAAATCTCAAAATCCAGATTAATACGAACCTGGTTATATGCAAAAATAAACAACAGTGCACCTTTGGAGATGGAAAAACAGAGAACGTCATTCTATCAGGATATTTTTCTGACGTCCATTGAGAAGCATGAATCCTACGAACGCCAATTAAATTGCCTGCGATGTGAACTGATGCTTTTGTATCATATATAATCCTTTGATTCACCCTAAAGCTTATTTCTGTGGCGACTGCTTGCAGGTTTGAAGGCCAGGATCGCTTATGAAACGACCTGAGGGTAATGTCTAATGTTTGCATCTTAAGCAAAATTAAAGAGCTAACGTGATAAATCCCGAACTGCATCAACGGACCTTCACAAATCACATGTTTTTTGCGCTTCTTAAATGCAAAGCAGATGATACGGAGGTTTCCCAACACTATTTAATCACTGTGATAAAATGCAGGATCAAGCACTTCAACCAGACATCCAGCAACAACAGGACTTTGAAAATCCTTCCTCCAGTGGTTCAACTGCAAAACTCTCAGAGGCCAGAGACTGCTAATGCTCGTATAGCAGAGTCGATAAACCAACTGAAGCCCAGATCCAGCATCGCCAAGTAAGCTTCATCGGATCTGCAACTGGGACTTACTGTGTGTCGAAACCTAACCCAAATCTATGCAAACCGTCGGATCTGAAGAAGCAACAACTCAGAAGTTTTTTTGCATAAGAAGATATTAGATGGAATAGAAAACAAATGAAGAAAAAAAAGATAAGAAAGCTTAGCTTACTTCAGAAAGGACGACACTTCAAATCCAGCTGAAAGAGACAGAGGTTTAGTCGAATACATGCTCCACTCCTCCAAGGCGGTGCCGCATGCCATAACTATGGATCGAAGACTAAGAAGGATTCGATTGATTGCTGTTCGCCATGCCATGGCGTGACGGCTTTGCCCTACAATAACGAAGAAAGGGCTTTGCCCTCCGATAAGGAAGAAAGGTTTTTTTTAGTGCTGACCGTCCGATCTGGTAAGTCAATCATAGCCGCCCGATTTAGGGCGTGATTCAACACCGCATAACATTATAATATAGGATGCTTCTTCTAACAAGTTGCAAATTGCCTAGGCAAATTCTTCATTTTTCTATCCCTTCATCTTTTGCCACGTCATCACTCATAGTTGCCATCTCGCATGCTCATGCCATGTCATCACCCATAACTTTTGTAAAAGTCACATTTTCAAAAAGAAAGAAGTTTGGTTTCTCTCTCTTATAGCACCTCATCATTTCCGGTGCCACATCACCTTGCTTGCCATTATTACCTACTTATTACACTAAAGAAATCTCCCTTTTCTTTTAATTGGCCTAGTCGTTTTCTATCTAAAGTGCATAAATGCTTAGTCATCATGCCACATAGCACACTATCCAAAGGAATGCCATGTCACCATGGAGAAATATGTTTTTTTTTTAAGTTCTCTTGGGTTCCGTGGACGTTAAAAATTTCTTCCTTCCTTCCTTCCTTCCTTCTAGGCGAATTCTTTGTTTTTCCACCCGTTCATCTTTTGCCACCTTAGCACTCATCTTTACCACCTCACCATACACATGCCATGTCATCTTCCATAATTTTTGCAAAGAACAAATTTTGCAATCTCTCATAGAAACCATTCGTACTTGTATGCTTCAAAATTTTCAAAATAAACCAGTCCAAACTCATATAATTACAGACTTTTGCATGTTGTTTGAGACTATTCTTGACCGTTTTTTGCAAATCAGTGCACAAATTTGACCACTTGCCCCATAGCACAACTCCTTGTGGCACATCTCAGCTTTGGAATTTCTCAAAAACTCCATTGTTGGCCAAGGTTTTCATCATTGCTTTCTAACACTTTTCTCCATCAGTATGCGTAATCAATAATCAAGAATCAATTTATCTCTGCATGCCACCTCGATTTGAGTACTGCTACCATGTTCTAGAAATGGGAAAGGTATGAACATATGAACTTTTAGGCTTTTTGAGCTATCCTATTGACAGATTGATCGCCTTAAGTGATCTGGAGGTTCTAACTCCAACTTGAGCATAGTTTCAAGTTGGCTTCTTGTGTTTGACTGTTAAGCCAGGTTGAGGGTTAACATCATGTTAGGACATATTCAGACATGTGTTAGTTGAAGTTATACAAAAAAAACCCTTATCAAGCTCAAGATCCAAAAACTACTTGCTGATTTTCTGTGACAGTTCACTGACAAAATTTTGGGGTCCACTTTAAACTCGTTTTTCTCCATCATCCTTTTTTCCCACATGTTTCTACAACTTTTCTCTGATAGTCTTTTCAAAAATCATGCAAAATTGTTCAGTTAAACTCAAGATATCATCATTTGAGTGTGCAGACATTGTTTTGTTTCAGGGTAGTGCATTGGCAAATTTTCCTTCAACTTTGAACTCGATTTTCTCAGACATTTCAGATCCAAATTGAGCCAAATTTTTTCATACATTTCATTACAACTTTTCAATAGTTGCTCCTCCAAAAATCATTTGAACAAGATCAATACAACTCAAGATATTCAGATCTGAGTGCAACTGCCTCATTTTGCTTTAGGGATCCTCATGTAATTGATGCCTTTTTGCATAAATTTGGATAAAGATTGGTTGCCTTACGCTTGCTGCTCTCTTTTTGTTTGGGTCCCATAGGCCAATTTGTGTCCGTGGACGATAAAAAATCTATTCTATTCTATTCTATTCTTAAACAACCTGGAGGTTAACCATATCCATATCAAAGCATGCATATTAACTAACACACCTGAGAAGTGTCACCTTATATACGTGTATCCCAAAATGATTCAGTGGGCATGGGAGAGGAAGACAAGCCACATGATTAGATTTTTTAGGATGCATTAGAAATTATGACAAGGTCAATAATTCCAACTCTTTTGAGCGCTTCTATTTAAGATGATCTGTATACAATTAGCTCTTGATTTCTAATTGCCACAATGGGAGGAAAATAGATCCAAACCCATGTTCGTCAGTTCCTATTGCTTTGTGTCTTCAACTGCAACTTCTCGACCATGTCCCAAGTGCAAACGACCAAAACTCGATCTCTATAACGTAAACCCTACAATAACCTAGCACCACATAGGGTTTATGTTTCAGAGGTCGCAACGTGGTTGTTTTTATAGATAACTAGGTGCACCATTTCTGAACATGCATGCAGAGCTATGGCAACTGAAATAACAGAGTTTGGATCTATCGGCCATCTCGAACGATCCCAAACAATCTTGCTACTACAAAAGGCGCTCTTGATTTCTAATTGCCACACTGGGAGGAGGATAAATCTAAACCCCATTCTGGCAGTTCCTATTGCTTTGCATCTTCAACTACAACTTCTCGACCATGACCCAAGTGCAAACGACCAAAACTCAACCTCGATAACATAAACCCTACAATAACCTAGCAACACATAGGGTTTATGTTTTGGAGGCCGAAATGTGCTTGTTTTTATAGATAACTAGGTGCACTATTTCGAAACATATATATAGAACTATGGTTGTTGAATAACATAGTTTGAATATATTGGCCATCCCGAACGATCCCAAACAATCTTTCTACTGTAAAAGGCGCTCTTGAATTCTAATTGCCACACTGGGAGGAGGATAAATCCGAACCCCATTCTGTCAGTTCTTATTGCTTCGCATTTTCAACTGCAGCTTCTCGACCATGTCCCAAATGCAACCGAGCCAAACACAACCTCCATAACGTAAACCCTTCAATAACCTAGCAACACACAGGGTTTACATTTCGAAGGCCATATCCTAGTCAGATTCAACTAGGATCTTGCATAATGTCATCACGTAGAGTGAGGGTGTTGATGCCAGAAGATGGACCCTTAAAACACTCCGGAAGCAGTTCGCCCCAAAGGCCGTCTCTCGAAGGGCCCTGGCCATGGAGGGACAACTCTCGCAATGGACTCAGAACGTCGACATTACCCTAGGGACCAAGTTTCGTTGGCAGAAGACCACCCCTTCTCCAAGAACCGTCAAAGTAGCTCATGTCCAACATATTCGTAGTCAATTCTAGGAGATGGTTGCAGAATGTTTGAGCCCACGGCATGTTTGAGCCCACGGCATGTTTGAGCCACCTTGGCATGTTTGAGACACCTTGGCATGTTGGAGCCTAGGTGGCATGTTGGAGACTGCACGGCATGTTGGAGCCAACTTGGCATGTTTGAGTCTAGGTGGCATGTTGGAGTCTAGATGACATGTTGGAGCCCACGAGGCATGTTTGAGCCACCTTGGCATGTTGGAGCCTAGGTGGCATGTTGGAGCCCGCGTGGCATGTTTGAGCCACCTTGGCATGTTGGAGCCTACGTGGCATGTTTGAGGCACGTTGGCATGTTGGAGCCCGTGGCATGTTTGAGCCACCTTGGCATGTTTGAGCCTAGATGTTATGTTGGAGCCCACGGCATGTTTGAGCCACCTTGGCATGTTGGAGCCTAGGTGGCATGTTGGAGCGCGTGGAATATTTGAGCCACCTTGGCATGTTGGAGCCTAGGTGGCATGTTGGAGCGCGTGGAATGTTTGAGCCACCTTGGCATGTTTGAGCATGCGTGGCATATTGGAGCATATTGGAGCATGCGTGGCATGCTTGAGCCACCTTGGCATGTTTGAGCCTAGATGGCATGTGGGAGCCTAGGTGGCATGTTGGAGCCCATGTGGCATGTTTGAGCCACCTTGGCATGTTGGAGCCTAGGTGGCATGTAGGAGCCCGCGTGGCATGTTTGAGCCACCTTGGCATGCATGGCATGTTTGAGACACCTTGGCATGTTTGAGCCTAGGTGGTATGTCGGAGCCTAGGTGGCATGTTTGACCCACCTTGGCATGTTGGAGCCTAGGTGGCATGTTAGGAGCCCACATGGCATGTTTGAGCCACCTTGGCATGTTGGAGCCACCTTGGCATGTTCGAGCCACCTTGGCATGTGAGCTTTGGTGGCATGTTGGTGCCTAGGTGACATGCTTGGGCCACCTTGGCAGGTTGGAGCCTAAGTGGCAAGCATGGCATGTTTGAGCCACCTTGACATGTTGGAGCCTAGGTGACATGTTTGAGGCACATTGGCATGTTGGAGCCTAGGTGGCATGTTGGAGCCCAAGTGGCATGTTTGAGCCACCTTGGCATGTTGGAGCCTATGTGACATCTTGGAGCTGCGTGGAATGTTTGCGCCACCTTGGCATGTTTGAGCCTAGGTGACATGTTGGAGGCTAGGTGGCATGTTTGAGCCACCTTGGCATGTTGGATCATAGGTGGCATGTTGGAGCCTAGCTGGCATGTTTGAGAAACCTTGGCATATTGGAGCCCACATGGCATGTTTGAGCCACCTTGGCATGTTTGAGCTACCTTGGCATCTGGGAGGTGGCATGTTGGAGCCCGCATGGCATGTTTGAGTCGCCTTGGCATGTTGGAGCCTAGGTGGCATGTTGGAGCCCACGTGGCATATTTGAGCCACCTTGGCATGTTTGAGCCACCTTGGCATGTTGGAGCCTAGGTGGCATGTTGGAGCCCATGTGGCATGTTTGAGCCACCTTGGCATGTTGGAGCCTAGGTGGCATGTAGGGCCCCGCGTGGCATGTTTTGAGCCACCTTGGCATGTTGGAGCCTAGGTGGCATGTTGGAGCGCGTGGAATGTTTGAGCCACCTTGGCATGTTTGAGCCTAGGTGACATGTTGGAGGCTAGGTGGCATGTTTGAGCCACCTTGGCATGCTGGAGCCTAGGTGGCATGTTGGAGCCCACATGGCATGTTTGAGCTACCTTGGCATGTTGGATCCTAGGTGGCATGTTGGATCCTAGATGGCCTTTTTTAGAAACCTTGGCATGTTGGAGCTCAGGTGGCATGTTGCACAAGGCGCCCAAAAATTTAACCATTATAAATAACCACTACAAAACCACTATGATAGTGGTTTTCTGAGCAAAAATACTTTTTCTCAATAAAATCCACATATTGAAGTGGTTTTTAAAATGTGAATGTGGTTTTATATGCTAGTTTATACTCTAATATGGTTATTTGAAAGCGATAAAGGTTTATATCAAGGTTTTTGGTACTGATTTGACATGTCATGATGGTTAATCATGCAGTTTGCAACATTGAGAGTAAGAAAGGGATGTTTACTAGTTTTTTAATATGTGTAGATGGTTTTGAGAGCGGATTTAACTGGTAATACTTCAAGGTTTTTTATATAGTTTAATAACATGTTTTTGTTTGCGGTTTTTCATCCTAGTTTTGCAAGAAAACACGACATGCCAAAATGTTAGTGTTTTTTGACTATAAATACTTTAATGGTTCTAGACATAGCATTTTTCATGTGAGGTTTTCCATAGTAATTTCTAAGCTAACATGACTTGCCAAATTGTTACTAGTTTTTTAATATGGTTTGTTGATTGACTTTTGCAATTTCTTATTCACAAAAGAATGTTACTGGTTTTTGTCATGGAACACTTAAATCATTGTGTGGTTTTATATCTACTTTCCTAAGTTATTATGACTTTAAATTACTTGTGGTCTTTAACATGGTTTTGCTGGTCAATCTTCGCAAGATGGAAGCTAACATAGTCTATATAGTCAAATCTTTCATGGTTTTTTCTTTATAGTTGATGGTATTTTATAGTGGTTTTATCTAAACTTAACAAACATAATTTGAGATATTAATTACAGTTCCAATTTCTAGGGTGGAAATGATCTCAAGATTTGTAATGTCAGGTCCTACAAGTGCGCACGATTGCGATGTTGAGGTTATAGAAACCTTGAGTAGTACATTAGCTTGTGAATATTTCTTGTGGATTCGAAGTTTTAGGATCCCGACATCAAAGATAGAACATATTCTAAAAGGTTTAATCTGTGCATCTATAATAGAATAGTTGTGATATCGAGATTGTGGAGATAGACAAATGATCGACTTAGAACTTTACATGTGAAGACGACAAACTTAGTTTGTAGTTGTGGATGTACACACATTATGCTTCCACATTATTATTTGATGTATTCAATTTTAAATGTTGTTTCCTCTAGATCACTTTGATGTTGAGAAAGAAACAAATGAGGGCAATTTGTGAGTTAATAAAATTTCAGTTTGAGTTCATTTTGATAGAGACTTTATGCAAATTGTTATGTCACTTTTCTTATTTAATTTCTAACCTTTACAACCATGCAAAACACTCTAGTAGAAATCATTGACCATAATATTGCTTGAGCATTGACTCTAGGTATTTATAACCCCGACAGTTCAAGCTTCTGCAGGATTAGCTCCATTGATCTCCACAATGCTTAGTTAAAAATCACATATTGGTCCCGTTTAAAGGATTCATGTGATCCGCAGGCATATCATTTTTTGTCAATTCCTACTATTGTGTTCACATAGATTCAACCCTTTAACAACCACATGTTTTTGAATGATTTTCATATCTTATGATCATGATGCACATGGGAACTATGGATTGCACTCAAATTAGCCTATCGTTATCTATACTCGGTGGTACAAGATTTCTACAGGGAGGTCGAATTTGGTGGTACAAGATTTTTGCCTGGAGGTCGAATACGTGGTTCTTTTAGAAAGTTTCAAGCCATATTGCAGGAGACCGTTATCTGTAATTTGTTAGAGAATCAAAGTTGTAGTAGCCGAATCAAATGCTTGGTCTTCCGGCACGATGATCGAAGAAGAGAAAAAGTTTTATTTGTGAATGATGCATTGCCAGTCAACTAACAAATATTGATCCGGTCAAATACCAAATGAACAGTGTTATTCATTTGGACTTTCGCAAATAGTTCAAAATTTAGATGGTGGTATTTGACAAAGCTTGCTTTAGAAAAGAACTTTACATATCGAATTAGCAGTGTTTGAGCATTGTTTGCCAGATAAGTTGCATACTCTAATACATGTTACATACAAAATTCAAATGCAACCATTGAATGCCATTGACATGAACCTTCACAATAATGTTTCTCTGTTTTGAATATGTCAGAAGAACGTTGAATATTGGATGATCATATCGCGCAGGTAATAACTGAGCAAGCTGCTTATAACTGATAACACAAATAGTGATTCCATCAGTATACAGTATACACGGGACATAAAAGAACCTGGAAATAATACAGACACAATTTCTTTTGTATGAAATAGATTTATTACCAGAGCATTGAGTACAACAAACTTTTTGCCAATTACATGCTTTCTTTTTTTTCCCCTTTTTTTTTTTTTGAAGGAAAGGGGGATTTTTATATTATATAATAAAGGTACAATGCTACAAAACAAGAACAGAATTACTACATGAGAATCTCAACTTCTTCATCCTGTTCTTGCTGAGACTTATTAGATGCTCTAATAGCAAGATAACATAACCGAATTTCTGTACTTGTAAGCCTCACTCAACTTTGCGCCATATTATCATGTAGAGAGAGAGTGTTGCTGCCAGAAGAAGGACCCTTAAAACCCCCCAGAAGCAGCTCGGCCCAAATGTCCTCTCCCAAAAGCCCCTCGCCACGGACAGACAGTTTTCCCACTCTGGAACTGTGAATTGGCTCTGCGAATAGACTCAGAACATCGACATTACTCTGGAGACAAAGTCTCGTAGGCAAAAGACCATCCCTTCTCGAAGAAGTGCCAATGTAGCTCATGTCAAACACACTTGTACTTAATTGACCTAGGAGGTGGCTGCGAAATATTGCCATGTAGGGCATTCGTGTTTCTTTCTTTAGCAAAATTGACCGTGTAACTTGGTCACTAGGGGAATTTTACTATTCCGAAAAATATGGCGAAGTCGAATCACCATTCTGGAGCCGCTGTACCGCCTGAACGATAAAATACTTAGGTTTTTACATGGTTGGCTGCATGACGCTTCACAGTTTGTTAAGTTCTCTGGACCAATCTTGGTCCACATGGTTATGTCAACGTTTTAAGTCCACTGGAAGAGCCAACCAGAGTGCGAGAATTGCTGATCTGTTGCCAGGGCTATAGGGAGAGGACATTTGAAACAAGCTGCTCCTGGAAGGTTTTAAGGGTCTGCCTTCTAGCGTCAACACCCTCCCTCTATGTGCTGACACGGTGCAAGGTCCTGGACAAATTTGACTATGATATGGCCTCCAAAACGTAAACCCTGTCTGTTGCTAGGTTCTTGAAGGGTTTTGGAGGCATATCCTAGTCAAATTCATCTAGGATCTTGCATCGTGCCATGACATAGAGGAAGGGTGTTGATGCCAGAAGACAGATCCTTAAAACTCCTTGGAAGGTCAATGGTATCTCCATATAAATCTTACGCCTTGGATATTTGATATGGAGGGGAATATCCCAACAAAGCATTGGTCCAAGCACTGACACCATAACTTGTTGTCATGCTAGTCTATGGGTGTTGCCCACAATGTTGCAACTTTTTACCTCCCGCAAAGACCTAGCATCCTGATGCCTGGAACTAACTGGAGCATGCACATTATTTTGACATGGGGATATTGACTTTCAGACCATGCTGGATATTTTCTCAAGGGAAAATGCAGGTGTAGCACGTATAAGACATGAAACATGCTAGGTTATTTCTAGCTGAGCCCTACCATGAACATGGAGCTTAACCCATTGACATTAATCAATTGACATTATTTCAAATGGTAATATTCTCTAATCTTGTTTTTCAGTCTGCCATGGTCCATTGATTTCTCACTTGAATTTGCCATGGATCTGATTTTACATTAAATCAGTAAGAGGGTGACCTATATGGCATTATGTTGACCTACCCATAAGACATCATGCTAGCTAGGTTATTCTTGCTAAGCCTGACTATGAACTGGAATTTGAAATTTGTCCCAAAAGAAATTTTTGACAACTAACATTTGCAAGGAAAATAATGGACCCATTGTTTTCCCTTGTACTGTTTAGAATGAACATGAAGCATGGCACATGTAGAAGTTAAATAGCAAGATGTAAGGTGCGCCATGTTTTATATTTTAATATTGGATGATTGTCATGTTAGACATGCAATTTTATGTTGCATTATGGCAACAATATGTTGAATTGCAGACCCTCATATTTTCTAATTTAATATTTGGATGATTATCAAGTATAGACATGCAATTTGTTGTTGCATGATGGCAACGATAATGTTGAGTTGCAGACCCATGCAAGATGTATTCTCATGGGAAAATGCTATAGTGGTAGATATAGGACCTGATGTTGCATGCTAGTTTTGTTTGACGGAATCCATACATGAACATAGCATGCAGATAATTGCCTCAAGGGAAAGTGCAAGTGTAGATAGTGCACTAAGCATGGAGCAAGCGAAGTGCTACACCATGGTATGTAAGGATTGCTTAGAACGAAAATACGTTTTTGATACTATTATAAAAAGATATTTGATTCAACGGTGGAGATGAACGACCTGGATTTCGATCCAGGCCCTATCATCCTATTGTCCTGTCATTTGTATTTGTCTATGTTCCCGCCTAGGCCCTCATTTTCGTATAGCGCTCATTTTGGCATGTCTATCAGTGTGTGACAAGTTCCCAGGAACAGTTGTTTTTTTCCTGTACAAAACTCAAATTTTCCGGAACAAATTTTTTTGAAAGGATATACGATCGGAACAAATTTTGATGTATAAGGATATAGTCCGATATAAATTAAAACTACGGGAACTAATCCTGTACAAATGTTTGATCAAAAGGATTGACTAGTTTCAATATTTGGAATATTCTTAGAATATCTCCTCATACTAGCATTGATACTAGTTTAATTTTAATTATGATTTTAATTTGCTCATTCATTTTTTACTTACTTTTAGTTTTAGTTTTAGGTTAAACTAACGAAATCATGAAACGAGCCTCCTCTTTTTTTGGCAAGAAAGAAGAATCAGCAGCAGGTGTGGCGGCCGTTTTGCCTGCCTCTATATTGAAGACTCTATATTGATTCTGGATTTGCCTCCCTGCTGCCAAGAATCACCGTCTATGGCGATGGGCTGCCGGACTTGTCTCCATGCTGCAGATTATGGCGATGGGCTGCCGAATTTGCATCTCTATTGTCGGATTTGCGAAGCCGCTGTCCGATTAGCTCCAGATTTGAAGCCCCATAACCCCGCCATCGCCAGTTCTTCTCTCCCAAATCTTGGCCCTAATTTTGCATGTTTTTGGAGCTTCTTGGATCGAAAAGCTGCAATAGCCACCAAAAACTCTCTTCTGCCATAACCGATGGATGCACAAAGAAGTTGCTTATGGTTTGGCCGCTGCTTCTCTTTCTTCATAGCTTCTGTACAAGATCCAACCATATTTACATGGCAGGGTTTAGATTCAGGGTTTTATAAAAATATTTAATCTGATTAAGGCTACCATGGCTGATTGCTCAAGAAAAGCAGAGCCCTGCGGTTACCCTTTTTGCTGCAAAAGACTGAAGTCCCAGCTATTTCGGCCAGAAGACAATTTACAGATAAGCATCTTCCTCTTTCATCTTTTTTCTTTCTTTCCAGCTCTATTATTGTACAATAGTTAATTCGCAGATAAGCAAATAAGCGTTTTTCCCTTTTTTTTTTCTTTCTTGAAATATCCCATGTTCCCTATCCTTTCTGCAAGCAGAAATTCTCCCTCTTCTCCTCTTGATTTAATATCCCAAGGGGCTAAATTGACAGCCCAGCATTCTGGGCATTTAACACCTTTCAGCATAATTAGTTTCTGAATGTTTCTATATGCATTGGGATATAGATAGTGATCCTCTTCTATAAACACTATATGCCCATCATGCCTCCTAGTCTCACTTAGCCCATCCCAGATGGTGTTCATCATCCACCACCAATGATGTTTTAGAGATACAATTCTTGGGCTTCTATGGTTACCATACTGGTCAGGATTACCTTTACATCCCTTAGCCAACGCATCATCCTTACCTTGGCAATCCCCTGGTGATACACCTGGGAAAGAATCAGGAAATAAGTGTGGAGAGAATGGGGCAAAAATCTGATTCAATTCACAGAAACGTATACTTTCTATAATTGTATTCATCTCATCATAGATACTTGTTCTTTTTTATGATCTCTTATGCATGTTATTCATGTCAATATTCTATTTCTGCTTGCAACCATAAAATTAATCATGATTGCTCTTGGAATAAAACCTTTTGGTATAAAAAATTGACTCTTGGTCCACCATTACTAATCAGATTCTGATGCAGGTGTTCATTCCGTTGAGGTGGATTCAAAGCTGCAAAAATCACAATACATAAGATGTTGAAGAAGCTGAAAACATACGGAAGTCTGCAGAGTTTTAGACAGCACATTATTATACTTTGTCAACACAGGCAAATAGCAACAATTGGCAACAATCTGACTGCCACAACTATTATCCTGGTCATTCTTCATACCAT
This sequence comes from Isoetes taiwanensis, assembly GCA_021234155.1. Taxonomy (NCBI): domain Eukaryota; kingdom Viridiplantae; phylum Streptophyta; class Lycopodiopsida; order Isoetales; family Isoetaceae; genus Isoetes; species Isoetes taiwanensis. The sequence continues at coordinate 2,714,767 of JAJEKV010000095.1, read as the reverse complement.
GGCTCAGAATATGGTTCAGACCATGATCATGATCATGACCGTAGCACTTACTACATGCTTACAGCACTTCACACCATAACAATGACTATGGTTCTGTCTATGAATTAACCAAGCTTGGCAGGAATAATTATAATGGATATCATTGCAATCGTGTAATTTCATTTTCTCATGCAATTGAAAACAACTGCTATTCTTAAGTTCTTAAGTTAGATATCTTTGTTGATTTTTTGTTTAATTTGAACACATTGTTTCTACACTAGAAAAAAACATGTTAGTGTACCAAAAACAACACTAACAATACATGTGTTATTATCTAAAAGCGTTTTTTTGTTTGTGAAAAACCACGCTAAAAAATTACCCGTTGTTTCTAGCATTTTCGGAATAATATTACGCATGGACTTTAGGTGTTTTTTTTTGCAAAAAGAACGGCAAAAAACTATGCATAGAGCAAATTTTGGGGTTATAGTGAAACCACAAGAAAAAAACATGTAAATACCATTTCAACAAAAAGTAGTAGTGGTTCTTGTAAATACCACGCAAGGAAAAAACATTTAAATACAAATGCTTTCATCTCCAAAAGTAGTAGCAGTTTAAGAACCCTACAATGTTACGAAACCATGCAAAAGACCACTACACTTTAAGTAGTTGTTTTAGTCTAAACTTAACTGCTTGGATGTGAAAAGCATTTATGGTTAACTGCTTGGATGTGAAAAGCATTTATGGTTAAGTAGTCTTAAGCATTAGGGGTATATGTTGAGCACACAATGCATTTAATCATAAACACTATACGTACATGTTAAGAAACTATGCAGTCATTGTACAAAGATGTACATGGATAATTAATAAGATTGCTATGGTTTTCATTCATAAACTAAAAGTGTTTCGGATCATAGAAATGTAGTGATTTGTCATCTTCACCATTGCGTGTATAATTGAAAAAACTATTAGATATTTAGTGGAAAGATTGCACGTCTTTATATGCAAAAACTTAAGAAGCTTAAGAATAGAAACGTTAGTGGTTTATCAGCCTTAACGAGTACATCTTAAGTGTAAAGATAGGCATGTTTTCCATGCAATAGTTGGAACGCTTTAGATTAAAAGCCATTAGTGGATTACCAACCTTAATAAGTACTACAATACATAAGAAACCATCCACAATCCTTAATAGTTTAGTCTAGTAATTTGAAATGCTTTAGACTATATAGCAATACTTGTTTATAAATGATAACCATGAATCTAGTGTACTACAAAACCATGCATTTCTACAACTAACAATTAGATCTAAGTTTGATAAACATAGTAGTGTTTTAATACAATAACCTAAGCACTTCAACTAATTAAATAATAGTGATTTACTGCATATAACACATCGCGAGTGTGCATTTACCACAATAACTAACCACATCATAAAATCACATAAATAGAGCCGCGACATCAAACCACATCCACAACCACCATATTATACCACATTGGGAAACCCTACTTCTAAAACATTATAATATACCACATCCATTTACCAACATAAAATACCACTTTGACAAACACTAGGAAAGAGCCGTTAGCAATTTCCATGCCATAATACCACCCTAGTGAACCTTACAAGAAAACCAAATACTTTAGCCTCATATGGTTTTTAATGAAATTAACCCACAAAGACCCATTGATTTTGTGGAATGGTTTTCTAGTCTTAACCATGGGAAAAACCATGTAGTTTTTTTATTTTGGATGCCTTGTGTTGGAGCCTGTGTGGCATGTTTGGGCCACCTTGGCATGTTTGAGCCACCTTGGCATGCTGGAGCCCACATGGCATGTTTGAGCCACTTTGGCATGTTTGAGCCACCTTGGCATGTTGGAGCCTAGGTGACATGTTGGAGCCCACGTTGCACGTTTGAACCACCTTGGCATGTTTGAGCCTAGGTGGCATGTTGGAGCCTAGGTGGTATGTTGGAGCCCACGTGGCATGTTTGAGCCACCTTGGCATGTTGGAGCCTAGGTGGCATGTAGGAGCCCGCGTGGCATTTTTGAGACACCTTAGCATGTTGGAGCTCGCGTGGCATGCACCTTGGCATGTTTGAGCCATGTTGGAGCCTAGGTGGCATGTTTGAGCCACCTTGGCATAGGTGGTGTGTTGGAGCCCGCATGGCATGTTTGAGCCACCTTGGCATGTTTGAGCCTTGGTGGCATGTTGGTGCCTAGGCGGCATGCTTGAGCCAGCTTGGCAGGCTGGAGCCTAGGTGGCATGTTGGAGCCCACATGGCATGTTTGAACCACCTTGACATGTTGGAGCCTAGGTGGCATGAAGCCCATGTGGCATGTTTGAGCCTAGGTGTCATGCTGGAGCCTAGGTGTCATGTTGGAGCCTAGGTGGCATGTTGGAGCCTATAGGTGGCATATAGGAGCCCGCATGTCATATTTGAGCCACCTTGGCATGTTTGAGCCTAGGTGGCATGTTGGTGCCCAGGTGGCATGCTTGAGCCACCTTGGCATGTTGGCACCTAATTGGCATGTTGGAGCCCATGTGGCATGTTTGAGCCATGTTGGATCTAACCGTTGAAGTTATTTTTCACGAATATAAAACAATACGATACATTCCCAAAATTGAGCACACAAACAATATTCCAGGTGGTGGTGCTTTGCTGAAGAAATAGCCTCAAAAAAACCATACTTCCTTAAGAAATAGCTACGTAAAAACTACATCACTTCAGAAAACCACACTTCTGTAAAAATATAGCCACTCCTTCAGAAAACCACACTTCTCAGGAACCTTTCAGCAGAAGAAAAACTAGCATGGGAGGGTCTGATAGATACCATTGGATTCTCGCTAATCCCGCCATCATCTTCAGAGTTCTCTTGGAGCAATAAGCAGGATGGTGATAAACGAGTCTATTGCCTACTTGATCGATTCTACCTGGTAAGCCGAACCGCTCCCTTCCTTGATAAATGCTTTGTAGAAGGAGACTTGGGCTACACACAATCTGATCACATACCTCAGAAACTTACCTTTGACACGCCTTCCTGCACCTTCAAGCGAGGAGCTACACCATTCAAGCTAAATGTCAGTTACTTAAACAAAGCAGAGTTTTGCAGGCCCTTCAAAGTCTTTCTCGCTTCGCTGCCCAAGGTGAGCACAAGCAAGAGCATGCATGACTGGTCCCTCAAGCTGAAAAAGCTCAAGGCATGGATAAAAGACTGGGGCCGTGAGAGAGCTAAGCAATTCCATCAGGAAAAGCTCCTCCTTTACAATGAAATGAGGATTGTGCGCCCCTTCTAATGAGTTGCCCAACCCGACACCAAAGCTACAAAATCAGGAAGCATTCCTTGATGGGAAGATTAAATCCCTTGAAGAAGACGAGGCCAGCAAAGCGGCGGTCCCAGCTAAAAGCCAAGTGGCATGAAAACATGGATTGCGAGAGCTCTAAAGTATTCTTTAGGCTTGCTGGTACCAGAGTGATGGAGAATGGCATCAATCAAGTCAGGGACAGCAACATGAACCTCATTACGGATCCCAAAGGGATTCAAAACTTCTTCATGGATGCCTATACAAAACTGTTTTGCGTAAGATGTCCTCCCTCAAGAGTACATGGAGGCCATGGATCACGCCTAGATATCTTGCAGCCAACCGTAAACACAAAGAGAAAATGAATCCCTTTGTAAGCATTGTCAAGGAGGAAGTCCACAAAGACACTCAAGAGCATGGCACGGGGAAAATCCCCGGGACCCGATGGATTTCCGCCCAATTCTTTTAGAATTCGCGCGAGGAGCTTGGGGACGATCTAACTGAGGTACTTCAAGGAGCATGGAAGCATGGAAGCTTGCACCCAGCTCTATCCACTGGCTTTATTGCCTTATTACCGAAGGTGGAGAACCCAAACGCATTGGAAGAATGGCTTCCAATTGCGTTGACAAATACTACTTACAAATTATTGGCCAAGCTCATCGCCAATAGAATGAAGCCTATCCTTAACAAAATGATCGGACCGAGCAAGCAGCCTTCTTACCCGGCTGAAGCATTTTATCTAACTATCTTGCAAATCACGAAGGCTTGCATTGGGCTCAAGCGCAAAGCAAGCAACAATGCATTATGCTAAAGCTAGACTTCAGGCAGCCTTTGATACTGATTCATTGGGATTCTATTCAAAGAGTCATGACTAAGCTTGGATTCAAATACAAAATAATTGAGGTCATTCTCGGGCTAAATAAGGCTCACACTGCGCCCATTCTTATCAATGGCAGTCCAACACAACTATTCCCATTGAGGAAGGGAGTAAAGGCGGGCCCACTTGCTTCCCTACATATTCATCATGTTAGCAAATGTGCTGGACTCTTTTTAGTCTTGGAGAAGATCCAGTATGGGTGAAATTTCTGGAATTAAGCTCCCACCATCAACCCAAGGCCAACTCAAGATACAACGATTCACCCGAAGCGACACATTCATATTCTTGAGGTGCGATGATGATAGCATTGAGAATTGCTTCAAAGCCATCAAATACTTCAGCATAGCCACTGGAATATGTCTCAATCCCAACAAATGCTTTCGATTGCTTGGCCACACTACACGCAGGCTGCCCACTCAAGTAACTAAGCTCGGCATTCAAATCCTTAAGAGAGACAAATGCACCAAGCTACTTGGACTCCCGCTGGCAATGGGAACTCTCCCTTCGAAACACGGAATGCAATGCTTGATAAGCTGAAAAAAGAATCAACATATGGGCTGGAAAAGGCCTATCCATGGCAGGTCGAATCACGCAGCCAATTGTGTCCCGAAAGTTCTTTGGTGTATGCTTCATCGCTTTGCTTGCACCCAAGTATGTCTATGAGAGAATACAAAAAAGATTCTGCTGGATTTGTTTGGCAAGGTGCACCCAAGATCGCTTGGTCAAGTCTCGTAAGCCCAGTCCCGTGGAGGACTCCTGAGGGAGAGATCTCTTCAAACACTCTCAAGCCTTGGTGGGCAAGCTAGTATGGAATGCACTCCATGGGGATTCAGCAATAGGCTCGGTGTTCATCGTGCACCGGCCGGGAAGAGCCAGCCCTCTCTCAAAACCATCTCTCGCATCGCACTTGCAAGTCAGCATGTTTTAATGACTACAAACTTGCACCAGGCACCTCCACCGCATCATGCGCAATTCTAGAAGCCCGGCAAGATGTCAAGGATTGCTTCAAGCCTGCCCAACCCGACTTGGCAAGCTGGGTAATTTGCCCATATTCGGAGCCCAATGGTGAGCCCACAAGTGGATTACCCCCTTGCATTAATGCATCCTAGGATCTATACCAAATGGGAAGTCTGGCCGGCATCACACATCCGAAGCATATATGGGATTCGGATCGAGACTGATGGAGGTCATGGACTAGCATAAAAATCAGATTGGTGGAACACACTCAAATGAGAATGGTGCACAAAGAAAATACTTAATGAGGTGAGCATGATTTCGGAAATGAAGGCCCCGAGGAAGTTTGGTTGCTAAATGGCAAGCCTTCTTATTCTCGTGAGAGGAGTATATACATTATTAGTAGATGACGACCTGCTGCGGTCTCCATACACATCAATCTCTCTCGCAAACGAACTACTTGTGCAATTGAGGAAATGCTTGGACCTCGTATTGCTCCGGAAGAGTGCAGCTATTCATGTGGCTCACTTGGCGCTGTGGCCTAGCTACCAAAACGTGGCTGCTCAAAAGGAAAACAAAGGATGACACCCAATGCCCACTTTTATGTGGAGAAGTAGAAACAATTGGGCACTTGTTCTTTTGCCCCAAGGTGAGAGAATTTTGGGACTGGGTGGCACCTCTTCTACAACTAGACAGGGCTCAGCTACACTGGCCTGAGATTAGCATGGCTCATACAGACAAAATCGGGTACTCCATCACCTGCTTGGCCTTATGGGCGTGTGGAAAGCACCGTTGCTTCAGGTTACCTTTGGGTGGGCAAACTATTTCCACCACCAAAATTAAAAATGTCTTCAACCATGGAGTGGCGCTAATGGCAATCTCCCATATCAGGAAATGGGGCCGTAATTATGACAAATCACTGGACAGATTGGGTTCTTCTCAAGGGTTCTATCAGTATTTTAAGTGTTCTTGGATGGAGGATATGGGCGGCTTTGCCACCAATAATTAGAGGGCTAGGCCCAATATGGGAGCCTTGAGCTCATGCCTCTTCTAGGGCCTCCTTTCTTTTAGTCTCATTGTACCTTTTATTTTATAAATATAACTCTAGCTTTCAACAAAAAAAAAAAAAAAAAAAAATATAGCCACTTAAAAACTACACCTACTTAAAAACCACACCTCAAAAAACCACACTTACTTTTAAAAATAGCTACTTCAAAACTATACCTACTTAAAATCACACTTCCTTAAAAATAGCTTCTTAAAAACTACACCTAGTTATAAACTACACCACTTCAAAAAACCATACTTCATTAAAATACAGCCACTTAAAAACTACACCCGCTTATAAACCACACTTTAAAAAACCTTACTTCTTTAAAAAATAGCTATTTCAAAACTACACCCACTTATAAACGACACCTCAAAAAACAACACCTCGATTGAAAAAAATTATACCACTTCAGAAAACCATACTTCCCTAAAAAACAACCACTTAAAAACTATACCTCCTTATAAACCACACTTAAAAAAACTATACTTCCATAAAAAATGACTACTTAAAACTACACCTAGTTATAAACTACACCTCAAAAAACAACACCTTCTTAAAAACAACACCCCCTCAAAAAAATAAGCAACACTTCTTTTAAAAAAACGACACCTCAAAAAAAGACCACATCTTCAAAAAAAAAAAACTATAGCTCCATAAAAGAAACTACACCACCTCCTTAATAAACCACACCTCCACATAACCACATGTAGATTTTTTGGAACAACGACATGTGGTCTTTTTGTTACTGTTGTTTTTAGGTGTGGAGCCAGAATTGGGGTGGTTGTGAAATGGCCAAAGAAGCTAAGACATAAGCCACATTTCCCATGTCGTGTTCTTTTTTTCCTAATTTTGTCTGACAACATTTTTTCTCTGCAGTCAGAAAGAGGCAGAGTTAATGAAGCAACTAAACCTGGAGGACTGGGAGGAGTGCAAGGCTTTGTATCCAACTTCTACTTCAGATAGTATTATTAGAGAGCACGCTGTTAACTTCAGTGGCTGGGTAAGTTTTTCAGAATATATTTTTTGTTTTCGTGCCTTTGTCTCACAGTTTTCTCACAGAACAAGAAGAAAGGGCTACCGACAGGATTTAAACCTGGTTCGTAGGGCCAAGGAGGAGAGGCAGAGACTGAAGGCAATTGAGCAGGGAAAAGAAGTCGGCACAAGCAGTTTTGACACCAGTTATGAAAGATTTACAATATTTGGTCAGGACTGCTTGTACAGGGTTGTTCATGGGGATTGCACGAGGCTGGAAACTCTTTTGGACAAGCAAATTATACACTGTGTATTGCAGACATTCCATACGGGTTCAAAATTAAGGATAGCACTTTCGACGAGGAGGCCTTTACGCACGTGCAAGTCCGTGCTTTTTTGGACGGCCTGAAGAAAATCACGACATCTGCAAACTGGAGGGTCATCATTTTTCATTCCGACCTGCAGACGATGTCGGTGCTTAAGCCATTGGGAGCTGTCTGTAACGCGGGCTTCGAAAACTGCGTATGGTAAGCCTTGAATTTATTGCTTTTCTACTTACTATAACACCACGGTATAAATTTATACCTCAGTCGCCTCGTGGTATAAATTTATACACCAAGGCAACCTTCGTATAAATTTATACGGCACGGCACCGTGGTATAAGTTTATACAGCAAGGCAATGGTGGTATAAATTTATACAGCCACACCACTGAACTAACTTATTTTGTTCGTTTGCTTTCTACCAATTTTTAATTGCTTTTTTGTTTGGCAGGCTAAAAACAAATGTCAAAGGACATGGTGGTGGTCCGCGCTTAGTAAGCTGCTTTGAACATTTCCATATAGGTTTTTACAGCGCGGACACCAAAAAAACCATGGTTTTCAATACGCAGAATGAGAAGAGTCCACCCTGCAACGCCTTTCAGTTTCCGTCTGTTCTACAAAAATTAAGAGACCCACAGCGACAAGGCGTTGTGGTATCTCATTACCAGAAGCTACAGCGGCTAATTAATAACTTAATACAGTGGTTTTCTCGCCCGGGAGACTGGATTCTAGATGCATTTTCTGGCTCGGGCACCACAGCAGTTTGCGCCCTTAAGCAGGGGCACAATGTTGTCTCCGTCGACATAGACCCGGACAAAATAAGTTTCGTCAGGACAAGGATAAGCTCTTGTGAATCCTTTCCTGATGAAAACGAGGAACTGGGAGCAAAGAACGATGCTGGCGATGTTAAAGGCACATACACAGAAATCCAGCCTCCACTTACGGGAAGAAGAGATGAGGAGGTGGAGTTTGTCGACCTGGAGCCTGTGGTGCCTGAGCCCGAGAAACAGCCTGTACCTGTATCATTGGAGTCAGAAGCAGGCGTCTCTGCTATTGTACCCTCGCAAGAGACAGATCCTAAGGGGTACGAGAGTCCTGTGGACTGGGAAGACCCACCTCCTCCACCTCTCGTATAAATTTATACAGACAGAGTTATTAACTACTTCCATTGTAAATTATGTGCTAAGAATTTTAATATATTTTGATGAGGATTTTTAAACTAAAAGCTTTGTCTCTTAAACAATGCTTAATTAAAACAACTCTTGCAAAAAGACAAACTATATTTTCTTTTATTTTCAACAATAAATGCTTACTGAGTTATCAAAATTAATGTTTCTCTCCTCAAAACAAGCATTTTTTTTTTTGCCCTCTTTTATAATTGGAAAGGCTTAAAAAATGTTGCTTTTTTGGGGGTATTCCAAATGCTAATTGCTCAACAATCTATTTTGCTCCCTATCTTCTTATATTATAAAACTAGTAATGGTGCCCAGCGTTGCTGGGCATACTTTGGGAGGTTGTAAATGTTTTAGCCACAATGAGAAAAGTGTGCAGTATAATTCAACATTTGTACCTTTTTATTATAACGAAAACTTTCCAAAGGTTTAAGAACGTTTAAGAAGCCTATCTCCTTCATGTTAGATGGTTTTGCATCAGTATCTCTGAGAGCTTTGAGTAGAACATTGTGACGCTATAAAATTACTAGTTAAGGTGCCCAGCGTTGCTGGGCATAGCTAGAAACTGTGAATGACATACTGGAGCAATTGTTAAATGGATTCTTGTTTTTAAAATTGGATAATCAAGAGCATTTGACCACATTTCGCACTTCCCCTTATCTTTTCCGTTTTCCTTTTTCATTTTGCCTTTGTCTACTATTTTTTTTTTCCTATTTTCCCCTTGCCCCTTTTCCCTTTTTACATTTTTCAATTTACTTTTTTCTTTTTCCATTATTCCATTTCGTCTTTTTCTCTTTTTTGTTTCTGCTTCCCCATTTTTCCTTTTCTATTTTTCCCTTCCCTTTTCTCCAATTTGTGGTTGCCCTTTTTCCCTTTCCTTGTGCCCTTTCCCCCCTCTCTTCTTCCATTTCCCTTTTCCCCTTTTCCTCGTGCCCTTCTTTCTAAGTTTTCCTTTCTGCTTTCCCCTTTCCTTTCCCTTTTCCCTTTCCTTCTCCCCACCTTTTCTTTTTTCCCCTTTTTCCCTTCCCTTTTCCTCTTTTGCCCAGCCCTTCAGGGTGAAAGCATGCTAGGGTGTACCATCTAAAGTACTTTTTAGGGAGTGCGAAACTACCCAGAAAAGTACCCAGCACTGGGTACTGGGAACTTGCATAAATGCTGCAATAAATAATAAGTTTGAGAGTTAATTCATTTATATTAGTCTCTAATAGTATTGTTATCCTCTAATACTATAGATTGATATGTTATTGACCTTCAATTCAAAAAATTTCGATTGATTTTAATGGAAAGAAAAAACAGAAAGTACCAGTTTTAAAAGTACCCAGTGTAGGTACTTTTGAGGGTTCCAAAAGTGGTACACCTAGCATGCTTTTACCCTTCAGTCTTCCTTTTTTTCTAGTGCCCTTTTCCCTTCCTTTTCCCCCCTCCTTTTTTCATTTCCCTCTTTCCCTTTCCCTTTTTCCATGTCCATTTTTCCTTCAGTTTTTCCCTTTCCTCACCCTTTCCCTCTTCCCTTTTTTGCTATGTCCCTTTTCTCTTCTATTTTTTCATGCTCTTTTTTCGCTCCTCTTTTCCCCTTTCTTCACCTTTTTCCTCCTCCCCCTCCTTTTTCCTTTTTTCCTTCTCTTTTTCTTTTTCTATTTTGCTCTTCCTTTTTATTCATCTCCCCTTTCTATTTTTCCATTTTACCTCCCGTTTTTTCCCTTTTGCCTTTTTACATTTGCTTCCACTTTTTTCACGTTTGCCTTTTCCATTTTCAACCTCCTTGCTTTTCCCTTTTTCTATCCCCTCCCCTTTTCACATTCCCTTTTTTCATTTTACCTTATTTTATTTTCCTTTTCTTTCCATCCCCTTCGCTTCCCTTTCCCCTTTCCCCTTTACCAATGGCCTTTTTCCCTTCCCTTTTCCTCCTCTCCCGACCCTTTCTCTATTCCGCTTTTTTTCGTGCCCTTTTTCCCTTCCATTTTTCTCTCTTCCGCCTCCTTTTTATTTTTTTTTTCCTTTCTTTTTCTCATGTCTTTTTTCCCTTTATTTCTCTTTCCCTTTTTCTGATTACCATTTATTCCTTCCCTTTGCCCACCCTTTCCCTCTTCCCTTTTTCTCGTAGTCTTTTTATTTCCCTTTCCTCCCTCATTTGTTCTTTTCTTTTTCCCTTTCCCCTTTCCCCTTTCCTCCCTCCTTTCTCTTCCTTTTTTCCGCTTCTCTCCTTCTTTTCTCTTCCTCTTTTCCCCATGCCCTTTTTCCCTTTTGGCCCTCCCCTCGCTTTTTCCTTTTACCCTTTCCATCCCTTCTCTCCTCCCTTTTTCTCTTTCCTTTTTTTTTTTCGTGTCCTTTTTCCCTTCCTTTTTTCTCCTCTCCCCACCTTTTTTCTCTCCTCCTTTCCCACTGTCCCTTTTCGCTCCCTCCTCCTCTCCCCTTTTTCCCTTTCCATTTTCCTTTCCTTTTCCCTTTTCCTTTTCCCTTCCCTTCTCTCTACCCTTTTTCTCATCCCCTTTTTCCCTTTCCTTTTACTCCTGTCCTCACCCTTTCCCTCTTCTCCTTTTCATAGTGTCATTTTTTTCCTTTATTTTCTCTCTTACTTTTCCTTTCTCTTTTTTGTGTTATTTTCTATTTCCTTTTCCTTTTTATCCGTGCCTTTTTTGCCTTTATCTCCTCCCTTTACCTCCTTTCCCCACCTTTTTACTCTTCCCCTTTCCCAGTGTTCCTTTTCACTCCCTCCTCCTCCCCCTTTCTTTTACCTTTTCCTTTCCCTTTCCCTTTTCTTTCCTTTTCCCTTTTCCTTTTCTCTACCCTTTTCCTCATACCCTTTTCAACTTCCCTTTTACTCCTATCCTCATCCTTTCCATCTTCTCCTTTTGCATAGTGTCATTTTTTTCTTTATTTTCCTTTCCCTTTTTCGTGCTCTTTTCGCTTTCCTTTTTTCCTTTCTTTCTTTCCCTTTTACCCGTGCCTTTTTGCCTTTCACTTTGCCATTTTCTCCTCCCTTTTCCTTTTCCCTTTCCTCTTCAGACATTAGAGCATGGCCATTCATGGTGGAGGGAAGTCGTGCGATAAATCTCGACCTCCGAATGCAATCGGATGATCTCAACCATCCAAATTAGGGTTTCATTCATGACATACTTACGCTATAACATTATAATATAAGACTAGTAATGGTGCCCAGCGTTGCTGGGCAAATGTTGGGAACATTTGTGGATGGAAACCTATTCAACTTAGACTCATTAACCAAGTCCATCATATCTAGGCTATAAGAGGTGTGCATTTGATAACCTTCCCTTTGCTCTATCCTGCATATCATTTTTTCCTCATTTTCTTACACACTTTCTTTTTTCCCTTTTCTTATTTTTCCTGCACATTTACTTTTCCCCTTCTCTCTCTTTTTTTTTCTTTTCTTTTTTACCCTCTTCTCCCTCCTCTTTTCCTTCCTTTTCTCCTTCTCATTTTTCCCTTTCCCTTTCCCGTTTTTGACGACTTTTTTCCTTCCCTTTTCACCTTTCTCCACCCTTCCCATTTTTCTCATGCTCTTTTTTCCCTTTCCTTTTCCCATTCCTTTTGCTTTTCTCTTTTGCCTTCCCTTTTCTCATGCCCTTTTTGCATTTCCTTTTCCCACCTTTTTTTTTATGTTTTTCTTCCTCTCCTCACCCTCTTCTTCTTTATCTCATGTCTCTTTTTTCCCATTTTCTTCTTCCTTTTTTCTCATGCCTTTTTTTTCCTTTCCCCCCCTTCGCCTCCCTTTTTCTTTTTCCCTTTCCTTCTTTTTTCATCATTTTCCCACCCTTTCCCTTTTTCCCGTGCCCTTTTCCTCTTTCCTTCCCCCCTTCCTTTTCTCTTTCCCTCTTTCCCTTTTTCCCATGTATTTTTCCATTCCCTTTTTTCCACTTTTTTTTACTTGCCTTTTCTTCCGCCTTTCCCTACCCTCTTCCCCTTTTCCCCGTCCCTATTCCCCTTTTTTCTTTTTCTTTTCCCTTTCCCTATGCTCTTTTTCCCTTTATTTTTACCCTTTCCTCATCCTTTCCCTCTTCTAGTTTTTTCAGTGCCCTTTTTCCCTTCCTCTTTTCCATTTTCCCTCTTTATTCCTTGTGTTCTTTTTTCTTTCCCCTTTCCCCTTTCGCCTCCCATTTCCTTTTTTCTTTTCCTTCTTTTTTTTCATCCTTTTCTCTTTTTCCATGCCCTTTTCCTTTTTCCTTTCCACCCTTTTTTTTTTTCCTTCTCTATTTTCCTTTCCATTTTCCCACACCCTTTTCCATTCCATTTTTCCACCTTTTTTCACATGCCCTTTTTCCTCCTTTTCCCACCCTCTTCCCCTTTTCCCTTTTCCTCTTTTCCTATTCCATGTTTTCTTCTCTTTTTTGCTTTTAAACTTTTCCCTTTTCCCTTTTTTCCATCTCGTTTTCCCTTTCTTTTTTTCCTTTCCTCATCCTTTTCCTCTTCTCGTGCCACTTTCTCCTTCCTCTCTCATTTCCCTCTCCCTTTTCCTCATGCCCTTTTCCCTTTTTTTGCCTCCTTTTTCCTTTTTCCTTCCCTTTCTATTTTTCCATGCCCTTTTTTCCTTCTCTCCATCATTCTTATCTTCCCATTTTTCCCTTCCGTCACCATTTCCGTCTTCACCTTTTTCCCGTTGCCCTATTTTTCTTCCTTTTCCTCCCTTCCCCTTTTCTTTTCCCTTATTCTGTCCTCACCCTTTCCCCCTTTTCCTTTTCATAGTGTCCTTTTTTCCTTCCTTTTTCTCCCTTTCTTTTTCTTTCCCTTTTTCGTGCTCTTTTCCCTTTCCTTTTCCCTTCTCCGTCTTTCCCTTTTACCCATGCCTTTTTGCCTCTCACTTTGCCCTTTTCTCTGCCATTTTCCCTTTCCTCTTAAGAGATCAGAGCATGGCCAATCACGGTGGTGGGAAGTTGTGCGATAAATCTCGGCTGTCGAATGCAATCAGACAATCTCAACTATCTAAATTAGGGTTTGATTGAAGACATACGCTAAAACTTTATAATATAAGATAGCGTGTGTCTTCAATGGAGCCCTAAATCGGACGGTCGAGGATTTGATTGACCAATGGTGGAGATGATGTGTGCGTGTCTTCAACTAAAATTTCATCTTGACTATGGCTTCAATATGAAAGGGAAAAGGGAAAAGGGAAAAGGGAAAAGGGAAAAGGGAAAAGGGAAAAGGAAAAGGGAAAAGGAAAACGATGAAAGGAAAAAGGGAAAGGGGGGAAAAGGGAAAAGGAAAAGGAAAAGGGAAGGGAAAAGGGAAAACGATGAAAGGGAAAAGGGAAAAGAAAAAGGGGAAAGAAAAAGGGGAAGGGAAAAGGAAAAAAAATGAAAGGGAAAAGGGAAAAGGAAAAGGGAAAGGAAAAGGAAAAACGATGAAACGGAAAAAGGAAAAGGGAAAAGGGAAAAGGAAAAGGGAAGGAAAAGGAAAACGATGAAAGGAAAAAGGAAAAGGAAAAGGGAAGGGAAAAACAATGAAACGGAAAAGGAAAAGGAAAAAAGGAAGGGAAAAGGAAAAAAAGCTAAGAAAGAGAAAAGGGAAAAGGGAAAAGGAAAAAAGGAAGAGAAAAGGAAAAACGATGAAAGGGAAAAAGGGAAAAGGGAAAAATAAAAGGGGAAGGGAAAAGGAAAACGATGAAAGGGAAAAAGGGAAAAGGGAAAAGGGAAAAGGAAAAGGGAAGGAAGAGGAAAAAAAGCGATGGAAGGAAAAAAAAGGGAAAAGGAAAAAGGGAAGGGAAAAGGAAAAAAGCGATGAAAGGGAAAAGGAATAAAAAGAAAGGTAAGAGGAAAAAGGAAAGAGAAGGAGAAAAGGAAAAAAGGAAAGATAAAAGGAAATAGAAAAGGAATAGAATAGGCGAGGGGAAAGGGAAAGGAAAAAAAAGGGCACCATGAAGGGTAAAAAGTAAGGGTGAGAAAAGGAGAAAAAGGTAAGGGAAAATAAGAAAAAGGTTGCAAAGTCCATAGGGAAAAAAAGGAAACTAAAAAGGAAAAAGAGATTCGGGGAAAAAGGGCAAAAGAAACTTAGGAAAAGGAACGAGAAAAAGAGAAAAAGGAAAGGGCATGAAAAAAAAAGGGAAGAGAGAAAGGGTGAAGAAAGAGAAAAGGAAGCAAAAAGAGCATCGAGAAAAGGAAGAGAGAAAGGATGGAAAAAAGAGGAAAAGGGTGGGGGGAAAGTAGAATAGACAAAGGATAGGGAGCAAGGAATAGGAAAAGTGGAAAAGAGGAAGGAGAAAGGGGCACGAGAAAAAAGGGAAGAGGGAAAGGGTGAGGAAATAGAAAACAGAAAGGGAAAAAGAGTATGGGAAAGGGAAAAGAAAAAAGAAACAAGAAAGGAGAAAGTGGAAAGGGGAAAAGGGGGAAGAGGATGGGGAAAGAAGGAAAAAGGTACATAAAAAGGTTGAGAAAGGGAATGGAAAGAGGCATATGAAAAGGGAAAGGGAACGGGAAAGGGAAAATGTAAAGGAAGGGGAAAGAGAAAGGAAAGGGAAAAAGGGAACAGCACAAAGCAAAAGGGTGGGGAAAGTATAAAAAGGGAATGGAAAGTTGAAAGGAAAAGGGAAGCGGAAAAAGGAGAAGGGAAAGCAAAAAGAGCATGAGGAAAAGGGAAGAGAGAAATGGGAAAAGAGATGGGGAAAAGGGCACGTGATCAAGAGGAAGAGGGTGGGGAAAGGAAGAAAAGGGCACATGAAAAGGTAAGCAAAAGAGAACGAAAAAAATGCATGAGAAACGGGAAAGAGAAAACGAAAAGGAAAAGGAAGAGGAAGGGGAAAAGGAAAGGGAAAAAGAGTAGTGGAAAAATGGGAAGAGCGGGGAAAGATAAAAAGGAAGGGAAAAAGCTGATAAGAAAAAGAGAAAGAAAAAAAGGAGAAGGGGAAAGGGAAGGCAAAGGGAGGGAGAAGGGGGTTAGAAAAAAAAAAAGGGAGAATAAAAAAAGAAAGAAATTAAAGGTTCCTAATTTATGCCCAGCAAGGCTGGGTACCATTACTAGTCCTATATTATAAAATTATAGTGTATGTCTGTCTTGAATGGCGCCCTAGATTGGGCGGCTGAGATTCTGCCAGGCCACGTGGCATCATCTGCATCGTTTCCTAATTACCTTTCCTAGGGTTTTTTTTTTTGTTTGCGGCAGGAGCAGCTCTAGGTTAAGCTTGGTTATGGCGCAAGCTACGGCCTCGATTTTGCATCTATCTCCTCTCGGTATGGTTTCAAGGCGGCTAACGCTTGAGCATCTCATATTCAGTTCTCGATGATGGCTATGGCGGGCTATGGTTCTGTTTTCTAGAATATGGCACCATTGTGGTCACAACATGGAAGTAACCACTATGGTTTTCAGCAGCAACAGCAGCAAGCCATTCAAGCAGCATTAGGGCATCCTAATCCTCCATTACAACATGCGAGGTGATGCGAGCCATGGCATGCGAGGTGATGGCCCTCTTTAGAATGCAAGCAAAGCAAGGCTGAAAAGTAGCACCGTCGGTCATGCCCTTCATGGGAGCTTACAAGGCGGTGGAAATCGCGGATGCCGGCATTGCACCATTTCTTCTTTCCCCGACTCTTCTGCCAGATCCTCCATGAGCGCATGAGGTTCTCCTTTCTTTTCATTTTATGCTCTCCCTTTTCTTTTCTTCTCTGATTTCTCTGAATTTGAAATGGTATTTTTTCTGCAAAAGCATAGAAAATGCAGACTCCACAAGCATATGGTGGTGGATCTGTGATCACAACAGAACTCATTCAGAAGGTAGCCCTGATTCTGATGTTCTTTGAAATGCTCTTTATCTGATATGTATGCTGCTGGCATAGTATTTAGATGAAAACAAGCAGCTCATCCTTGCCATTCTCGATAACCAAAATCTAGGAAAATTGCACGAATGTGCAGCGTGAGTAGCTTTTTTCTTTTGTTCAGTCTTTCATTATATTTTTCTTTATTCACATAGGTAATGTTTTTATGTCACATTAATCTTCAGGTATCAGGCTAGGCTGCAACAAAATCCTATCTATCTCGCAGCAATTGCAGATGCTCAACCAGATGGACCTGTTCCAGCTTCTCAGGTATCGTATAACATCTTTATGTCAGGTTTCTTATGACATCTTTTAGGTCATTGCAGCATTATTGAAAGAAATAATTTATGTCTGTTTTCTAGAATATGGCACCATTGTGGTCACAACATGGAAGTAACCACTATGGTTTTCAGCAGCAACAACAGCGAGCCATTCAAGCAGCATTAGGGCATTCTAATCCTCCATTACAAGATGCTTATCAATCAAATCCATTTCAAATGCACTCTTCATTACTCAGGCCACATCAAATTGCAGAGACAGACATGTATTTTTCTTCCATTCCTAATTCGAGCTCAACATTTCTAGACCTGAATCCTGGTGGAGCTGTACAAACCAGCATTGGAGGAGAATTACAAGAGATTGTAAATGGACCATGTGAGAAAGGACCACATCGAGCAAACAGCAGCACCATTTGAGGTATTTTATACAAGAAGATGCGACAAGGTGAGCTGCTAGAAT
The DNA here is from genome assembly GCA_021234155.1 of Isoetes taiwanensis. Taxonomy (NCBI): domain Eukaryota; kingdom Viridiplantae; phylum Streptophyta; class Lycopodiopsida; order Isoetales; family Isoetaceae; genus Isoetes; species Isoetes taiwanensis. The sequence continues at coordinate 2,697,644 of JAJEKV010000095.1, read as the reverse complement.
GGTTCTTGAAAATTTGAACCTGCATTTATGCTAGAGGATGTTGCACTCCTTATATTTATAATTACATCATGCTTTTTGTTCACCTTCAGTTAGATTAAAAAAAACCCCTTCATGATTTTTGTGTTTTGCATGGTATTGTGAATAACTTATAGTTATTTGAAATTTGTTTGTATTATACATGACACAATGGTTAAACAAAAAATATGATATTGCCCAACCTATACCCACCAACATTGGGCAGCATAACTTTTATATCATTCTTAACATGTAAAATATCAAACACACGCATCCACATGTACAGGTTCCAAACGTTTGCTGGGCACTATTACTAGTTTTGTCTATTTTTTTAGAGTTTTCAATTTTTATAAAGGAATCTTTCAAACGCACTTCTTAAATAAGTGCGTTTCATTTTAAACCTTGTTTACCTTCTTAATTAACAAGCACATACAACCAACTCAATCAAATGCATCTCATAATCCAGTTCTCAAAAAAATATCTTGGTCGTACAATAAGGTGCAGGAATGGTTGTTCTTCTAATAAGTCCAAACAAACGATTATGCCAAGGCATAAAGCGACAAGATTTGCTCAATCACCGTGTTCTTCCATGCTTGAACTTGATATCATAAAAAATTGAAAGAATTAACATGTGAATGAGTAACAATGTCGAGCATTGGTGTGCCACTAATGGGGGCTATGCATAAACCCTAGAATATTGCGCCAGTATTAATCGAATTGACGTATGTGATAGGGACTATAAAATAATATGAACAAGCTCCTACACGTGGATGATAGAATTCGAACCTATGCGAGCAAAGCCCACATGATTTCTAGTCATGCCCAATAACCACTCTGGCACATCCACGCCAACATGTGGAATACTTCCGATACTTCTTAGATCATTGAGATATTTAGGAGGATAGGATTTGGCTAGTCATTTATTCTCTCTCATTCTGATGTTTGATGGTTGGAAGAGCAAGATTAGCTTCGATCTCATTTCTCACCCTATGGTGCAATCGATTGCTCAGTTATCCTTATGTCATTATCAACATGGTTTAATGCATTAAATCTTCTTTTTGGCTCTTGCGCCAAGAACAAAATTAGAAGAGTTGAAACACAGGATGCATTGGCCGAGAATCGAACTCGGGTCTATACCGTGGCAGGGTACTATTCTACCACTAGACCACCAATGCACAAGTAATACAAATGAATACCTTCTTAATTAACAAGCACATACAACCAACTCAATCAAATGCATCTCATAATCCAGTTCTCAAAAAAATATCGTGGTCGTACAATAAGGTGCAGGAATGGTTGTTCTTCTAATAAGTCCAAACAAATGATTATGCCAAGGCATAAAGTGACAAGATTTGTTCAATCAGGAATGGTTGTTCTTCTAATAAGTCCAAACAAATGATTATGCCAAGGCATAAAGTGACAAGATTTGCTCAATCACCGTGTTCTTCCATGCTTGAACTTGATATCATAAAAAATTGAAAGAATTAACATGTGAATGAGTAACAATGTCGAGCATTGGTGTGCCACTAATGGGGGCTATGCATAAACTCTAGAATATTGCGCCAGTGGAAGAGTGCGTAGGGAATCTGAATGACAAACTCTAAATATTAATCGAATGGACGTATGTGATAGGGACTATAAAATAATATGAACAAGCTCCTACACGTGGATGATAGGATTCGAACCTATGCGAGCAAAGCCCACATGATTTCTAGTCATGCCCAAGAACCACTCTGGCACATCCACGCCAGCATGTGTAATACTTCCGATACTTCTTAGATCATTGAGATATTTAGGAGGATAGGATTTGGCTAGTCATTTATTCTCTCTCATTCTGATGTTTGATGGTTGGAAGAGCAAGATTAGCTTCGATCTCATTTCTCACCCTATGGTGCAATCGATTGAAGACTTGGAGAAGCAATACCCAGAGTTTATGAAGCAGTTTGATGGGCGAGTCGTCTCCGACTTGGTCGACCCCGACTTGCCAGGTGGTTAGCTAGTATGTTGTTAGTTAGCCTTAAGCCTGGCGCATGCATTCCAGTTACTAGGGTGCATGTGCCAGAACCTTGGATCGTGTGGGCGATGATGGGATCGCCTTTAGGGCATTCTCTGACCCCACACGCACAAAATGCGCATGACCATTAGGGTCATGTGAGTGAGAATGAGGCATGGTGGGCGATGATGGGACATCGATCCGGATGATCTCTATGCCACGATCGCGGTAATGCACACCTGGCCGTGGGAGGGTCATGGTGAAGGTTTAAGTGATCATCGCGATGATGGGATCGTGAGGCGTTCCCTAGCTTCAAACCCGTGTGGCATGATGCACTAGGGGTACTAAGCACGGGTAACAGTACAAGGTAGCACTCGATCATGGGCGATGATGGGAGCATCTTAAATGATCAAGCTCAAATCAGAAGGGCCATGATCTTGGGCAAGGTAGTAGGACAACCTTGAGTCGATGGATTCGGCTCAAGGAGGTAAAGGGTGGTCCCCTAAAACCACAAATTATTAACTAAACTAACGTAATGTGCTCCTTTTTGCGGGCAAGTAGAAGGTGGACTTCAACGAGGGCGCGTGCACGAGGAAGATAGGGGAGCCATAATTTAGATTATGAACCCTAATAACTCTTACAATAATGTTTTGAATTATCGTAAGAAATAACCGTGTTAAGGCTATATAATTTTGTACTAGTAATGGTGCCCGCCGTTCTTTGGCATATATTAGGAGCCCTGTAAGTTTTTTGGTCGCCAAAGAAAAGCTTTGCGGGAATAATCCAACTATTTAATTTTTATTATAATCCGGAACTTTTCAAAAGTATAACAATGTCTATAAGACATCTAGCTCCTTCATGTTAGATAGTGTTGCATCGGTATCTATCACGAGAGCTTTGAGTAGAAATATGATGATGCTTGTTCATAGCAATTGTTAGGTCTCCACATTGCCACATGCTAAAAGTGGCACATATCATACCACAATGGCTTCGTGTCTCACGGGTAGTGGGATTGAGAGATGCTTCAAATCTTTGGACCCAACAGAACCTAAAAGCACTACAATACAAATTGTTAATAAATCATCTTAAAATATCAACCTCATCGTTGTACTTGGTTTTTCTTACTATTTTCGATGAAGGCCATTTGATAGCAAATTTGAAGGAAATGATTCTACCTATGTCTTCTTTTCAAGGAATTCGTTATAATATTTGGGTGAGGGGCATTGGATGGCAAATACCAGTTTCACCCATGTCTACAAACATTAATAACCAAAAATGTAATGGTACCCAAACTTCTTTGCCGGGTATAAATTAGGAACCTTTAATTTCTTTCTTTTTTTTTATTCTCCCTTTTTTTTTTTCTAACCCCTTCTCCTCCCTTTGCCTTCCCTTTTCCCCTTCCCTTTTTTTTTTCTTTTTTTCTTATCGGCTTTTTCCCTTTCTTTTTTTCTTTTCCAGCTCTTCCCATTTTTCCACTACTCTCTTTCCCTTTCCTTTTCCCCTTCCTCTTCCTTTTCCTTTTCCTTTTCTCTTTTCCGTTTCTCATGCATCTTTTTTTCGTTCTCTTTTGCTTACCTTTTCATGTGCCCTTTTTCTTTCCTTTCCCCACCGTCTTCCTCTTGATCACGTGCCCTTTTCCCCATCTCTTTTCCCATTTCTCTCCCTCTTTTCCTCATGCTCTTTTTGTTTTCCCTTCTCCTTTTTCCGCTTCCCTCTTCCTTTCAACTTTCCATTCCCTTTTCATACATTCCCCACCCTTTTTGCTTTTATGATGTTCCCTTTTTTTCCTTTCCTTTCTTTTCCCCTACCTTTACATTTTCCCTTTCCGCTTTCCTTTCGCTTTTCATATGCCTCTTTCCATTCCCTTTTCTCAATCTTTTTTATGTACCCTTTTTCCTTCTTTCCCCATCCTCTTCCCCTTTTCCCCTTTCCACTTTCTCCTTTCTTGTTTCTTTTTTTCTTTTCCTTTCCCATACTCTTTTCCCTTTCTTTTTTCTATTTTCTCCCTTTCCCTCTTCCCTTTTTTCTCGTGCCCTTTTCTCCTTCCTCTTTTCCTCTTTTCCTATTCCTTGCTCCCTACCCTTTGTCTATTCTACTTTCCCCACATTTTTCCTCATTTTTCCATTCTTTCCCTCTTCCTTTTTTCTCGATGCTCTTTTTTGCTTTCCTTTTTCTCTTTCTTCACCCTTTCTCTTTTCCCTTTTTTTCACGCCCTTTCCTTTTTTCTCTTTCTCTCGTTCTTTTTTTCCCATAGACTTTGCAACCTTTTCTTATTTTCCTTACCTTTTTCTCCTTTTTCTCACCTTTTACTTCTTACCCTTCTCATGATTGCTCTTTTTCGTTCCCTTTCCCCTAAGCCTATTCTATTCCTTTTTCTATTTTCTTTTATCTTTCCATTTTCCTTTTCTCCTTCTCTTTCCTTTTTCCTCTTACCTTTCTTTTATTCCTTTTCCCTTTTCCCTTTTCCCTTTTCCCTTTTCCCTTTCCCTTTCCCTTTTCCCTTTTCCTTTTTCCCTTTCATCGTTGTTCCTTTTCCTTCCCTCTTCCTTTTTTTCCTTTTTCCTTTCATCGTTTTCCTTTTCCTTTTCCCTTCCCCTTTTCCTTTTTTCCTTTTTCCCTTTTCCCTTTTCCCTTTCATCGTTTTTCCTTTTCCCTTCCCCTTTTCCTTTTCCCCTTTTCCCTTTTCCTTTTCCCTTTCATCGTTTTTTTCCTTTTCCCTTCCCCTTTTCCGTTTCCCTTTTCCGTTTTCCCTTTCATCGTTTTCCCTTTTCCCGTCCCTTTTCCTTTTCCCTTTTTCCTTTTCCCTTTTCCCTTTTCCCTTTTCCGCTTTTCCCTTTCCGTTTTCCCTTTTCCCTTTCATCTTTTTCCTTTTTTTCCTTCCCCTTTTCCTTTTACCTTTTCCCTTTCATCGTTTTCCCTTTTCCCTTTTCCCTTTCATCGTTTTTCCTTTTCCCTTCCCCTTTTCCGTTTCCTTTTCCCTTTCATCGTTTTCCTTTTCCCTTCCCCTTCCCTTTTCCCATTTCCCTTTCCCCTTCCCTTTCCTTTCCCTTTCCCTTTCCTTTCCTTTCCCTTTCCCTTTCCCTTTCCCTTCCCTTCCCCTTTTCCCTTTTCCTTTTCCCTTTTCCTTTTTCCTTTTCCCTTTCATATTGAAGCCATAGTCAAGATGAAATTTTAGTTGAAGACACGCACACATCATCTCCACCATTGGTCAATCAAATCCTCGACCGTCCGATTTAGGGTGCGGTCCATTACACAACATTATAATATAAGACTAGTAATGGTGCCCAGCGTTGCTGGGCATATGTTGGGAGCCTGTAAGTTTTTGGTCGCAAAAGAAAAGCTTGCGGGAATAATCCAACTATTTAATTTTTTATTATAACGGAAACTTTTCAAAGGTATAACAATGTCTATAAGACATCTAGCTCCTTCATGTTAGATAGTGTTGCATCGGTATCTATCTGAGAGCTTTGAGTAGAACATGATGATGCTTGTTCATAGCAATTGTTAGGTCTCCACATTGCCACATGCTAAAAGTGGCACATATCATGGCTCTGTGTCTCACCGGGTAGTGGGATTGAGAGATGCTTCAAGTACTGGACCCAACAGAACCTAAAAGCACTACAATACAAATTGTTAATAAATCATCTTAAAATATCAACCTCATACGTTGTACTTGGTTTTCTTACTATTTTCGATGAAGGCCATTTGATAGCAAATTTGAAGGAACAGATTCTACCTATGTCTTCTTTTCAAGGAATTCGTTATAATATTTGGGTGAGGGGCATTGGATGGCAAATACCAGTTTCACCCATGTCTACAAACATTAATAACCAAAAGTAATGGTACCCAACCTTCTTGTGGGCATAAATTAGAACCTTTAATTTCTTTCTTTTTTTTTTTTATTCTCCTTTTTTTTTTTTTTAACCCCCTTCTCCCTCCCTTTGCCTTCCCTTTCCCCTTCCCCTTTTTTTCTTTCTCTTTTTCTTATCAGCTTTTTCCTTTCTTTTTATCTTTCCCCGCTCTTCCCATTTTTCCACTACTCTCTTTCCTTTCCTTTTCCCTTCCTCTTCCTTTTTTCTTTTTTTCCTTTTCTCTTTCCCTTTTCTCATGCATTTTTTTCGTTCTCTTTTTGCTTACCTTTTTCATGTGCCCTTTTCTTCCTTTCCCCACCGTCTTCCTCTTGATCACGTGCCATTTTCCCCATCTCTTTTCCCATTTCTCTCTCCTCTTTTCCTCATGCTCTTTTTGTTTTCCCTTCTCCTTTTTCCGCTTCCCTTTTCCTTTCAACTTTCCATTCCCTTTTCATACATTCCCCACCCTTTTGCTTTGCGATGTTCCCTTTTTCTCTTTCCTTTCTCTTTCCCCTACCTTTACATTTTCCCTTTCCCGTTCCCTTTCGCTTTTCATATGCCTCTTTCCATTCCCTTTTCTCAATCTTTTTTATGTACCCTTTTTCCTTCTTTCCCCATCCTCTTCCCCTTTTTTCCCTTTCCACTTTCTCCTTTCTTGTTTCTTTTTTCTTTTCCCTTTCCCATACTCTTTTTCCCTTTCTTTTTTCTATTTCCTCACCTTTTCCTCTTCCCTTTTTTCTAGTGGCCCTTTCTCCTTCCTCTTTTCCTCTTTTTCCTATTCCTTGCTCCCTACCCTTTGTCTATTCTACTTTTCCCCCTCATTTTCCATTCTTTCCCTCTTCCTTTTTCTCGATGCTCTTTTTTGCTTTCCTTTTCTCTTTCTTCACCCTTTCTCTTTTCCCCTTTTTTTTTCCTTTCCTTTTTCTCTTTCTCTCGTTCCCTTTTCCCAAGTTCTCTTTTTCCTTTTTCCCTTTTCCTTTTTTTACTTTTCTTTTTCCCATAGACTTTGCAACCTTTTCTTTTTTTCCTTTACCTTTTCTCCTTTTCTCACCTTTACTTCTTACCCCCTTCTCATGATTGCTCTTTTTTTTGTTAGTTCCTTTTCCCCCTCGCCTATTCTATTCCTTTTTTCTATTTTCTTTTATCTTTCCATTTTTCCTTTTCTCCTTCTCTTTCCTTTTTTCTCTTACCTTTCTTTTATTCCTTTTCCTTTTCCCTTTTCCTTTCCCTTTTCCCTTTTCCCTTTTCCCCTTTTCCCTTTCATCGTTGTTCCTTTTCCCTTCCCTCTTCCTTTTCCCTTTTTCCTTTCATACGTTTTTTCACCTTTTCCCTTCCCTTTTCCTTTTCCTTTTCCCTTTTTCCCTTTCATCGTTTTTTCCTTTTCCCTTCCCTTTTTTTTTTTTCCTTTTCCCTTTTCCTTTCATCATTTTTTTTCCTTTTCCCTTACCCTTTTTTTTCGTTTCCCTTTTCCGCTTTCCCTTTCATCAAGTTTTTTTCTTTTCCCCGTCCTTTTTCCTTTTCCCTTTTCCCTTTTCCTTTTCCGCTTTTCCTTTTCCTTTTCCCTTTTCCCTTTCATCTTTTTCCTTTTCCCTTCCCCTTTTCCTTTTTACCTTTTCCCTTTCATCGTTTTCCCTTTTCCCTTTCATCGTTTTTCCTTTTCCCTTCCCCTTTTTCCGTTTCCCTTTTCCTTTTCCCCTTTCATCGTTTTTTTTCCTTCCCCTTCCCCTTTTCCCTTTTCCCTTTGCCCTTTTCCTTTCCCTTTCCCCTTTCCCTTTTCCTTTCCCTTTCCTTTCCTTTTCCCTTTTCCTTTTCCCTTTCATCGTTTTTCCTTTTCCTTCCCTTTTCCTTTCCCTTTTTCCCTTTTCCCTTTCATCATTTTTCCTTTTCCTTTCCCTTTTCCGTTTCCCTTTTTCGTTTTCCCTTTCATCGTTTTCCCTTTTCCCGTCCCCTTTTCCTTTTCCCTTTTCCTTTTCCTTTTCCCTTTTCCCTTTTCCGTTTCCTTTTCCCCTTTCATCTTTTTTTCCTTTTCCCTTCCCCTTTTCCTTTTTTACCTTTTTCCCTTTCATCGTTTTCCCTTTTCCCTTTCATCGTTTTTCCTTTTCCCTTCCCTTTTCCGCTTTCCCTTTTCCCTTTTCCTTTCATCGTTTTTCCTTTTCCCTTCCCTTCCCCTTTCCCCCTTTCCCCTTTCCCTTTCCCTTTCCCTTTCCCTTTCCCTTTCCCTTTCCCTTTTCCTTTTCCTTTCCCTTTTTCCTTTTCCCTTTCATATTGAAGCCATAGTCAAGATGAAATTTTAGTTGAAGACACGCACACATCATCTCCACCATTGGTCAATCAAATCCTCGACCGTCCGATTTAGGGAGCGGTCCATTACACAACATTATAATATAAGATAAGTACAAATATAGCCTAAATTTTTGACTTGAACTAATAAAACTTGATTACTATAATAAACTAAAGGTTATGACATGTTGTTGCTTGTGCAGGCATAAGGTAGATTCGTCACCTTAGCGCAATGCTGAGGACAGCATTGTCCTAAGGGGGGGAGAATGTGACGGTCCAGGGGAATATACGCCATAAATACGTATATTCCTGGATCCGTCACCATACAAGTCTATCTTCATAGCCTTGTATCTTATATTATAAAGTTATTCTGTAAGTGTTGGACCCAGCCCTAGATCTGACGGCCACAAATAACTAGATCGAACGGTTCAAACAAAGCTCCTTTTTTTTAAACGTGATCTCTTTTTTAATGGTCCAACTGAAGCCCTTTTTTTTTCCCTTTTTTTTTTCATCGGCAGCAACAGCACATCGACTCTTCAAACCCCGGAAAGCAAGGGGCTTTTGCAACCCCCGAAAGCAAGGGGCTTTTGCAAGCAGGCATTGTTTGTCAGTTGGTTTTTGTTTCTCAGTTGGTTTCTTCAGTTCAAGTACGACTTCTTTCCTAGATCTTGCCTATGGCGGATCAGCATGCCCAAGTCTGAGTATGCAGGAGCTTTGTGAGCTCACGACCATTTATGCCATGGTTTTGGCATTCGGCTATGTAATTCGGCTATGGTTTTGGGGCTAGAGTATATTATCCGGCCCCCCTGTGGCCCCCCTGTCACAGGCATGGAATTATCCGGCCCCCCTCCCCGACAGCGTGGCATGGAACGGGTTGATCCATTCTTGATCAGTGCGTGGAGTGCCTTCTTCATGGTGTTTAATAGTTTTTTATTGTAAAACGGTGGCGGAACAGGTGCGACAATCGTGGAGATAACAGATGGGGGGCCGGATAATTCCATGCCTGTGACAGGGGGGCCACAGGGGGGCCGGATAATAAACCTGATCCGTTTTGTCGCCCAGCATGGCCCTTTGGTAGAAACATCTGGTGCCAACATAGCATCTACTTTTCGACACATGATAGATGGAAGCACAAACACAAAAATTGGTATGGCAGATGGTGGTGCCAGAGATTTGTCATCAAAAGATTGAAAAGTTCAGTGTTCAAGGAATTGGTGAGCAAATTTCTTCTGGAATATGAGATATATAGCTTTAATCATTGGATATTACAATGGCTATGGGAGACTATATTTAGGGTTCTACTCCACATGCACCCTTTATGGCAAAAAAGTATTGTTCTTGAAGGATCTATTGCAAATTTTGTTAAAATAGAATAGCTTCTTGAAGTTAATGACTTTCTAGCTTCATATGTTCATGTATATTATAGAATTGGGCATGCTAAGAGACAATATCTGTTGCTCCATTATATGCTATAGTATTTTATTCTATTGCAATTTCAATCTGTTGTTGCAGATCCGTGGATCAATTCCTGTTCTTTTGGCTAAGAAGGACTTCTTCCATATGGATCGGAATGAGATGACGATTCCACAGGGACAGTAAGCACAGATCACGGGCATGTCTCGGCACCATTCGCAAGATCCTTAGAAAGTAGCTAAAAGCTAGAAGCTGGCCAGATACAAGGAACTCAATGCACTACTCTATTTTAGTTTGTTGTATAAAGCCCTATTATCTTGCGGTAAGAGCTGGAATAATAGTTAGCTCTGGAAGCAATTTAGTTTAGCTGCTCTCTTTCCAGAACTTACAACATCAACAGGGATTCTGAGCTTTGAATTATGCTGCTGTGCTTTGCAGAGCATGGAAGCTTTGGGCTCAAATGTGTTATATCTATCTATCTATCTAAATTTCCAAGGTAAAATTCTTAGCTACACCTCTAAAGTTGTGCTTTTTTTATTCTAAAATGTGATGTTCATGGCAGAAAGACGAGTTCAAGAAGATAAACCATCCATGTACTTATCATAGATAACCGTGGAGAAAACGTGGTCTCTTATGTCTGCAACCATTTGGTCCTGAGTAACATGCTCATCATGTTGTATGGAAATGAGAACTGTATCATTACCCTTTATTTAATTTCATATTGAACTTTTACTTAAGTTTTCCCATCAGGATGCGCCCATTTCAAGGTCCAACTTTTCTACACTGAGAGAAATCCTCATGCCTAATTTCATAGCCACGACATGACTCAAGGGCATTTACACTGGTGTTTCATCTTTTGCATGGCCAAACATGTGGCCCTGATCACCTGTTCCAATTTCTTCAGCAGACTTAGTGAAGTTCCCACCAATCTTAGCCTTGGTTGTGATCTCACCAAATAGTATTATTACATTTGATTTTAGACAAGTTTCACATGCAACCCTGCTTTCATTGATTAATATGAAAGCACTGACCATAACATCAGTCAGAACCATAAGAGGACCATAAGATTGCATCTGTAGTATTCTCCATGATTTGTGTCTCATTGATTGTCCTTAACTTGAGATGAGAAATGTTTGTGAACAATTGTAAACTAACCATCATATTTGGCTCAAAAAGTTGAGACTGGAAAATGCAATGACTTACATATTCTAAATCAGGAACTAAGATGCATAAATGCATAAATCTAAATCAGGCACCAGTCCCTGCTAAAAGCTGTGAACCTCAATCTCTTCATAGAAGAAGTTCTATGCAAGATAAACATATGCATTGAAGTTTGTGTTAGAAGCAATGGTTGAAGTGAATCCGTTTAAATGTCTCAATTTTGCAACAAGTTAAGAAATCAATTTCTTTAATGCAAACACGAAGAACGCAACCTAGCAGTGCTCTCCCCTATCTAAGCTCGCTCACATATTGCCATGCCAACAATAAAAGATGTCAAGAATAAGAGTTCAACTGCAGAGTTTATACTACACTCTCGAGTTTATACTCTCTTCCCATTCTTCATATAGCTTTACAAGGTTAAACTACGCTGTGCACTGTTACTATGTTTGGACATTTTTGTTAAAAAAAAAGGTTACTGCACACTTTTCTCATTGCAATCAAAGCATTTATAGACTTCGAACTTATGCCCAGCAGCGCTGGGCACCCTTACTAGTACCATAGATTGTGGCACTAGGGGGCATGGCTAAGTTATTCTCATAACTTAGCCAACCATAGGTTAAGCCATTATCCACGTGGCCTTAACCTATTGGGGCACCGCCACACAGGACTCACCCGATTGGTGCCACGTGGCATCCTAGGTGGACCTAACTCATATAGGCATAAACCCTAACCCTAGACCTCTTTCCAGCCCTAGCACCCAGAGACTCACCTACTGTTCGAAACCCGTTTGAACATCGCTTCTTGTGGCATAGACCGGTCAAAGAGGCCCGGCCAGGTAGACTCGTTCTTGGGTAGGAGCGGCATCTCGTGGAGCCGGAGACCATGGAGGCACACCGGATCTGGAGGGAGAGCTTGAGCGGTATGTAGGATAGTGGTTGTGATAGCTCATCCGGGAATTAGCATTCCAGGATATGCTAGTATTTGTATCTAGAGTAGAGCCATCCTAGAACCCATATTCAACATCTTGAACCCTAATCAAGGAACCCTAACTATTAGTTAGATTTGTATGATTAGGTTAAGATGTTCTTCTTATGATTATTCTCATGATGTGATGATTATGTGATGATGGTTGATCATGTTTGCTCCTCTTGTATTGGGAAGGGGGGTAGAGACCTAGAGCCATATGTAGTATGCTCCTAGAGTAGATCCCTTAGTTCCTATTAGTTGCTGCGGCTGTGCATAGGAGCCCACCCGGGCTATTGAGGCTATGATATGACTCAGCACCATATAACGGGCTAGAGGGAAAGGAGGGAGGATCCCCGCCGGTGGGGGGCTTCTTGGGATCCCATAGTGGGCTAGGCTTATGGTCGGTCACTTCGTGTGGGCCGAGCATGGGTCCGACACCTCCTGGGGCAATGGTGTCGCCCTGCCTCTCGAGAGCTGCAAGTGTTGGCTTGGCTCTCGTTTTGGGGGGTTAAGTCGGGTACGAATCGTGTGTCGCCACGACTCTCTAGCCTACCCACGGAACCTCTAGACCACAGGAAGGGAGATGCAACCCTTCTGCCTCATCGGACCAGGGGAGATGCAACCTGGAGTAGTCCCGATGGGTGATGCCATGGGATTGCGTGATCCGGGAAGGCTAGAGTCATGCCGTAGGCCTGATTTAGCCCATCTGCAAAAGTATGCACAGGAGGGGATGGAGTGGTCAACCCTAGCCATTGTTCTATGCCAGCCCTCGCCATTGCCATGACTTCGGTGCTCTATCTTGAGGCCTAGCCGGCCACCATCATCCCCTTACAGTCCCGAGCCGAGGTAGGAGCTCTCATGTTTTATGGTTCGTGATTATCATCTTTGCCTTGGTTTATGAGTGATGCACTACCCTTCGAGGTAGTATTTATATATGTTGATGCTAGTTCTGACGTGTTATCGCTTCCGCTGTTATAGGAGCCCATAGGGGAAGGGCGTGCAAGACACCTTCGTGTTCCCTTCCCGCACTAAGGGTCACCTCAGAGTGCGGGGTAGACGAAGGGCCCATGCGGTTGCTGAGCCGGATGGGGGATTTCCTGCCAAGTGTACGGCCGGGCGCCGTACGTTTAGAAGGGAGCGTCACAGTTTAATGCATTAAATCTTCTTTTTGGCTCTTGTGCCAAGAACAAAATTAGAAGAGTTGAACCACAGGATGCATTGGCCGAGAATCGAACTCGGGTCTGTACCGTGGCAGGGTACTATTCTACCACTAGACCACCAATGCACAAGTAATACAAATGAATAGCTTCTTAATTAACAAGCACATACAACCAACTCAATCAAATGCATCTCATAATCCAGTTCTCAAAAAAATATCGTGGTCGTACAATAAGGTGCAGGAATGGTTGTTCTTCTAATAAGTCCAAACAAACGATTATGCCAAGGCATAAAGCGACAAGACTTGCTCAATCACCGTGTTCTTCCATGCTTGAACTTGATATCATAAAAATTGAAAGAATTAACATGTGAATGAGTAACAATGTCGAGCATTGGTGTGCCACTAATGGGGGCTATGCATAAACTCTAGAATATTGCGCCAGTGGAAGAGTGTGTAGGGAATCTGAATGACAAACTCTAAATATTAATCAAATGGATGTATGTGATAGGGACTATAAAATAATATAAACAAGCTCCTACACGTGGATGATAGGATTCGAACCTATGCGAGCAAAGCCCACATGATTTCTAGTCATGCCCAATAATCACTCTGGCACATCCAGGCCAGCATGTGGAATACTTCCGATACTTCTTAGATCATTGAGATATTTAGGAGGATAGGATTTGGCTAGTCATTTATTCTCTCTCATTCTGATGTTTGATGGTTGGAAGAGCAAGATTAGCTTCGATCTCATTTCTCACCCTATGGTGCAATCGATTGCTCAGTTATCCTTATGTCATTATCAACATGGTTTAATGCATTAAATCTTCTTTTTTGGCTCTTAGCCAAGAACAAAATTAGAAGAGTTGAACCACAGGATGCATTGGCGAGAATCGAACTTCAGTGCATGCACCGTGGCGGGTACTATTCTACCACTAGACCACCAATGCACAAGTAATACAAATGAATACCTTCTTAATTAACAAGCACATACAACAAACTCAATTAAATGCATCTCATAATCCAGGTTCAGAAAAAAAAATATCGTGGTCATACAATAAGGTGTAGGAATGGTTGTTCTTCTAATAAGTCCAAACAAATGATTATGCCAAGGCATAAAAGCGACAAGATTTGCTCAATCACTGTGTTTTTCCATGCTTGAGCTTGATATCATAAAAAATTGAAAGAATTAACATGTGAATGACTAACAATGTTGAGCATTCGTGTGCCACTAATGGAGGCTATGCATAAACCCTAGAATATTGCATCGAGTGGAAGAGTGCGTAGGGAATCTGAATGACAAACTCTAAGTATTAATCGAATGGACGTATGTGATAGTAGGGACTATAAAATAATATGAACAAGCTCCTACACGTGGATGATAGGATTCAAACCTATCGCGCCGAAGCCCACATGATTTCGGTCATGCCCAATAACCACTCTGACACATCCACGACGACATCTAGAATACTTCCGATTCTTCTTAGACCATTGAGATATTTAGGAGGATAGGATTTGGCTAGTCATTTGTTCTCTCTCATTGTGATGTTTGATGGTTGGAAGAGCAAGATTAGCTTCGATCTCATTTCTCACACTATGGTGCAATCGATTGCTCAGTTATCCTTATGTCATTATCAACTCTACCACTAGACCACCAATGCACAAGTAATACAAATGAATAGCTTCTTAATTAACAAGCACATACAACCAACTCAATCAAATGCATCTCATAATCCAGTTCTCAAAAAAATATCGTGGTCGTACAATAAGGTGCAGGAATGGTTGTTCTTCTAATAAGTCCAAACAAATGATTATGCCAAGGCATAAAGCGACAAGATTTGCTCAATCACCGTGTTTTTCCATGCTTGAACTTGATATGATAAAAAATTGAAAGAATTAACATGTGAATGAGTAACAATGTCGAGCATTGGTGTGCCACTAATGGGGGCTATGTATAAACTCTAGAATATTGCGCCAGTGGAAGAGTGTGTAGGGAATCTGAATGACAAACTCTAAATATTAATCGAATGGACATATGTGATAGGGACTATAAAATAATATAAACAAGCTCCTACACGTGGATGATAGGATTCGAACCTATGCGAGCAAAGCCCACATGATTTCTAGTCATGCCCCAATAACCACTCGCACATCCACGCCAGCATGTGGAATACTTCCGATACTTCTTAGATCATTGAGATATTTAGGAGGATAGGATTTGGCTAGTCATTTATTCTCTCTCATTCTGAGCAAGATTAGCTTCGATCTCATTTCTCACCCTATGGTGCAATCGATTGCTCAGTTATCCTTATGTCATTATCAACATGGTTTAATGCATTAAATCTTCTTTTTGGCTCTTGCGCCAAGAACAAAATTAGAAGAGTTGAACCACAGGATGCATTGGCCGAGAATCGAACTCGGGTCTGTACTGTGGCAGGGTACTATTCTACCACTAGACCACCAATGCACAAGTAATACAAATGAATACCTTCTTAATTAACAAGCACATACAACAAACTCAATTAAATGCATCTCATAATCCAGTTCGCAAAAAAATATCGTGGTCATACAATAAGGTGTAGGAATGGTTGTTCTTCTAATAAGTCCAAACAAATGATTATGCCAAGGCATAAAGCGACAAGATTTGCTCAATCACTGTGTTTTTCCATGCTTGAGCTTGATATCATAAAAAATTGAAAGAATTAACATGTGAATGACTAACAATGTTGAGCATTCGTGTGCCACTAATGGAGGCTATGCATAAACCCTAGAATATTGCATCAGTGGAAGAGTGCGTAGGGAATCTGAATGACAAACTCTAAGTATTAATCGAATGGACGTATGTGATAGTAGGGACTATAAAATAATATAAACAAGCTCCTACACGTGGATGATAGGATTCAAACCTATGCGAGCGAAGCCCACATGATTTCTGGTCATGCCCAATAACCACTCTGACACATCCACGACGACATCTAGAATACTTCCGATTCTTCTTAGATCATTGAGATATTTAGGAGGATAGGATTTGGCTAGTCATTTGTTCTCTCTCATTGTGATGTTTGATGGTTGGAAGAGCAAGATTAGCTTCGATCTCATTTCTCACACTATGGTGCAATCGATTGCTCAGTTATCCTTATGTCATTATCAACTCTACCACTAGACCACCAATGCACAAGTAATACAAATGAATAGCTTCTTAATTAACAAGCACATACAACCAACTCAATCAAATGCATCTCATAATCCAGTTCTCAAAAAAATATCGTGGTCGTACAATAAGGTGCAGGAATGGTTGTTCTTCTAATAAGTCCAAACAAATGATTATGCCAAGGCATAAAGCGACAAGATTTGCTCAATCACCGTGTTTTTCCATGCTTGAACTTGATATGATAAAAAATTGAAAGAATTAACATGTGAATGAGTAACAATGTCGAGCATTGGTGTGCCACTAATGGGGGCTATGTATAAACTCTAGAATATTGCGCCAGTGGAAGAGTGTGTAGGGAATCTGAATGACAAACTCTAAATATTAATCGAATGGACATATGTGATAGGGACTATAAAATAATATAAACAAGCTCCTACACGTGGATGATAGGATTCGAACCTATGCGAGCAAAGCCCACATGATTTCTAGTCATGCCCAATAACCACTCTGGCACATCCACGCCAGCATGTGGAATACTTCCGATACTTCTTAGATCATTGAGATATTTAGGAGGATAGGATTTGGCTAGTCATTTATTCTCTCTCATTCTGAGCAAGATTAGCTTCGATCTCATTTCTCACCCTATGGTGCAATCGATTGCTCAGTTATCCTTATGTCATTATCAACATGGTTTAATGCATTAAATCTTCTTTTTGGCTCTTGCGCCAAGAACAAAATTAGAAGAGTTGAACCACAGGATGCATTGGCCGAGAATCGAACTTCAGTGCATACCGTGGCGAGGGGTACTATTCTACCACTAGACCACCAATGCACAAGTAATACAAATGAATACCTTCTTAATTAACAAGCACATACAACAAACTCAATTAAATGCATCTCATAATCCAGTTCGCAAAAAAATATCGTGGTCGTACAATAAGGTGTAGGAATGGTTGTTCTTCTAATAAGTCCAAACAAATGATTATGCCAAGGCATAAAGCGACAAGATTTGCTCAATCACCGTGTTTTTCCATGCTTGAGCTTGATATCATAAAAAATTGAAAGAATTAACATGTGAATGAGTAACAATGTTGAGCATTCGTGTGCCACTAATGGAGGCTATGCATAAACCCTAGAATATTGCGTCAGTGGAAGAGTGCGTAGGGAATCTGAATGACAAACTCTAAGTATTAATCGAATGGACGTATGTGATAGTAGGGACTATAAAATAATATGAACAAGCTCCTACACGTGGATGATAGGATTCAAACCTATGCGAGCGAAGCCCACATGATTTCTGGTCATGCCCAATAACCACTCTGACACATCCACGACGACATCTGGAATACTTCCGATTCTTCTTAGATCATTGAGATATTTAGGAGGATAGGATTTGGCTAGTCATTTGTTCTCTCTCATTGTGATGTTTGATGGTTGGAAGAGCAAGATTAGCTTCGATCTCATTTCTCACACTATGGTGCAATCGATTGCTCAGTTATCCTTATGTCATTATCAACTCTACCACTAGACCACCAATGCACAAGTAATACAAATGAATAGCTTCTTAATTAACAAGCACATACAACCAACTCAATCAAATGCATCTCATAATCCAGTTCTCAAAAAATATCGGGTCGCATACAATAAGGTGCAGGAATGGTTGTTCTTCTAATAAGTCCAAACAAATGATTATGCCAAGGCATAAAGCGACAAGATTTGCTCAATCATCGTGTTTTTCCATGCTTGAACTTGATATGATAAAAAATTGAAAGAATTAACATGTGAATGAGTAACAATGTCGAGCATTGGTGTGCCACTAATGGGGGCTATGTATAAACTCTAGAATATTGCGCCAGTGGAAGAGTGTGTAGGGAATCTGAATGACAAACTCTAAATATTAATCGAATGGACATATGTGATAGGGACTATAAAATAATATAAACAAGCTCCTACACGTGGATGATAGGATTCGAACCTATGCGAGCAAAGCCCACATGATTTCTAGTCATGCCCAATAACCACTCTGGCACATCCACGCCAGCATGTGGAATACTTCCGATACTTCTTAGATCATTGAGATATTTAGGAGGATAGGATTTGGCTAGTCATTTGTTCTCTCTCATTGTGATGTTTGATGGTTGGAAGAGCAAGATTAGCTTCGATCTCATTTCTCACACTATGGTGCAATCGATTGCTCAGTTATCCTTATGTCATTATCAACATGGTTTAATGCATTAAATCTTCTTTTTGGCTCTTGCGCCAAGAACAAAATTGGAAGAGTTGAACCACAGGATGCATTGGCCGAGAATCGAACTCGGGATTAAACCATGTTGATAATGACATAAGGATAACTGAGCAATCGATTGCACCATAGTGTGAGAAATGAGATCGAAGCTAATCTTGCTCTTCCAACCATCAAACATCACAATGAGAGAGAACAAATGACTAGCCAAATCCTATCCTCCTAAATATCTCAATGATCTAAGAAGAATCAGAAGTATTCCAGATGTCGTCGTGGATGTGTCAGAGTGGTTATTGGGCATGACCAGAAATCATGTGGGCTTCGCTCGCATAGGTTTGAATCCTATCATCCACGTGTAGGAGCTTGTTCATATTATTTTATAGTCCCTACTATCACATACGTCCATTCGATTAATACTTAGAGTTTGTCATTCAGATTCCCTACGCACTCTTCCACTGACGCAATATTCTAGGGTTTATGCATAGCCCCCATTAGTGGCACACCAATGCTCGACATTGTTACTCATTCACATGTTAATTCTTTCAATTTTTTATGATATCAAGTTCAAGCATGGAAAAACACGGTGATTGAGCAAATCTTGTCGCTTTATGCCTTGGCATAATCGTTTGTTTGGACTTATTAGAAGAACAACCATGCACCTTATTGTACGACCACGATATTTTTTTGAGATTATGAGATGCATTTGATTGAGTTGGTTGTATGTGCTTGTTAATCAAGAAGGTATTCATTTGTATTACTTGTGCATTGGTGGTCTAGTGGTAGAATAGTACCGCCACCTGCATGCACTCCGAAGTTCGATTCTCGACCAATGCATCCTATGGTTCAACTCTTCCAATTTTGTTCTTGGCGCAAGAGCCAAAAAAAAGAAGATTTAATGCATTAAACCATGTTGATAATGACATAAGAATAATCGAAAGCAATCGATTGCACCATAGTGTGAGAAATGAGATCGAAGCTAATCTTGCTCTTCCAACCATCAAACATCACAATGAGAGAGAACAAATGACTAGCCAAATCCTATCCTCCTAAATATCTCAATGATCTAAGAAGAATCAGAAGTATTCCAAATGTCGTCGTGGATGTGTCAGAGTGGTTATTGGGCATGACCAGAAATCATGTGGGCTTCGCTCGCATAGGTTTGAATCCTATCATCCACGTGTAGGAGCTTGTTCATATTATTTTATAGTCCCTACTATCACATACGTCCATTCGATTAATACTTAGAGTTTGTCATTCAGATTCCCTACGCACTCTTCCACTGACGCAATATTCTAGGGTTTATGCATAGCCTCCATTAGTGGCACACGAATGCTCAACATTGTTACTCATTCACATGTTAATTCTTTCAATTTTTTATGATATCAAGTTCAAGCATGGAAGAACACGGTGATTGAGCAAATCTTGTCGCTTTATGCCTTGGCATAATCATTTGTTTGGACTTATTAGAAGAACAACCATTCCTGCACCTTATTGTACGACCACGATATTTTTTTGAGAACTGGATTATGAGATGCATTTGATTGAGTTGGTTGTATGTGCTTGTTAATTAAGAAGGTATTCATTTGTATTACTTGTGCATTGGTGGTCTAGTGGTAGAATAGTACCCTGCCACGGTACAGACCCGAGTTCGATTCTCGGCCAATGCATCCTGTGGTTCAACTCTTCCAATTTTGTTCTTGGCGCAAGAGCCAAAAAGAAGTGTTGATAATGACATAAGGATAACTGAGCAATCGATTGCACCATAGTGTGAGAAATGAGATCGAAGCTAATCTTGCTCTTCCAACCATCAAACATCAGAATGAGAGAGAATAAATGACTAGCCAAATCCTATCCTCCTAAATATCTCAATGATCTAAGAAGTATCGGGTATTCCACATCTTTGGCGTGGATGTGCGGTAGTGGTTATTGGGCATGACCAGAAATCATGTGGGCTTCGCTCGCATAGGTTCGAATCCTATCATCCACGTGTAGGAGCTTGTTCATATTATTTTATAGTCCCTATCACATACGTCCATTCGATTAATATTTAGAGTTTGTCATTCATTTTCCCCACGCACTCTTCCACTGGCGCAATATTCTAGAGTTTATGCATAGCCCCCATTAGTGGCACACCAATGCTCGACATTGTTACTCATTCACATGTTAATTCTTTCAATTTTTTATGATATCAAGTTCAAGCATGGAAGAACACGGTGATTGAGCAAATCTTGTCGCTTTATGCCTTGGCATAATCATTTGTTTGGACTTATTAGAAGAACAACCATTCCTGCACCTTATTGTATGACCACGATATTTTTTTGAGAACTGGATTATGAGATGCATTTGATTGAGTTGGTTGTATGTGCTTGTTAATCAAGAAGGTATTCATTTGTATTACTTGTGCATTGGTGGTCTAGTGGTAGAATAGTACCCTGCCACGGTACAGACCCGAGTTCGATTCTCGGCCAATGCATCCTATGGTTCAACTCTTCCAATTTTGTTCTTGGCGCAAGAGCCAAAAAGAAGATTTAATGCATTAAACCATGTTGATAATGACATAAGAATAACTGAGCAATCGATTGCACCATAGTGTGAGAAATGAGATCGAAGCTAATCTTGCTCTTCCAACCATCAAACATCACAATGAGAGAGAACAAATGACTAGCCAAATCCTATCCTCCTAAATATCTCAATGATCTAAGAAGAATCAGAAGTATTCCAGATGTCGTCGTGGATGTGTCAGAGTGGTTATTGGGCATGACCAGAAATCATGTGGGCTTCGCTCGCATAGGTTTGAATCCTATCATCCACGTGTAGGAGCTTGTTCATATTATTTTATAGTCCCTACTATCACATACGTCCATTCGATTAATACTTAGAGTTTGTCATTCAGATTCCTTCGTACTCTTCCACTGACGCAATATTCTAGGGTTTATGCATAGCCCCCATTAGTGGCACACCAATGCGCGACATTGTTACTCATTCACATGTTAATTCTTTCAAATTTTTATGATATCAAGTTCAAGCATGGAAGAACACGGTGATTGAGCAAATCTTGTCGCTTTATGCCTTGGCATAATCATTTGTTTGGACTTATTAGAAGAACAACCATTCCTGCACCTTATTGTACGACCACGATATTTTTTTGAGAACTGGATTATGAGATGCATTTGATTGAGTTGGTTGTATGTGCTTGTTAATTAAGAAGGTATTCATTTGTATTACTTGTGCATTGGTGGTCTAGTGGTAGAATAGTACCCTGCCACGGTACAGACCCGAGTTCGATTCTCGGCCAATGCATCCTGTGGTTCAACTCTTCCAATTTTGTTCTTGGCGCAAGAGCCAAAAAGAAGCATGTTGATAATGACATAAGGATAACTGAGCAATCGATTGCACCATAGTGTGAGAAATGAGATCGAAGCTAATCTTGCTCTTCCAACCATCAAACATCAGAATGAGAGAGAATAAATGACTAGCCAAATCCTATCCTCCTAAATATCTCAATGATCTAAGAAGTATCAGAAGTATTCCACATGCTGGCGTGGATGTGCCAGAGTGGTTATTGGGCATGACCAGAAATCATGTGGGCTTCGCTCGCATAGGTTCGAATCCTATCATCCACGTGTAGGAGCTTGTTTATATTATTTTATAGTCCCTATCACATACGTCCATTCGATTAATATTTAGAGTTTGTCATTCATTTTCCCTACCCACTCTTCCACTGGCACAATATTCTAGAGTTTATGCATAGCCCCCATTAGTGGCACACCAATGCTCGACATTGTTACTCATTCACATGTTAATTCTTTCAATTTTTTATGATATCAAGTTCAAGCATGGAAGAACACGGTGATTGAGCAAATCTTGTCGCTTTATGCCTTGGCATAATCGTTTGTTTGGACTTATTAGAACAACCATTCCTGCACCTTATTGTACGACCACGATATTTTTTTGAGAACTGGATTATGAGATGCATTTGATTGAGTTGGTTGTATGTGCTTGTTAATTAAGAAGGTATTCATTTGTATTACTTGTGCATTGGTGGTCTAGTGGTAGAATAGTACCCTGCCACGGTAGACCCGAGTTCGATTCTCGGCCAATGCATCCTGTGGTTCAACTCTTCCAATTTTGTTCTTGGCGCAAGAGCCAAAAAGAAGATTTAATGCATTAAACCATGTTGATAATGACATAAGGATAACTGAGCAATCGATTGCACCATAGGGTGAGAAATGAGATCGAAGCTAATCTTGCTCTTCCAACCATCAAACATCAGAATGAGAGAGAATAAATGACTAGCCAAATCCTATCCTCCTAAATACCTCAATGATCTAAGAAGTATCGGAAGTATTCCACATGCTGGCGTGGATGTGCCAGAGTGGTAGAAATCATGTGGGCTTTGCTCGCGTAGGTTCGAATCCTATCATCCACGTGTAGGAGCTTGTTCATATTATTTTATAGTCCCTATCACATACGTCCATTCGATTAATATTTAGAGTTTGTCATTCATTTTCCCTACCCACTCTTCCACTGGCACAATATTCTAGAGTTTATGCATAGCCCCCATTAGTGGCACACCAATGCTCGACATTGTTACTCATTCACATGTTAATTCTTTCAATTTTTTATGATATCAAGTTCAAGCATGGAAGAACACGGTGATTGAGCAAATCTTGTCGCTTTATGCCTTGGCATAATCATTTGTTTGGACTTATTAGAAGAACAACCATTCCTGCACCTTATTGTACGACCACGATATTTTTTTGAGAATTGGATTATGAGATGCATTTGATTGAGTTGGTTGTATGTGCTTGTTAATTAAGAAGCTATTCATTTGTATTACTTGTGCATTGGTGGTCTAGTGGTAGAATAGTACCCCACCACCGCCACATGTGCACCGAGTTCGATTCTCGGCCAATGCATCCTGTGGTTCAACTCTTCCAATTTTGTTCTTGGCGCAAGAGCCAAAAAGAAGATTTAATGCATTAAACCATGTTGATAATGACATAAGGATAACTGAGCAATCGATTGCACCATAGGGTTTGAAATGAGATCGAAGCTAATCTTGCTCTTCCAACCATCAAACATCAGAATGAGAGAGAATAAATGACTAGCCAAATCCTATCCTCCTAAATACCTCAATGATCTAAGAAGTATCGGAAGTATTCCACATGCTGGCGTGGATGTGCCAGAGTGGTAGAAATCATGTGGGCTTTGCTCGCGTAGGTTCGAATCCTATCATCCACGTGTAGGAGGTTGTTCATATTATTTTATAGTCCCTATCACATACGTCCATTCGATTAATATTTAGAGTTTGTCATTCATTTTCCCCACGCTTCTCTTCCATCGGGCAATATTCTAGAGTTTATGCATAGCCCCCATTAGTGGCACACCAATGCTCGACATTGTTACTCATTCACATGTTAATTCTTTCAATTTTTTATGATATCAAGTTCAAGCATGGAAGAACACGGTGATTGAGCAAATCTTGTCGCTTTATGCCTTGGCATAATCATTTGTTTGGACTTATTAGAAGAACAACCATTCCTGCACCTTATTGTATGACCAATGATATTTTTTTTTTTTGAACTGGATTATGAGATGCATTTGATTGAGTTGGTTGTATGTGCTTGTTAATTAAGAAGGTATTCATTTGTATTACTTGTGCATTGGTGGTCTAGTGGTAGAATAGTACCCTGCCACGCAGTGGACCCGAGTTCGATTCTCGGCCAATGCATCCTGTGGTTCAACTCTTCCAATTTTGTTCTTGGCGCAAGAGCCAAAAAGAAGTGTTGATAATGACATAAGGATAACTGAGCAATCGATTGCACCATAGTGTGAGAAATGAGATCGAAGCTAATCTTGCTCTTCCAACCATCAAACATCAGAATGAGAGAGAATAAATGACTAGCCAAATCCTATCCTCCTAAATATCTCAATGATCTAAGAAGTATCAGAAGTATTCCACATCTTTGGCGTGGATGTGCGGAAGTGGTTATTGGGCATGACTAGAAATCATGTGGGCTTTGCTCGCATGGGTTCGAATCCTATCATCCACGTGTAGGAGCTTGTTCATATTCTTTTATAGTCCCTATCACATACGTCCATTCGATTAATATTTAGAGTTTGTCATTCAGATTCCCTACGCACTCTTCCACTGGCGCAATATTCTAGGGTTTATGCACAGCCCCCATTAGTGGCACACCAATGCTCAACATTGTTACTCATTCACATGTTAATTCTTTCAATTTTTTATGATATCAAGTTCAAGCATGGAAAAACACGGTGATTGAGCAAATCTTGTCGCTTTATGCCTTGGCATAATCGTTTCTTTGGACTTATTAGAACAACCATTCCTGCACCTTATTGTACGACCACGATATTTTTTTGAGAACTGGATTATGAGATGCATTTGATTGAGTTGGTTGTATGTGCTTGTTAATTAAGAAGGTATTTATTTGTATTACTTGTGCATTGGTGGTCTAGTGGTAGAATAGTACCCTGCCACGGTAGACCCGAGTTCGATTCTCGGCCAATGCATCCTGTGGTTCAACTCTTCCAATTTTGTTCTTGGCGCAAGAGCCAAAAAGAAGATTTAATGCATTAAACCATGTTGATAATGACATAAGGATAACTGAGCAATCGATTGCACCATAGGGTGAGAAATGAGATCGAAGCTAATCTTGCTCTTCCAACCATCAAACATCAGAATGAGAGAGAATAAATGACTAGCCAAATCCTATCCTCCTAAATACCTCAATGATCTAAGAAGTATCGGAAGTATTCCACATGCTGGCGTGGATGTGCCAGAGTGGTAGAAATCATGTGGGCTTTGCTCGCGTAGGTTCGAATCCTATCATCCACGTGTAGGAGCTTGTTCATATTATTTTATAGTCCCTATCACATACGTCCATTCGATTAATATTTAGAGTTTGTCATTCATTTTCCCTAACCACTCTTCCACTGGCGCAATATTCTAGAGTTTATGCATAGCCCCCATTAGTGGCACACCAATGCTCGACATTGTTACTCATTCACATGTTAATTCTTTCAATTTTTTATGATATCAAGTTCAAGCATGGAAGAACACGGTGATTGAGCAAATCTTGTCGCTTTATGCCTTGGCATAATCATTTGTTTGGACTTATTAGAAGAACAACCATTCACTGCACCTTATTGTACGACCCGATATTTTTTGAGAATGGATTATGAGATGCATTTGATTGAGTTGGTTGTATGTGCTTGTTAATTAAGAAGCTATTCATTTGTATTACTTGTGCATTGGTGGTCTAGTGGTAGAATAGTACCACCCCACGTGCAGGCACCGAGGTTGATTCTCGGCCAATGCATCCTGTGGTTCAACTCTTCCAATTTTGTTCTTGGCGCAAGAGCCAAAAAGAAGATTTAATGCATTAAACCATGTTGATAATGACATAAGGATAACTGAGCAATCGATTGCACCATAGGGTGAGAAATGAGATCGAAGCTAATCTTGCTCTTCCAACCATCAAACATCAGAATGAGAGAGAATAAATGACTAGCCAAATCCTATCCTCCTAAATACCTCAATGATCTAAGAAGTATCGGAAGTATTCCACATGCTGGCGTGGATGTGCCAGAGTGGTAGAAATCATGTGGGCTTTGCTCGCGTAGGTTCGAATCCTATCATCCACGTGTAGGAGGTTGTTCATATTATTTTATAGTCCCTATCACATACGTCCATTCGATTAATATTTAGAGTTTGTCATTCATTTTCCCCACGCACTCTTCCACTGGCGCAATATTCTAGAGTTTATGCATAGCCCCCATTAGTGGCACACCAATGCTCGACATTGTTACTCATTCACATGTTAATTCTTTCAATTTTTTATGATATCAAGTTCAAGCATGGAAGAACACGGTGATTGAGCAAATCTTGTCGCTTTATGCCTTGGCATAATCATTTGTTTGGACTTATTAGAAGAACAACCATTCCTACACCTTATTGTATGACCACGATATTTTTTTGAGAACTGGATTATGAGATGCATTTGATTGAGTTGGTTGTATGTGCTTGTTAATTAAGAAGGTATTCATTTGTATTACTTGTGCATTGGTGGTCTAGTGGTAGAATAGTACCACCACCGCATTGCACCGAGGGATTCGATTCTCGGCCAATGCATCCTGTGGTTCAACTCTTCCAATTTTGTTCTTGGCGCAAGAGCCAAAAAGAAGATTTAATGCATTAAACATGTTGATAATGACATAAGGATAACTGAGCAATCGATTGCACCATAGTGTGAGAAATGAGATCGAAGCTAATCTTGCACATCAGAATGAGAGAGAATAAATGACTAGCCAAATTCTATCCTCCTAAATATCTCAATGATCTAAGAAGTATCAGAAGTATTCCACATGCTGGCGTGGATGTGCAGAGTGGTTATTGGGCATGACTAGAAATCATGTGGGCTTTGCTCGCATAGGTTCGAATCCTATCATCCACGTGTAGGAGCTTGTTCATATTCTTTTATAGTCCCTATCACATACGTCCATTCGATTAATATTTAGAGTTTGTCATTCAGATTCCCTACGCACTCTTCCACTGGCGCAATATTCTAGGGTTTATGCACAGCCCCCATTAGTGGCACACCAATGCTCAACATTGTTACTCATCTTATATTATAATGTTATAGCGTAAGTATGTCATGAATGAAACCCTAATTTGGATGGTTGAGATCATCCGATTGCATTCGGAGGTCGAGATTTATCGCACGACTTCCCTCCACCATGAATGGCCATGCTCTAATGTCTGAAGAGGAAAGGGAAAAGGAAAAGGGAGGAGAAAATGGCAAAGTGAAAGGCAAAAAGGCACGGGTAAAAGGGAAAGAAAGAAAGGAAAAAAGGAAAGCGAAAAGAGCCGCGAAAAGGGAAAGGAGAAATAAAGAAAAAATGATGTATGCAAAGGAGAAGATCAGGCGGATCGGATCAAATCCGAGATCCGCGATCAAAAGAACGCGTCAACATTGCGCTTGCAGCAATCCGCATTCGGCGAGGCATCCAGTCAGGCGGAAAAATCCGGATCCGCATCCAGCTGCGTCGAGAAACTTCCAGGATCACGCTAGCGGCACCAGGCAGGCAGGTTTCCAGTCAGGCAAAGCAGTTCTTTAACACCAGGATCGGCGAATCAAAGACCAGGCTCATTGCAGGCATCGTTGCGTCACCGAGCAGATCATTTCAAAGGCGGAATATCTCTATCCGGGCATCAAAGGCGATATCAAAATGGGCGCATCGAGCGTTCATAGATCAGGTCAGGCATCAATCATCCAGGGATCGGCATCCATCGATCCATCGAATCCAGAAGGATCATCGGCATAATCTTTCATCCGTCAATCGGCGCGACCGGCATCCATCGCGCGCTTTGGAAAAGGCGTCGGCGAGAATAAGCTCATCAGGAACCCTCTCAAAGATCAAAGGAAAAGGCTATGGGCATCGGACATGGCGGAAGAACCAGGAAAAATGAAGATCACTTCATCTCGATCTCCACCGGAACTCCATCGAAATCTCGCCAGGTCACCTAAAATAGTGCCGATTTTCAATCCATCAATCAAAGTCCCACAGATGGATCAGCATCTTTCTCAATCAAATGGAAGGATCATAAATGAATATCCATCAGATTAAACTTTAATGCAACATTCAGTTCGATCTGATCTTCCGTTTTTCAAAATAGTTCCAAAATTACTGATGTTTCAGAATGAACCAAAGAGAACGGCTTTCAGCTCAGTCGGCAAGGAAAAATGGGAAGCCGAGAAATAAAAAGAAAAACGAAATGGAATAATGGGCATCAGTGAAATAAAGGAAAAGGGAACAAAGGGGAAATAAATAGTGAACAAACAAAATAAAGCGGGCGATAAGAAGTCTGAAATGTGGTCAAATGCTCGCCAATTATCAATTCCGCTCAAAATCCATTTAATAATTTAACGGTATGTCATTCCGGTTCAGCTACCCGGCAGGCTTTGGATTAATTCTTTCAATTTTTATGATATCAAGGATTCAAAAGCATGGAAAAGCTCACGGTGGTCGAACAAATCTTAATAAACTTGCTCTGCTTATCGTTTGTTTGGACTTATTAGAACAACCATTCCTGCACCTTATTGTCTCACGACCACGATGGCCCGTTGGCTTGGATTATGAGATGCATTTGATTAGGTTGGTTTGTATGTGCTTGTTAATTAAGAAGGTATTCATTTGTATTACTTGTGCATTGTGGTGGTCTAGTGGTGGGGCGAGTACCACGCCACGGTGGAGCGAGTTCCATTCTCGACCAATGCATCTGTGGTTCAACTCTTCCAATTTTGTTCTTGGCGCGAAGAGCCAAAAAGAAGATTTAATGCATTAAACCATGTTGATAATGACATAAGGATAAGCCCGGTAATCCGATTGCACCATAGGGTGAGAAATGAGATGAAGCTAATCTTGCTCTTCCAACCATCCAAACATCGAATGAGAGAATAAATGACTAGCCAAAATCCCTGTCTCCTAAATGCCTCAATGATCTAGAATTATCCGGAGTATTCTAAATAGTGGATGTGCAGTGGTAGAAATCATGTGGGCTTTGCTCGTGGGGTTAGAATCCTATCATCCGTGTAGGGCTTGTTCATATTATTTTATAGTCCCTTTATCACATCGTCCATTCGTTAATATTTAGAGTTTGTCATTGTTTCCCCCACGCACTCTTACGGCCTTGATATTCTAGAGTTTATGCATAGCCCCATTAGTGGCACACCAATGCTCGACATTGTTACTCATTCACATATTAATTCTTTCAATTTTTTATGATATCAGAAGTTCAAGCATTGGAAGAACACGGTGATTGAGCAAATCTTGTCGGCTTTATGCCTTGGCATAGTCATTTGTTTGGACTTATTAGAAGAACAGCCATTCACGCACCTTATTGTATGACCGATATTTTTTGGTGGATTATGAGATGCATTTGATTGAGGTTGGTTGTGTGCTTGTTAATTAAGAAGGTATTTATTTATTACTTACGTGCATTGGTGTCTAGTGTGGTAGAGATAGTACCACCTTGCAGTCTGGGGCAGTTGATTCTCGGCCAATGCATCTGGTTCAACTCTTCCAATTTTGTTCTTGGCCAAAGGCCAAAGAAGATTTAATGCATTAAACATGTTGATAATGACATAAGGATAAGCGATCGATTGCACCATGAGTGTGAGAAATGAGATCGAATCTTGCTCTTCCAACCATCGAACATCGAGAATGAGGAGAGAATAAATGACTAGCCAAATCCTATCCTCCTAAATATCTCAATGATCTAGGAAATTCGAAGTATTCCACATCTGTGGTGGATGTGCGAGGAAGTGGTTATTGGGCATGACTAGAAATCATGTGGGCTTTGCTGCGCGCCAGGTTGAATCCTATCATCCGTGTAGGAGCTTGTTCATATTCTTTATAGTCCTATCACATCACGTCCATTCGATTAATGTTGAGTTTGTCATTGATTCCCTACGCTCTTCCTTTGGCTTAATATTCTAGGGTTTATGCATTACATTAGTGGCACGATGCTCAACATTATTACTCATTCACATGTTAATTCTTTCAATTTTTTATGATATCAAGTTCAAGCATGGAAAACACGGTGATTGAGCAAATCTTGTAAACTTTATGCCTTAGCGCCAATGTCGTTTGTTGGACTTATTAGAACAACATTCTTGCACCTTATTATGCGACCGCGATATTTTTTGAGAGCCCGGATCCCATGAGATGCATTTGATTGAGTTAGGTTGTATAGCTGTTAATTAAGAAAGGTATTCATTTGTATTACTTGTGCGTGGTGGTCTAGTGGTACAGAATAGTACCACCGCAGTGGGCAGAGTTCGATTCACCGACCCAATGTATCATGTGGTTCAACTCTTCCATTTTGTTCTTGGCGCCAAGAGCCAAAAGAAGATTTAATGCATTAAACCATGTTGATAATGACATAAGGATAAGCTGAGCAATCGATTGCACCATAGGGTGAGAAATGAGATCGAAGCTAATCTTGCTCTTCCAACCATCAAACATGAGAATGAGAGAGAATAAATGACTAGCCAAATCCTATCTCCTAAATACCTCAATGATCTAGAAGTATGGAAGTATTCCACATCTTGCGGCGTGGATGTGCAGTGGTAGAAATCATGTGGGCTTTGCTGCAGCGTGGAGTTCGAATCTATCATCCCGCGTGTAGGAGCTTGTTCATATTATTTTATAGTCCCTATCACATCGTCCATTCGTTAATATTTAGAGTTTGTCATTCATTTTCCGCGCGCCTCTTCAGCAATATTCTAGAGTTTATGCATAGCCCCCATTGAGTGGCACGCGATGCTTTCGACATTGTTACTCATTCACATGTTGAATTCTTTCAATTTTTATGATATCAAGTTCAAGCATGGAAGAACGGTGATTGAAACTATCTTGTAAACTTTATGCCTTGGCATAATCATTTTGTTTGGACTTATTAGAAGAACAACATTCACGCACCTTATTGTATGACCACGATATTTTTTGAGGCCTTGGATTATGAGATGCATTTGATTGAGTTAGTTTGTATGTGCTTGTTAATCAAAGAAGGTATTCATTTATTATTACTTACATTGCATTGGTGGTCTAGTGGTAGAATAGTACCACATACTTGATGCGGACCGAGTTCGATTCTCGGCCAATGCATCCTATGGTTCAACTCTTCCAATTTTGTTCTTGGCCAAAGAGCCAAAGAAGATTTAATGCATTAAACCATGTTGATAATGACATAAGAATAAGCGAGCAATCGATTGCACCATAGTGTGAAGAATCGAAGCTAATCTTGCTCTTCCAACCATCAAACATCCTGATAGAGAGAGAGAACAAATGACTAGCCAAATCCTATCCTCCTAAATATCTCAATGATCTAAGAAGAATCGAGTATTCGGATAATGGAAGTGGTGGATGTGTCGGAAGTGGTTATTGGGCATGACCGAGAAATCATGTGGGCTTGGCTGCATGGAGGTTTGAATCCTATCATCCACGTGTAGGAGCTTGTTCATATTATTTTATAGTCCCTATATCACATGCGTCCATTAGTTAATACTTAGGTTTTGTCATTAGTTCCCTCTGGCGGCTCTTCCAGCGGCCTTAATATTCTGGGGTTTATGCATAGCCCCCATTAGTGGCACACCAATGCTTTCGACATTGTTACTCATTCACATGTTAATTCTTTCAATTTTTTATGATATCAAGTTCAAGCATGGAAGAACGGTGATTGAGCAAAATCTTGTGGCTTTATGCCTTGGCATAATCATTTCATTTGGACTTATTAGAAGAACAACCATTCACGCACCTTATTGTATGACCACGATATTTTTTGAGGCCCGGATTATAGAGATGCATTTGATTGAGTTGGTTGTATGTGCTTGTTAATTAAGAAGGTATTCATTTGTATTACTTGTGCATTGGTGGTCTAGTGGTAGAATAGTACCACCTTACTTGATGCAGGACCCGAGTTCGATTCTCGACCAATGCATCATGTGATTCAACTCTTCCAATTTTGTTCTTTAGCATGAAACCAAAAGAGATTTGTGCATTAAACATGTTGATATTGACATAAGGATAAGCCCGACCAATCGATTGCACCATGGTGTGAGAAATGAGATGAAGCTAATCTTGCTCTTCAGAGCCATCGACATCCGAGAATGAGAGAGAATAAATGACTAGCCAAATCTATCTCCTGATATCTCAGTGAAGTATGGAAGTATTCCACATCTTTGGCGTGGATGTGCAGTGGTTATTAGACATGACTACCATGTGGGCTTTTGCTTTCGCATAGGTTACCGAATCCTATCATCCACGTGTAGGAGCTTGTTCATATTCTTTTTTATAGTCCCTATCACGCTCGTGTTCGGTGTATTTAGAGTTTGTCATTCGGATTCCCTCACGCTCTTCCTTGGCCAATATTCTAGGGTTCTTCAGCAGCCCCCATTAGTGGCACACCAATGCTCCAACATTGTTACTCATTCACATGTTAATTCTTTCAATTTTTATGATATCAAGTTCAAGCATGGAACCCGTTGATTGAGCAAATCTTGACACTATGCCTTGGCATAATGGTTTGTTTAGACATTAGAACAACCATTCCTGCACCTTATTATGCGACCCACGATATTTTTGGTATTTGGATTATGAGATGCATTTGATTGAGTTGGTTGTATGTGCTTGTTAATTAAGAAGGTATTCATTTGTATTACTTGTGCATTGGTGGTCCTGAGTGGTAGAATAGTACCACATACGGTGGGCAGGTTCTTCTCGACCAATGAATCTACGTGGTTCCAACTCTTTAATTTTGTTCTTGGCGCCAAAACCCGAAAAGAAGATTTAATGCATTAAACCATGTTGATAATGACATAAGGATCGCCCGAAACAATCGATTGCACAATAGGGTGAGAAATGAGATGAAGCTAATCTTGCTCTTCCAACCATCAAACATCAGAATGAGAGAATAAACGACTAGCCATCCCTATATCTGAGCCCTGGGCGATCTAAAAGTATCGGAAGTATTCTTATCTTTGGCGTGGATGTGCAGTGGTAGAAATCATGTGGGCTTTTTGCTTTCGGCGTGGGTTAGAATCTATCATCCACGTGTAGGAGCTTGTTCTATATTATTTTATAGTCCTATCACATCGTCCATTGATTAGTATTTAGAGTTTGTCATTAGTTGCTCTTCCAGCGGCAATATTATAGAAGTTTATGCATAGCTAGTAGTGGCACACCGATGCTCGACATTGTTACTCATTTACATGTTAATTCTTTCAATTTTTATGATATCAAGTTCAAGCATGGAAGAACAGGTGATTGAGCAAATCTTGTAAGCTTATGCCTTGACATAATGAACTGTTTGGACTTATTAGAAGAACATTCATTCACTTATTCAGGCCGAATATTGTTTGGAAATGGATTATGAGATGCATTTTGATTGAGTTGTGGTTATGCGTGCTTGTTAATTAAGAGGTATTCATTTGTATTACTTGTGCATTGAGGTGGTCTAGTGGTAGAATAGTACCCACTGCCAGTACGAACCCGAGTTGATTCTCGGCCAGTAATGCATCACAGTGGTTCAACTCTTCTAATTTTGTTCTTGGCGCCAGAGCCAAAAGAAGATTTAATGCGATATTAAGCCATGTTGATAATGACATAAGGGCCAGGCAATCGATTGCACCATAAGAGGCGGGCAATCGATTGCACCATAGGGTGAAAATGAGATCAAAGCTAATCTTGCTCTTCCAACCATCGAGAACGCTCGGAATGAGAGAGAATAAATATTCGAACAAATCCTATCCTCCTAAATATCTCAATGATCTAAGAAGTATGAATATTCCACATCTTTGTGGATGTGCAGGCGGTTATTGGAGCATGACTAGAAATCATGTGGGCTTTGCTGCATATAGGTTCGAATCCTATCATCCGCGATGTAGGAGCTTGTTCATATCTTATATTATAATGTTGTGTAATGGGCCGCGCCTAAATCCCGGACGATTGCGAGGATTTGATTGACCAATGGTGGAGATGATGTGTAGCGTGTCTTCAACTAAAATTTCATCTTGACTATGGCCTTCAATATGAAAGGGAGAAAGGAAAGGGAAAAGGCAAAACACGCAAAAACCCGAAACCCGCGGCCAGGCTCGATCAGGCAAAGGCGGGCAAACGCCAGGCACCAATCGCGGGCAAAGGCGCCCGGCACCGACCAGGCATTTCCAGGCAAAACCAGGATCGGCACTGGCTCGCAGGCTAAGAAGGTATTCTTTTGTATTACGGTGTGCATTGGTGGTCTAGTGGTGAATAGTACCGCCAATGCGTACGTGCACTGAAGTTCGCATTCTTCTACCAATGCATCCTCGTATTCAATTTCTTCCAATTTTGTTTGGCGCTAAGAGCCAAAAGAAGATTTAAATGCACAAACCATGCCGTGGAGCAATGCATTATGTATGACAATCTAAGCAATCGATTGCAATCTTCATAGTGTGAGAAATGAGATCGGGTTAATCTTTGCTCTTCCAACCATCAAACACTAAATGAGAGAGAAGAAATGACTAGCCAAATCCTATCCTCCTAAATGTCTCAATGATCTAAGAAGAATTGGAAGTATTCCACATGCCGGAGTGGATGTGCCAGAGTGGTTATTGGGCATGACTAGAAAATCATGTGGGCTTTGTCGCTAGGTTCGAATCCATCATCCACGGTAGGAGCTTGTTCATATCTTTTATATCTTATATTATTATAAAGTTTTGTTTTATGTCTTCAATCAAACCCTAATTTAGATAGTTGACCGCCCTACTGCATTCATACGATTTATTGCACAACATCCCACCAATCAGCATCGCCGCGCGCTCCTCGACCCTCAAGAGGAAAGGGAAAAATGGCGTGAGAAAGGGCAAAAGTGAGAGGCAAAAGGCACCCGTAAAAGGGAAAAGACTCGTGAGAAGGAAAAGGAAAAGGGAAAAGAGCACCTAAAAAGGGAAAGAAAAAAGAAAGGGGAGAAAAAGGAAGGAAAAAGGACACTATGAAAAGGAAAAAGGTGTGTGGTGCGGGTATAATTTTAATAAGGGAAAAGAAAAGGAAGGGAGGAAAAGGAAGAAAAATAGGGCAACCCGGAAAAAGGCAGCGACGGAAAAGGTGACGGAAGGGAAAAAGGGGAAGATAAGAATGATGGAGAGAAGGAAAAAGGGCATGGAAAAATAGGAAAGGGAAGGAAAAAGGGAAAAAAAAGGGGAGGGGCTAAAAAGGGCATGAGGAAAAGGGAGGAGGAGAAAGTGGGTGCACCTAGAAGAGGAAAAGGGTGAGAAAGGAAAAAGAAAGGGCGCGAGATGGAAAAAGGAAAAGTGGGAAAGAGAAAAGCAAAAGAGAACATGAAACATGGAATAGAAAAGAGGAAAAGGGAAAAAGGGAAGAGGGTGGGAAAAGGAGGAAAAAAGGGCACGTGAAAAGGTGGAAAAATGGAATGGAAAAAGGTGTGAAAATGGAAAGGAAGGAGAGAAAAAAAAGGTGGAAGGAAGAGGAAAAGGGGCGGGAAAAGAGAGAAAAGGGATGAAAAAAAGAAGGAAAAGGAAAAGGAAATGGGAGGCTAAAAGGGAAAGAAAAAGAACATGAGGGAATAAGGAGGGAAAATGGAAAAGAGGAAGTGGCGCGTCAGAAAAACCCTGAAGAGGGAAAGGGTGAGGAAAGGGTAAAAATAAAGGGAAAAAGAGCATGGGAAAGGGAAAGAAAAGAAAAAGGAATAGGGACGGGAAAGTGGGGAAGAGGGAGGGAAAAGCAGGAAGAAAAGGGTAAAAAAAAGTGGAAAAAAAAGGAATGAAAAAATACATGGGAAAAGGGAAATAGAAAAGGAAAGGGAAAAGGGAAAGGGTGAGGAAAGGGAAAACTCAAGGAAAAATGAAAAGGGAAAGGGTGGGAAATGATAAAAAAGAGGGAAATGAAAAAGGAGGGGGGGAAAAGGAAAGGGAAAAGGGCATGAGAAAAAAGGAAGAAGAAAATGGAAAAAGGGAAGAGGGTAGGGAAAGGCGGAAGAAAAGGTACTCTTAAAAAAGTCCGGTAAGCAAATGAAAAATACATTAAAAAAGGGAAATTTTTGAATTGAAGGTCAAAAGAGAAAATCTAGGGGGGGAGGGGATAACAAAAAAGAACTAATATAAATGAGGAGGGAAATGGAAAAAAGGAAGGGAAAAAGGGCACGAACCTGAAGAGGGCGCGCAGAAAGGTAAAATAAAGGGAAAAAAGAGCATGGGGAAAGGGAAAAAGAAAAAAGAAAAAAAGGGGAATAGGGACGGGAAAAGGGAAGAGGGTATGGAAAGGCGGAAGAAAAGGCAAGTAAAAAAGTGGAAAAAAGGGAATGGAAAATACATGGGAAAAAAGGGAAAAGGGAAAAGGAAAAGGAAAGAGAAGAAAAGGAAGGGGAGGGGAAAAAGGGCACGGAAAAAGGGAAAGGGGTGGGGAAATGAAAAAAAAGAAGGAAAGGGAAAAGAAAAGGAGGCTGGAAAGGGAAAAAGAGCATGAGAAAAATGGGGAAGGTGGAGAAAGGTGAAAAGGAAGGAAACAAGACGCCAAAAAAGGGAAAGGGAAAAGGGAAAAATGAGAAGGAGAAAAGGAAGGAAAAGAGGAGGGAGCAAAGAGGGCAAAAAGAAAAGAAAAAAAAAGAGAGAGAAGGAGAAAAGTAAATGTGCAGGAAAAATAAGAAAGGGAAAAAAAGTGTGTAAGAAAATGAGGAAAAAGGATATGCGTGGATAGAGCAAAGGAAGGTTACTTTCAAATGCACAAAACCCTTATAGCCTAGATAGGATGGACTTGGTTAATGAGTCCCGAGAGCCGTAATAGGTTTCCATCCACAAATGTTCTTAACATTTATTTCCAAAGAACGGGCACCATTACTAGTTATAATGTTATAAAGCCAGGTATGTCATGAATGAAACCCTAATTTGATGGTTGAGATCATCTAATTGCATCCAAAGACCAGATTTATCATGACCACTTCCCACTATTAGGATTGGCCATGGTCTAAATGTGTCAAAAAGAGGAAAGGGAAAAAGAAAAAGGAAAAAAAAAAAAGGAGAAAAGGCAAAGTGAAAGGCAAAAAGGCTACCGGGGTAAAAGGAAAGAAAGAAAGAGAGAAAGGAAAGGAAAAGAGTAATGAAAAAGGAAAGAAAATTTAGAGAAAAAAAGGATTAATCAAACTGGGAGAAAATGGAAAGGATGAGGATAGGGAGTAAAAGGAAGCTAAAAGGGATGAGAAAAAGGGTAGAGAGGAGGAAAGGGAAAAGGAAAAGGAAAAGGAAAAGAAAAAGGGAAAGGAAATATAAAACAAAGGGGGGAGGAGTAGGGAGCTTAAAAAGGAAACATTGGGAAAGGGAAGAGGAAAAAAAAGGTGAGCAAAAGGACAAAAAGAGAGGAGAGAAAAGGGCAAAGTGAAGGCAAAAAGGCACGGGTAAAAGGGAAAAAGGAAATGGAAAAAGAGCATGAAAAAAGAGAAAGGAAAAGAAAGGAAAAAAGGGACAAAGACGAAAAGGAGAAGAGGGAAAGGGTGAGGACAGGAGTAAAAGGGAAGGGAAAAGGGGGATGAGGAAAAGGGTAGAGAAAGGGAAGGGAAAAGGAAAAGAGAAAAGGAGAGGAAAGGAGAAAGGGAAAAAAAGGAGAGGAGGAGAGAGAGAAAAGGGACAGTGGGAAAGGGGAAGAGGAAAAAGGTGGGGAAAGGAGAAAAAAGGAAGGAAAAAGGACACGAAAAAAAAGGAAAGAGAAAAGCAGAGGGGAGAAGGGAGGGAAAGGGAAAAAGGGAGGGGAGGGGCAAAAGGGGAAAAGAGGAAGAGAAAAGAAGGAGAGAAGCGGAAAAAAGGAAGAGAGAAAGGAGGGAGAAAATGGGAAAAGGGAAAAAAGAAAAGAACAAAGGACGGAGGAAAGGGAAAGAAAAAAACTACGAGAAAAAGGGAAGAGGGAAAGGGTGGGCAAAGGGAAGGAAGAAATGGCATTGTAAAAAGGGAAAGAGAAATAAAGGGAAGGGAAAAAAGACATGAGAAAAAGAAAGGGAAAAGAGGAAGAGAGAAAGGGTCAGGAGAGGAGGAAATGGGAAGGGAAAAAGGCCATTGGTAAAAAAGAAAGAAAAAGGGAAAAGGGGAAAGTGAAGCGAAGGGGATGGAATGGGAGAAAAGGAAAATAAGATAAGGTAAAGGGAATGTGAAAAGGGGAGGGGAAAAAGGGGAAGGAGGAGATGGAAAAAGGGAAAAGAAAGGAGGGGGAAAATGGAAAAGACAAACGTGAAAAAAGGAAAAAAACAAATGGAAAAAGGCAAAAGGGAAAAAAAGGGAGGTAAAATGGGAAAATAGAAAGGGGACGTGAACATTAGGGAGAGAAATAAAAAAAAATAGCCCTCCTTAAAGATGCCAACGGGTGTTATTCAAAAAGGGGCTGTTCGGACCTAAATAGGGGTTTTGCCCTAATTTTGTCAGTAGTCGACTACGTGACAAACCGTGAGGGATTTGGAGATGGATTTGTGGATCTTGCAAAGGATTAGAAGAATGTTCAGAAAGAAAACATCGTGATCTAGGTTCAGATAAACCGCCTCGCTACGCTTTTTTCAAATTTGAATTTTAGAAGGTTTTGGCACCAAATGCAACTCTTTGGATTTTCGAATGCAATTTTTTGCCATTTCAAGTCGAAATGGATGCCTCTAAAATTTCGGAATGGAAGTTCTCGGAGATTCGCTTCTTCATCCATTGGCATGCTTTTATCTGTGGCTCTTCAAATAATGGTCAAGATTTTGAATTCTAATTTATTGCATTGAATCATATTTGCATCCTTACAAATGTTTCTAATAGCTAATATACGCCAAGTAATTTTTTTGAAAGTAGCTTTTTACATTCTAGTTATATTATAGTCCCTACTATCACATACGCCCATTCGACATTAATATTTAGAGTTTGTCATTCTGGGATTGACTCTTCCATCGACGCAATATTCTAGAGTTCATGCATAGCCCCCATTAGTGGCACACCAATGTTCTACATTGTTACTCATTCACATGTTAATTTTTTCAAATTTTTTATGATATCAAGTTCAAGCATGGAAAACACCATGAAGTGATTGAGCAAATCTTGTCGCTTTTATGCCTTGGCATAATCATTTGTTTGGGACTTATTAGAAGAACAACCATTCCTCGCAGACCTTTATTGTATGCACTATTTACATATTTTTTGAGAACCGGATTATGAGATGCATTTGATTGAGTTGGTTGTATGTGCTTGTTAATTAAGAAGGTATTCTTTGTATTACTTGTGCATTGGTGGTCTAGTGGTAGAATAGTACCGCCACGCACGCACTGAAGTTGGGATCTCGCCAATGCATCCCGTGGTTCAACTCTTCCACTTTGTTCTTGGCGCAAGAGCCAAAAGAAGATTTAATGCATTAAACCATGCTAATAATGACATAAGGATAACCGAGCAATCGACAAAACCATAGTGTGAGAAATGAGATCGGAAGCTTAATTTTGCTCTTCCAACCATCAAACATCACAATGAGAGAGAACAAAATGACTAGCCAAATCCTATCCTCCTAAATATTTCAATGATCTAAGAAGAATGGAAGTATTCCACATGCCGGGCCGCGGATGTGCCGAGTGGTTATTGGGCATGACTAGAAATCATGTGGGCTTTTCTCAAGATAGGTTCGAATCCTATCATCCACGGTAGGAGCTTGTTCATATTATTATTATAGTCCCTACTATCACATACGCCCATTCGATTAATATTTAGAGTTTGTCATTCATATTCCCATGCACTCTTCCATCGGACGCTAATATTCTAGAGTTTCGTGATAGCCCCATTAGTGGCACACCAATGCTCGACATTGTTACTCATTCACATGTTAATTTTTCAAATTTTTATGATATCAGGTTCAAACATGGAAACAACACTTGTGGATTGAGCAAATCTTGTCGCTTATGCCTTGGCATAATCGCATTTGTTTGGACTTATTAGAAGAACAACCATTCCTCGCACCTTATTGTAAAATTCAAGATATTTTTTGAGAACTGGATTATGAGATGCATTTGATTGAGTTGGTTGTATGTGCTTGTTAATTAAGAAGGTATTCATTTGTATTACTTGTGCATTGGTGGTCTAGTGGTAGAATAGTACCGCCACGTGATAGACCCCGAAGTTCGACTTGCCAATGCATCCCGTGGGTTCAATCCTTCCATTTTTGTTCTTGACGCAAGAGCCAAAAAGAAGATTTAATGCATTAAACCATGCTGATAATGACATAAGGATAACCGATAAATCGACAATCATAGTGTGAGAAATGAAAAGAAGATTTAATGCATTAAACCATGAGAAATGACATAAGGATAATCGAAAGTAAATCGCTCATAGTGTGAGAAATGAGATCAAGCTCCATCAAACATCACAATGAGAGAGAGAAAAATGATTCAGCCAAATCCTATCCTCCTAAATATCTTTCAATGATCTAAGAAGAATCGAAGTATTCCATATGCCGGAGTGGATGTGCCGAGTGGTTATTGGGCATGACTAGAAATCATGTTGGCTTTGCTCGCTGCATAGGTTCGAATCCTATCATCCACGTAGGAGCTTGTTCATATTATATTATAGTCCCTACTATCACATACACGCCCATTCGATTAATATTTAGAGTTTGTCATTCAGATTCCCCACGACTCTTCCATCGACGCTAATATTCTAGAGTTTATGCATAGCCCCCATTAGTGGCACACCAATGCTCGACATTATTACTCATTCACATGTTAATTCTTTCAAATTTTTATGATATCAAGTTCAAGCATGGAAAAACACTAGTGATTGAGCAAATCTTGCCGCTTTATGCCTTGGCATAATCATTTGTTTGGACATATTAGAAGAACAACCATGCCTACACCTTATTGTACCTAATCACCATATTTTTTGAGAACCGGATTATGAGATGCATTTGATTGAGTATGTTGTATATGCTTGTTAATTAAGAAGGTATTCAATGGTGCCTGGGTGCATTGGCGGGCAAATGTTGGGAACATTTGTGGATGGAAACCTATTCCGAAGTTCTAGACTCATTAACCAAGTCCATCATATC
The DNA here is from genome assembly GCA_021234155.1 of Isoetes taiwanensis. Lineage (NCBI taxonomy): Eukaryota > Viridiplantae > Streptophyta > Lycopodiopsida > Isoetales > Isoetaceae > Isoetes > Isoetes taiwanensis. The sequence goes on along the minus strand of JAJEKV010000095.1, from coordinate 2,656,793 downwards.
TAGGCTATAAGAGTTTTTGAAGAAGATTTGATAACCTTCCCTTTGCATCTATCCATGTTGATATCCATTTTTTTCCTCATTTTAGTATGAGAAATGAGATTCTTTTTCCAACCTTATTATGAGAGAGACATTGACTTTTTCTCCTAAATATCTTTTTTTCTTTTTTTAATCGGAAGTATTTCTCCTCCCTTTTTGAGAGAATTTTTGACTCATTTTTCCCTATCCTTTCCTAAATTTTTGATCCGATCCTTGTTTCTTGTCGGAATTTTTTTATAGTCCCTACCCATCCCATTTTTTTCTATGTTCATTTTTAGAAATCATTTTTTTTGTCCCTCAATATTTTTTTTTTATCATTTCCCCCCTTTCCCTTTTTCCCCATATTTTTGTTATTTTCCCTCCCCTTCCTTTTTCTATGAAATTTCCTTTGGAAGGATTTGATTGACCTTAAATGGAGATTCCATGCCTTGGCAACTCATTTTTTTTACTTGAACAACCATTCCACCTTATTCCGCTTTTTCCATATTTTTTTTCTTCCCTTTTTGAGATGCGCCCCTATTGAGTTTTTTTTGCTTTTTTTTAAGAAGGTATTTCCCTGGTAGCATTCTTGGGGGTTTTTATTTTTTACTCTTTTCTCAATGCATCCGCGGTTTCTCTTCCAGTTTTTTTCTCAGGAAGATTTAATGCATTAAACCATGTTTTCCATTTTCCCAATCCTTATTCCCTATGTTCTTTTTGCTTTCCAACCATCAAACATCGAATGAGAGAGAATAAATGACTTTCCTTCCTATCTCCTTTTCCAATTTTTCCCATGTATTTTTTCCCATCTCCACTTTTTCCACTTTTTTTTTTTTTTGGGCATGACTAGAAATTTTCTTTCCTCGCGATTTTTCCAATCCTTCATTCCTTTTTCCCATTTCTTTTTTCCTTTTTTATTCCCTTTGTATTTTTTTTTTCTTTCAAATGTTGGGAACATTTTTGGAAACCTATTCTTTCCTTTTTCCAAGTCCATCATTTCTAGGCTTTTTTTTCCCATTCTTTAACCTTTCCTTTCCTTTTTTTTTTTCCCCTTTTTCCCATGTATTTTTCCATTCCTTTTTTTTTCCACTTTTTTTCTTTTCTTCTTTTTTTTCTTTTCTTTTTACCCTCTTCTTTTCCTTTTTCCCCGTCCCTATTCCTCTTTTTTCTTTTTTTTCCTTTTCCCCGGTCTTTTTCCTTTATTTTTACCCTTTCTCAATCTCTTCCCTCTTCCGCTTTTTTTTCCTTTTTTCCTTTCCCATTCCTTTGCTTTTCCATTTTTTCCTCCTTATTCTCATGCCCTTTTTCTTTCTCACTTTTTCCCATTTCCTTTTTCCATTTTCCTTCTTATTTTCATTATCCTTTTTCTTTTCCATGTCTCTTTTGGCTTTTCTTTTTTCATTTTTTTTCTTTATCTTTTTTTTCCTTTCCATTCTTCTTCCACCTTTTCCATTCCATTTTTCCACCTTTTTTCACATTTTTTTTTTTTTTCCTTTTTCAATTCCTTTTTCCTTTTTTCCTCTTTTCCTATTCCATGTTTTATGTTCTTTTTTTCTTTTTTGGTTTTCTCCCAATGTATTTTTCCATTCTTTTTTTTTTTTTTTTTTCCTTTTCTCACCCTTTTCCTTTTTTACTTTTCTCCCTATCTCCCTTTTTCCTTTTTTTTCCCTTTTTTCCTTTTATCCTTCCCTTTCTATTTTTTCCATGCCTAGTTTTTCCTCTTCATTTATCAAATTATTCCCTTTTTCCTTTCCTCACACCCTTTCCCATTTTCACCTTTTTTCCCTTTTCCTTTTTTTTATTTCCTTTTTTTTCCTCCCTTTTCTCTTTCCTTTAAGAAAACCTGTTTTTTCTTTTCCCTTTTCCTTTCAGATGATTTTTTTTCCATTCCTTTTTTCTCCCACCTTTAGGGTTCCCTTTTTTCGTTTCTTTTTTCCTTTTCCTTTTTCCTCTTTAATGCTTTTTTATTCCATTTTTTTTTGCTCTTCACTTTTTCCTTTTCCAGGGGATTTTCCTTTAGATCTAATTCTTGAGATCGATATCCTTAAATCAATTTTGGGATGTTGTCATTTTTTTCCTTTCTTCAGATGCAATCGCATTTATCCTTTCAACTATCTAAATTAGGGTTTGATTGAAGATTCACGTTAAAAACTTTTAATATAAGATTCCTTTGTATTGATTGTTTGGTGGTCTAGTAGTAGAATAGTCCGAAGTTGATTTTCGCCAATGCATCCTGTGGTTCAACTCTTTCCAATTTTGTTCTTACCGCAAAGACAAAAAAAAAAAAAGATTTAATGCATTAAACCATGTTGATATATCTTATATTATAATGTTATTTCCCGTAGATTTTTGATTGGATCAAGCCCCTAATGTGAGTGGATGAGATCATCTAGATGCATCCAAAGGCCAAGATAGTCCAAAAGACAACTTCCTACCATCATGATTGGTCATGTTTTGATCTCTTATGGGGAAAGGGTAAAGAAAAAGGGGGGAAAGGAAAAGGGAGGAGGAAGGGGCAAAAAGGCAGGGGAAAAGGAAAATGAGAAAAGGGTGGAGATAAGAGAAGTGAAAATGTATGGGAAAAGGGAAAGGGAAAGAAAAATCAAAAGGGATAGGGGAAGGGAAGCTTAGAAAAGGGCACGAGGACAAGGCAAAGATGTAAAGGGGAAAAGGGAAGGGGAAATGGCATGGGAAAAGGGGAAAGAATGGGGAAAGGGGTGAAGAATGGGAAAAGGAAGGAAAGCCATGGAAAAGTAAAAGGAAAAGAGCATGGGAAATTTATGGAGAAAAGGGAAAGGGCATGGAAAAAGAAAAGGGAAGGGAAAAAAATGGCATGGGAAAGGAAAAAAGAGAGGAAAAGGGAAGAGAAGAGGAAAAGGGGCACCAAGAAAAGGAAAGGAGTGAAAGGTTGGGAAAATGAGGAAAAGGACAGGGAAAATGGGGAACAAGAAAAGGATGGGGAGAAGGAAAGGGAACAAGGGGAAGTGAAAGGAGAAAGAAAAAGGGAGGGGAAAGGAGGAAATAGAACGTGGAAAAAGGGCATTAAAAAAGGGCAGAGGGAAATGAGAAAAGGGAAGGGTTAAGGGCACGAAGAAAAAGAAAGAGGAAAAAAAGGACATGGAAACAAAAAAGGGGGAAGAGAGAAAGGGTTAAAAAAAAAGGTAAACAAGCATAGAAAAAAGGAAAGAGAAAAAATGTGGGAAGGGCATGGGAAAAGGAAAGGAAGGGAGAAAGGGTAAAGGAAAGGAAAAAATGGCACGGGTAAAAGAGGAAAAGGGAAAGGATCGAGAAAGGAGGAAAATGAAGGAAAAATTCATATGTGAAAAGGGAAAGAAAAAAGGCCGAGAAAAGGAAAAGAGATAGATAGATAGATAGATAGATAGATAGATAGATAGATAGATAGATAGATAGATAGATAGATAGATAGATAGATAGATAGATAGATAGATAGAGAGAAAGGGTCAGAAAAGGAGGGAAAAAGAGGGGAAAAAGGGCACCGGGAGATAGGGGGAATAGCGAGGAGCAAGGAATTGAAAAAGAGGAAGAGGAAGGGGAAAAGGGCACGGAAAAAAGGGAAGAGGGAAAGGGTGAGGAAAGGGGAAAACGAGCATGGGAAAAGGAAAAAGGAAAACGGAAAACGGAAAAAGGAAAAAGAAAAAAAGAAAAAAGAAAAAAAGGAAAGGGGAAAATGAAAAAGGGAAAAGGGGGAGAGGGTGGGAAAAGGAGAAAAATGTGCACATAAAAAAGGTAGAGAAAAAGGAAGAGGAAGAGGCATATGGAAAGAGAAAATGAAAAAGAAGGGGGTGAAAGAATGGAAAGAGAAGGAAAAGAACTTGGGAAAGGAGGGAAGGAAGGGAAAATGGGCACGAGAAAAAAAGGGAGAATCGAAAAAGGAAAGGATAAAAAAGGAAGAGGATGGGGAAAGGGAAGAAAAGAGGCACATGAAAATATGAGAAAAAGAGAGAAGGGAAAATAAGACGGAAAAGTTCACGTCAGAAAAAAGGGAAAGGGGAAACGGAAGGGAAGAGAAGGGAGAAGGGGGTAAAAAAATCAAAAAAAAAGAGAGAAGAGAAAAATAAGACGGTAGGAAAAATAAGAAGCAAAAAGTTTAAAAAGGAAAAAGGAAAGTATATAGGAAAACAAGGAAAAGGAAAATACAGATAAAAAAAAAAAAAAAGGCAAAGGGAAGAGGAAGGGTGTCCAATGCACAAAAATCCTCTTAAAGCTCAAAGAATGCCGGGCTTAGTTTCTATTATGTTAGATTTATCAAAAGGAATCTGAGTTGAATATGTTTTCGCCCACACAAAGTTTCTAACTTAAAAGAACATTCGGGCACCATTACTAGTCTTATATTATAATGTAGGGTAATGGACCGGACCCTAAATCGGACGGGCCGAGGATTTGATTGACCAATGGTGGAGATGATGTGTGCATGTCTTCAACTAAAATTTCATCTTGACTATGGCTTCAATATGAAAGGGAAAAGGAAAAGGAAAAGGGAAAAGGGAAAAGGGAAAAGGGGAAGGGGAGGGAAGGGAAAAGGAAAACGATGAAAGGGAAAAAGGGAAACGGAAAAGGGAAGGGAAAAGGAAAACGATGAAAGGGAAAAGGGAAAAGGGAAAACGATGAAAGGGAAAAGGAAAAGGAAAAGGGAAGGGAAAAAGGAAAAAAAATGAAAGGGAAAGGGAAAAACTAAAAGGAAAACGGAAAAGGAAAAGGGGACGGGAAAAGGAAAAATGATGAAAGGGAAAAGGGAAAAGGGAAACGGAAAAGGGAAGGGAAAAGGAAAAATGATGAAAGGGAAAAGGGAAAAGGGAAAAGGAAAAGGGGAAGGGAAAAGGAAAAACGATGAAAGGGAAAAGGAAAAAGGGAAAAGGGAAAAGGTAAAAGGGAAAAGAAAAAAGGAAAAGGGGAAGGGAAAAGGAAAAAACGATGAAAGGGAAAAGGGAAAAGGGAAAAGGAAGAGGGGAAGGGAAAAGGAAAAACGATGAAAGGGAAAAGGGAAAAGGAAGAGGGGAAGGGAAAAGGAAAAACGATGAAAGGGAAAAGGGAAAAGGGAAAAGGAAGAGGGGGAGGGAAAAGGAAAAACGATGAAAGGGAAAAGGGAAAAGGGAAAAGGGAAAAGGAATAAAAGAAAGGTAAGAGGAAAAAGAAAAGAGAAAGAGAAAAGGAAAATGGAAAGATAAAAGAAAATAGAAAAAGGAATAGAATAGGCGAGGGGGAAAGGGAACGGAAAAAGAGCACCGCGAGAAGGGTGAGAAGTAAAGGTGAGAAAAGGAGAAAAAGGTAAGGGAAAATAAGAAAAGGTTGCAAAGTCTATGGGAAAAAGAAAAGTAAAAAGGAAAAGAGAGGGGGAAAAGGGAAAAGAGAACTTGGGGAAAAGGGAACGAGAAAAGAGAAAAAGGAAAGGGCGAAAAAAAAGGGAAAAGAGAAAGGGTGAAGAAAGAGAAAAAGGAAAGCAAAAAGAGCATTGAGAAAAAGGAAGAGGGAAAGGATGGAAAAATAAGGAAAAAGGTGGGGGGAAAGTAGAATAGACAAAGGGTAGGGAGCAAGGAAAAGAGGAAGGGGAAAAGAGGAAGGAGAAAAAAGGGAAGAGGGAAAGGGTGAGGAAATAGAAAAAAGAAAGGGAAAAAGAGTATAGAAAAGGGAAAAGAAAAAAGAAACAAGAAAGGATAAGTGGAAAGGGGAAAAAAGGGGAAGAGGATGGGGAAAGAAGGAAAAGGGTACATAAAAAAGGTTGAGAAAGGGGAATGGAAAGAGGCATATGAAAAGTTTAAAGGAACGGAAAGGGAAAAATGTAAAGGAAGGGGAAAGAGAAAGGCACAAAAAGGAACATCGCAAAGCAAAAGGGTTGGGAAAGTATGAAAAGGGAATGAAAAGTTGAAAGGAAAAGGGAAGCGGAAAAAGGAGAAGGGAAAGCAAAAAGAGCATGAGGAAAAGAGGAGAGAGAAATGGGAAAAGAGATGGGGAAAAGGGCACGGATCAAGAGGAAGAGGGTGGGGAAAGGAAGAAAAGGGCACATGAAAAGGTAAGCAAAAGAGAAACGAAAAAAAAATGCATGAGAAACGGAAATAGAAAAGGAAAAGGAAAAGGAAGAGGAAGGGGAAAAGGAAAGGGAAAGAGAGTTAATTAAAAATGGGAAGAGCATTTGGAAAGATAAAAAAGGAAGGTAAAAAGTGATAAGAAAAAAAAAGAGAAAGAAAAAAAGGGGAAGGGGAAAGGGAAGGCAAAGGGAGTGAGAAGGGGGTTAGAAAAAAAAAGGGAGAATAAAAAAGAAAGAAATTAAAGGTTCCTAATTTATGCCCAGCAAGGCTGGGTACCATTACTAGTTATATTATAAAGTTTTAGCGTATGTCATGAATGAAACCCTAATTTGGATGGTTGAGATCAACTAATTGCATCCGAAGACCGAGATTTATCACACGACTTCCCACCATCATGATTGGCCATGCTCTAATGTCTGAAGAGGAAAGGGAAAAGGAAAAGGGAGGAGAAAAAGGCAAAATGAAAGGCAAAAGGCACGGGTAAAAGGGAAAGAAAGAAAGGGAAAAAGGAAAGGAAAAAGAGCACGAAAAAGGGAAGGGAAAATAAAGAAAAAAAGGACACTACAAAAATGAGAAGATGGAAAGGATGAGGATAGGAGTAAAAGGGAAGTTGAAAAGGGGATGAGGAAAAGGGTAGAGAGGAGGGAAGGGAAAAGGAAAAGGGAAAAGAAAAGAAAAAGGGAAAAAAAAAGGAAAAAGAAAGGGGAGGATTAGGGAGCGAAAAGGAACATTGGGAAAGGGGAAGAGGAAAAAGGTGGGGAAAGGAGAAAAAAGGAGGAGAAAAGGGCAAAGTGAAACGCAAAAAGGCACGAGTAAAAGGGAAAAAGAAATGGCAAAAAGCACAAAAAAAGAGAAAGGAAAAGAAAGGGAGAAAAGAAAGGAAAAGGGACAAGAAAAAAAAAAAGGAGAAGAGGGAAAGGGTGAGGACAGGAGTAAAAGGGAAGGGAAAAGGGGGATGAGGAAAAGGGTAGAGAGAAGGGAAGGGAAAAGGAAAAGAGAAAAGGGAGAGGAAAAGGGGCAAAAGGGAGAGGAGGAGGAGGGAAAAAAAGGGACAATGGAAAGGGGAAGAGGAAAAAAGGTCGGAAAGGAGAAAAAAGGAAGGGAAAAAGGACACCGAAACAAAAAGGAAAGAGATAAAGGGAGGGGAGAAGGGATGGAAAGGGAAAAAGGGAGGGGAGGGGCAAAAGGGGAAAAGGGCATGGGGAAAAGAGGAAGAGAAAAGAAGGAGAGAAGCGGAAAAAAGGAAGAGAGAAAAGAGGGAGGAAAGGTAAAAAGGAAAAAGAAAAGAACAAAGACGGAAGAAAGGGAAAGAAAAAGACTACGAGAAAAAGGAAAGAGGGAAAGGATGGGCAAAGTTAAGGAAGAAATGGCCCCGTAAAAGGGGGAAGAGAAATAAAGGGAATGGAAAAAAGACATGAGAAAAAGAAAGGGAAAAAGGTAAGGAAAAGGAGGCGGAAGAGAGGGAAATGGAAGGGAAAAAGGACATGAATAAAAGCGGAAGAGAGAAAGGGTCAGGAGAGGAGGAAAAGGGAAGGGAAAAAGGCCATTAGTAAAAAAGAAAGAAAAAGACAAAGGAAAAGGGAAAAGGGGAAAGGGAAGCAAAGGGGATGGAATGGGAGAAAAGAAAAATAAAATAAAGTAAAAGGAAAAAGGGAATGTGAAAATGGGAGGGAAAAAGGGAAAGGGGGAGATAGAAAAGGAAAAGCAAGGAGGGGAAAATGGAAAAGGCAAACGTGAAAAAGGGGGAAAAAGCAAATGGAAAAAGGCAAAAGGGAGGTAAAATGCGAAAATAGAAAGGGGAGGTGAACAAAAAGGAAGAGCAAAATAGAAAAAGAAAAAGAGAAGGAAAAAAGGAAAAGGGGAGGAGGGAAAATGTGAAGAAAGGGGAAAAGAGGAGCGAAACAAAGCATGAAAAAATAGAAGAGAAAAGGGACATGGCAAAAAAGGGAAGAGGGAAAGGGTGAGGAAAGGGGAAAACCCGAAGGAAAAATGGACATGGAAAAAGGGAAAGGGAAAGATGGAAAAGAAAAAAGGAGGGGGGGAAGGAAAGAAAAAGGGCACTAGAAAGAAGGGAAGACGGAAGGGCTGGGCAAAGGAGGAAAAGGGAAGGGAAAAAGGGGGAAAAAGAAAAGGTAGGGAGAAGGGAAGGGAAAAGGGAAAAGGGAAAGGAAAGGGGAAAGGGGAAAGAAAAACTTAGAAAAAAGGGCACGAGGAAAAGGGGGAGAGGGAAATTGGAAAAGAGAGGTGGAAAGGGCAGAGGGAAAGGAAAAAGGGCAACCACAAATTGGAGAAAAGGGAAGGGGAAAATAGAAAAGGAAAAATGGGGAAGCAAAAAACAGAAAAGGGAAATAGGGGAAATGGAATAATGGAAAAAGAAAGGGGCAAAGGGAAAATAAAAAAAAAAAATTAGTAGACAAAGGCAAAAGGAAAAGGGAAAAGTAAGGGGAAGTGCGAAATGTGTTCGAATGCTCTTGCTTATCTAATTTTAAAAACATGAATCCATTTAACAATTGCTCCAAAGATATCATTCATGGGGTTTAGCTATTCCAAAGAACGCTGGCACCTTAACTAGTAATGACATAAGGATAACTGAGTAATCGATTGCACCATAGTGTGAGAAATGAGATCGAAGCTAATCTTGCTCTTCCAACCATCAAACATCACAATTAGAGAGAACAAATGACTAGCCAAATCCTATCCTCCTAAATATTTCAATGATCTAAGAAGAAACGGAAGTATTCCACATGCCGTTGTGGATGTGCCAGAGTGGTTATTAGGCATGACTAGAAATCATATGGGCTTTGCTTGCATAGGTTCGAATCCTATCATCCACGTGTAGGAGCTTTTTCATATTATTTTATAGTCCCTATCACATGCGTCCATTCGATTAATATTTAGAGTTTGTCATTCATATTCCCCACGCACTCTTCCACTGACGCAATATTCTAGAGATTATGCATAGCTCCCATTAGTGGCACACCAATGCTCGACATTGTTACTCATTCACATGTTAATTCTTTCAATTTTTAATGATATCAAGTTCAAGCATGGAAAAACACGGTGATTGAGCAAATCTTGTCGCTTTATGCCTTGGCATAACCATTTGTTTGGACTTATTAGAAGAACAACCATTCCTACCACCTCGACCACGATATTTTTTTGAGAACCGGATTATGAGATGCATTTGATTGAGTTGGTTGTATGTGCTTGTTAATTAAGAAGGTATTCTTTTGTATTATTTGTGCATTGGTGGTCTAGTGGTAGAATAGTACCGCCACTCTGCACAAACCTCGAGTTCGATTCTCGCCAATGCATCTTGTGGTTCAACTCTTCCAATTTTGTTCTTGGCGCAAGAGCCAAAAAAAAAAAAAGATTTAATGCATTAAACCATGTTGATAATGACATAAGGATAATCGAGCAATCGATTGCACCATAGTGTGAGAAATGAGATCGGCTTTAATCTTGCTCTTCCAACCATCAAACATCACAATGAGAGAGAACAAATGACTAGCCAAATCCTATCCTCCTAAATATTTCAATGATCTAAGAAGAAATGGAAGTATTCCACATGCCGCCGTGGATGTGCCAGAGTGGTTATTGGGCATGACTAGAAATCATGTGGGCTTTGCAAGATAGGTTCGAATCCTATCATCCACGTAGGAGCTTTTTCATATTATTTTATAGTCCCTATCACATACGCCCATTCGATTAATATTTAGAGTTTGTCATTCATATTCCCACGCACTCTTCCATCGACGCAATATTCTAGAGTTTATGCATAGCCCCCATTAGTGGCACACCAATGCTCGACATTGTTACTCATTCACATGTTAATTCTTTTCAATTTTTATGATATCAAGTTCAAGCATGGAAAAACACGGTGATTGAGAAAATCTTGTCGCTTTTATGCCTTGGCATAATCATTTGTTTGGACTTATTAGAAGAACAACCATTCCTACACCTTATTGTACACTAATGATATTTTTTTGAGAACCGGATTATGAGATGCATTTGATTGAGTTGGTTGTATGTGCTTGTTAATTAAGAAGTATTCATTTGTATTACTTGTGCATTGGTGGTCTAGTGGTAGAATAGCACCGCCACTCGCATGCACCGAAGTTCGATTCTCGCCAATGCATCCCGTGGTTCAACTCTTCCAATTTTGTTCTTGGCGCAAGAGCCAAAAAAAAAGATTTAATGCATTAAACCATGTTGATAATGACATAAGGATAACTGAGCAATAGATTGCACCATAGTGTGAGAAATGAGATCGAAGCTAATCTTGCTCTTCAAACCATTAAATATCAAATGAGAGAGAAGAAATGACTAGCTAAATCCTATCCTCCTAAATATCTCAATGATCTAAGAAGAATCGGAAGTATTCCACATGCTGTAGTGGATGTGCCAGAGTGGTTATTGGGCATGACTAGAAATCATGTGGGCTTTGCTCGCATAGGTTCAAATCCTATCATCCACGTGTAGGAGCTTGTTCATATTATATTATAGTCCCTACTATCACATACGTCCATTCGATTAATATTTAGAGTTTGTCATTCAGATTCCCCACGCACTCTTCCACTGACGCAATATTCTAGAGTTTATGCCCCCATTAGTGGCACACCAATGCTCGACATTGTTACTCATTCACATGTTAATTCTTTCAAATTTCTATGATATCATGTTCAAGCATGGAAAAACACGGTGATTGAGCAAATCTTGTCGCTTTATGCCTTGGCATAATCATTTGTTTGGACTTATTAGAAGAACAACCATTCCTACACCTTATTGTATGACCACGATATTTTTTTGAAAACCGGATTATGAGATGCATTTGATTGAGTTGGTTGTATGTGCTTGTTAATTAAGAAGGTATTCTTTTGTATTACTTGTGCATTGGTGGTCTAGTGGTAGAATAGTACCTTGCCACAAAGATGCACTGAAGTTCGATTCTCGCCAATGCATCCCCGTGGTTCAACTCTTCCAATTTTGTTCTTGGCGCAAGAGCCAAAAAGAAGATTTAATGCATTAAACCATGCTAATAATGACATAAGGATAACCGAGCAATCGATTGCACCATAGTGTGAGAAATGAGATGGTTTTTAATCTTGCTCTTCCAACCATCAAACATCACAATGAGAGAGAACAAATGACTAGCCAAATCCTATCCTCCTAAATATTTCAATGATCTAAGAAGAAATGGAAGTATTCCACATGTCGCCGTGGATGTGCCGAGTGGTTATTGGGCATGACTAGAAATCATGTGGGCTTTGCTCGCATAGGTTCGAATCCTATCATCCACGTAGGAGCTTTTTTTCATATTATTTTATAGTCCCTATCACATACGCCCATTCGATTAATATTTAGAGTTTGTCATTCATATTCCCCACGACTCTTCCAATCGACACAATATTCTAGAGTTTATGCATAGCCCCCATTAGTGGCACACCAATGCTCGACATTGTTACTCATTCACATATTAATTTTTTCAATTTTTATGATATCAAGTTCAAGCATGGAAAACACGGTGATTGAGAAAATCTTGTCGCTTTTATGCCTTGGCATAATCATTTGTTTGGACTTATTAGAAGAACAACCATTCCTACACCTTATTGTACGACCACGATATTTTTTTGAGAACTGGATTATGAGATGCATTTGATTGAGTTGGTTGTATGTGCTTGTTAATTAAGAAGGTATTCATTTGTATTACTTGTGCATTGGTGGTCTAGTGGTAGAATAGTACCGCCACGGCATGCACCCGAAGTTCGATTCTCGCCCAATGCATCCCCGTGGTTCAACTCTTCCAATTTTGTTCTTGGCGCAAGAGCGAAAAAAAAAAAAAAAAGATTTAATGCATTAAACCATGTTGATAATGACATAAGATAACTGAGCAATCGATTGCACCATAGTGTGAGAAATGAGATCGAAGCTAATCTTGCTCTTCCAACCATCAAACATCACAATGAGAGAGAAGAAATGACTAGCCAAATCCTATCCTCCTAAATATCTCAATGATCTAAAAAGAATCGGAAGTATTCCACATGCTGGAGTGGATGTGCCAGAGTGGTTATTGGGCATGACTAGAAATCATGTGGGCTTTGCTCGCATAGGTTCAAATCCTATCATCCACGTGTAGGAGCTTGTTCATATTATATTATAGTCCCTACTATCACATACGTCCATTCGATTAATATTTAGAGTTTGTCATTCAGATTCCCCACGCACTCTTCCACTGACGCAATATTCTAGAGTTTATGCATAGCCCCCATTAGTGGCACACCAATGTTCGACATTGTTACTCATTCACATGTTAATTCTTTCAAATTTTTATGATATTAGGTTCAAGCATGGAAAAATGCGGTGATTGAGCAAATCTTGTCGCTTTATGCCTTGGCATAATCATTTGTTTGGACTTATTAGAAGAACAACCATTCCTGCACCTTATTGTACCTAATTCCTATATTTTTTGAGAACCGGATTATGAGATGCATTTGATTGAGTTCGTTATATGTGCTTGTTAATTAAGAAGGTATTCATTTGTATTACTTGTGCATTGGTGGTCTAGTGGTAGAATAGTACCGCCACTCCGTGATAGACCCGAAGTTCGATTCTCGCCAATGCATCCCGTGGTTCAACTTCTTCCAATTTTGTTCTTGACGAAGAACCAAAAAAAGAAGATTTTATGCATTAAACCATGTTGATAATGACATAAGGATAATCGAAAGCAATCGATTGCACCATAGTGTGAGAAATGAGATCGAAGTTAATCTTGCATCACAATGAGAGAGAACAAATGACTAGCCAAATTCTATCCTCCTAAATATTTCAATGATCTAAGAAGAAATGAAGTATTCCACATGCCGCTGTGGATGTGGGAAAGGAGTGGTTATTGGGCATGACTAGAAATCATGTGGGCTTTGCTCGATAGGTTCGAATCCTATCATCCACGTAGGAGTTTTTTCATATTATTTTATAGTCCCTATCACATATGTCCATTCGATTAATATTTAGAGTTTGTCATTCATATATTCCCACGCACTCTTCCAATCGACTAATATTCTAGAGTTTATGCATAGCCCCCATTAGTGGCACACCAATGCTCGACATTGTTACTCATTCACATGTTAATTTTTCAAATTTTTATGATATCGTGTTCAAGCATGGAAAAACACGGTGATTGAGCAAATCTTGTCGCTTTATGCCTTGGCATAATCATTTGTTTGGACTTATTAGAAGAACAACCATTCCTGCACCGTATTGTACCATTGATATATTTTTTTGAGAACCGGATTATGAGATGCATTTGATTGAGTTCGTTATATGTGCTTGTTAATTAAGAAGGTATTCATTTGTATTACTTGTGCATTGGTGGTCTAGTGGTAGAATAGTACCCCGCCAGGGGTGCATAGACCCGAAGTTCGATTCTCGCCAATGCATCCTGTGGTTCAACTCTTCCAATTTTGTTCTTGACGCAAGAGCCAAAAAGAAGATTTAATGCATTAAACCATGCTGATAATGACATAAGGATAACTGAGCAATCGATTGCACCATAGTGTGAGAAATGAGATCGAAGCTAATCTTGCTCTTCCAACCATCAAACATCAATCCTATCCTCCTAAATATCTCAATGATCTAAGAAGAATTGGAAGTATTCCACATGCTGGAGTGGATGTGCCAGAGTGGTTATTGGGCATGACTAGAAATCATGTGGGCTTTGCTCGCATAGGTTTGAATCCTATCATCCACGTGTAGGAGCTTGTTCATATTATATTATAGTCCCTACTATCACATATGTCCATTCGATTAATATTTAGAGTTTGTCATTCATATTCCCCACGCACTCTTCCACTGACGCAATATTCTAGAGTTTATGCATAGCCCCCATTAGTGGCACACCAATGCTCGACATTGTTACTCATTCAAATGTTAATTCTTTCAATTTTTTATGATATTCAGTTCAAGCATGGAAAAACACGGTGATTGAGCAAATCTTGTCGCTTTATGCCTTGGCATAATCATTTGTTTGGTCTTATTAGAAGAACAACCATTCCTGCACCTTATTGTACGACCACGATATTTTTTTGAGAACTGGATTATGAGATGCATTTGATTGAGTTGGTTGTATGTGCTTGTTAATTAAGAAGGTATTCATTTGTATTACTTGTGCATTGGTGGTCTAGTGGTAGAATAGTACCCCGCCACTGCAGATAGACCCGAAGTTCGATTCTCGCCCAATGCATCCCGTGGTTCAACTCTTCCAATTTTGTTCTTTGGCAAGAGCCAAAAAAAAGATTTAATGCATTAAACCATGTTGATAATGACATAAGATAACCGAGCAATCGACAAACCATAGTGTGAGAAATGAGATCGAAGTTAATCTTGCTCTTCCAACCATCAAACATCACAATGAGAGAGAAGAAATGACTAGCCAAATCCTATCCTCCTAAAATATCTCAATGATCTAAGAAGAATGGAAGTATTCCACATGCTGGAGTGGATGTGCCGAGTGGTTATTGGGCATGACTAGAAATCATGTGGGCTTTGCTCGCATAGGTTCGAATCCTATCATCCACGTGTAGGAGCCTTTTTCATATTATATTATAGTCCCTACTATCACATATGTCCATTCGATTAATATTTAGAGTTTGTCATCATGATTCCCACGACTCTTCCAAGGAGGGACGCAATATTCTAGAGTTTATGCATAGCCCCATTAGTGGCACACCAATGTTTGACATTGTTACTCATTCACATGTTAATTCTTTCAAATTTTTATGATATTAGGTTCAAGCATGGAAAAAATGAGGTGATTGAGCAAATCTTGTCGCTTTATGCCTTGGCATAATCATTTGTTTGGACTTATTAGAAGAACAACCATTCCCGCACCTTATTGTACGACCACGATATATTTTTTGAGAACCTGGATTATGAGATGCATTTGATTGAGTTGGTTATATGTGCTTGTTAATTAAGAAGGTATTCATTTGTATTACTTGTGCATTGGTGGTCTAGTGGTAGAATAGTACCGCCACCAATAGATAGACCGAAGTTGATTCTCGCCAATGCATCCTCCGTGGTTCAACTCTTCCAATTTTGTTCTTGACGCTAAGAGCCAAAAAGAAGATTTAATGCATTAAACCATGCCATATAATGACATAAGAAGAACTGAAAGCAATCGATTGCACCATAAGAAATGAGATCGAAGCTAATCTTGCATCACAAATGAGAGAGAACAAATGACTAGCCAAATTCCTATCCTCCTAAATATTTCAATGATCTAAGAAGAAATGGAAGTATTCCACATGCCGCTTGTGGATGCCATGAGTGGTTATTGGGCATGACTAGAAATCATGTGGCTTTGCTTTCAAAGTGTTGAATCCTATCATCCCGTGTGTAGGAGTTTTTTCATATTATTTTATAGTCCCTATCACATATGTCCATTCGATTAATATTTAGAGTTTGTCATTCATATTCCCCACGACTCTTCCAGGAGCAATATTCTAGAGTTTATGCATAGCCCCATTAGTGGCACACCAATGCTCGACATTGTTACTCATTCACATGTTAATTCTTTCAAATTTTTATGATATCAAGGTTCAAGCATGGAAAACAGGTGATTGAGCAAATCTTGTCGTGATTTATGCCTTGGCATAATCATTTGTTTGGACTTATTAGAAGAACAACCATTCCTGCACCTTATTGTGCGACCATATTTTTTGAGAACTGGATTATGAGATGCATTTGATTGAGTTCGTTATATGTGCTTGTTAATAAAGAAGGTATTCATTTGTATTACTTGTGCATTGGTGGTCTAGTGGTAGAATAGTAATGCCACGCTTTTAGACCCGAGTTCGATTCGGGCCAATGCATCCGTGGTTCAACTCTTCCAATTTTTGTTCTTGGGCAAGAGCCAAAAAGAAGATTTAATGCATTAAACCATGTTGATAATGACATAAGGATAATCGAAAGCAATCGATTGCACCATAGTGTGAGAAATGAGATCGGAAGCTAATCTTGCTCTTCCAAACCATCAAACATCAAATCCTATCCTCCTAAATATCTCAATGATCTAAGAAGAAGGGAAGTATTCCACATCTCCGGAGTGGATGTGCCAGAGTGGTTATTGGGCATGACTAGAAATCATGTGGGCTTGGAAAAAGGGATAGGTTTGAATCCTATCATCCACGGTAGGAGCTTGTTCATATTATTTTATAGTCCCTACTATCACATATGTCCACTAGAGGATTAATATTTAGAGTTTGTCATTCATATTCCCCACGAAACTCTTCCAAGGGACGCAATATTCTAGAGTTTATGCATAGCCCCCATTAGTGGCACACCAATGCTTTCGACATTGTTACTCATTCAAATGTTAATTCTTTTCAATTTTTTTATGATATCAAGTTCAAGCATGGAAAAACACGGTGATTGAGCAAATCTTGTCGCTTTTATGCCTTGGCATAATCATTTGTTTGGTCTTATTAGAAGAACAACCATTCCCCGCACCTTATTATACGCAAAATGATATTTTTTTGAGAACTGGATTATGAGATGCATTTGATTGAGTTGGTTGTATGTGCTTGTTAATTAAGAAGGTATTCATTTGTATTACTTGTGCATTGGTGGTCTAGTGGTAGAATAGTACCATCCATGACGAAGTTCGATTTCGCCCAATGCATCGTGGTTCAACTCTTCCAATTTTGTTCTTGGCGCAGAGGAGAAAAAAAAAAGATTTAATGCATTAAACCATGTTGATAATGACATAAGATAAGCGAAAGCAATCGAAACCATAGTGTGAGAAATGAGATCGGCTAATCTTGCTCTTCCAACCATCAAACATCACAATGAGAGAGAAGAAATGACTAGCCAAATCCTATCCTCCTAAATATCTCAATGAAAAGGAGAAGAAAAGGAAGTATTCCAATTTGCCGGAGTGGATGTGGAAAGTGGTTATTGGGCATGACTAGAAATCATGTGGGCTTTGCTCGCATAGGTTCGAATCCTATCATCCACGTAGGAGCTTGTTCATATTATTTTATAGTCCCTATACTATCACATACGCCCATTCGATTAATATTTAGAGTTTGTCATAAAGATTCCCCACGACTCTTCCACCGACGCAATATTCTAGAGAGTTTATGCATAGCCCCCATTAGTGGCACACCAATGTTCGACATTGTTACTCATTCACATGTTAATTCTTTCAAATTTTTATGATATTAGGTTCAAGCATGGAAAAACCACGGTGATTGAGCAAATCTTGTCGCTTTTATGCCTTGGCATAATCATTTGTTTGGACTTATTAGAAGAACAACCATTCCTCGCACCTTATTGTAATGCACTACCACCTATATTTTTTGAGAACTGGATTATGAGATGCATTTGATTGAGTTGGTTGTATGTGCTTGTTAATTAAGAAGGTATTCATTTGTATTACTTGTGCATTGGTGGTCTAGTGGTAGAATAGTATTTTGCCGCGGTATAGATGTAAAGTTCGATTTCGGCCAATGCATCCATAATGGTTCAATCCTTCCAATTTTGTTCAGCCCAAGAGCCAAAAAAAAGATTTAATGCATTAAACCATGTTGATAATGACATAAGGATAACTGAGCAATCGATTGCACCATAGTGTGAGAAATGAGATCGAAGCTAATCTTGCTCTTCCAACCATCAAACATCACAATGAGAGAGAACAAATGACTAGCCAAATTCTATCCTCCTAAATATTTCAATGATCTAAGAAGAAACGGAAGTATTCCACATGCCGCTGTGGATGAAAGTGGTTATTGGGCATGACTAGAAATCATGTGGGCTTTGGAAAATAGGTTGAATCCTATCATCCACGTGTAAATGCAAAATTTTTTCATATTATTTTATAGTCCCTATCACATATGTCCATTCGATTAATATTTTAGAGTTTGTCATTTATATTCCCCTCGACTCTTCCCGAGCCTTAATATTCTAGAGTTTATGCATAGCCCCATTAGTGGCACACCAATGCAAGACATTGTTACTCATTCACATGTTAATTCTTTCAAATTTTTATGATATCAGGTTCAAGCATGGAAAAAACCGGTTTATGATTGAGCAAATCTTGTATGTTTTATGCCTTGGCATAATCATTTGAAGAGGACTTATTAGAAGAACAACCATTCCTGCACCTTATTTATGCGATTACCGATATTTTTTTTTGAGAACCGGATTATGAGATGCATTTGATTGAGTTGGTTGTATGTGCTTGTTAATTAAGAAGGTATTCATTTGTATTACTTGTGCATTGGTGGTCTAGTGGTAGAATAGTACCGCCACTGATGATAGACCCGAAGTTAGATTCTAGCCAATGCATCCCGTGGTTCAACTCTTCCAATTTTGTTCTTGGCGCAAGAGCCAAAAAAGAAGATTTAATGCATTAAACCATAGTGTGAGAAACTATATCAAACTAAGTCTTGCACTCTTCCAACTATCAAACATCACAATGAGAGAGAAATGGAAATGACTAGCCAAATCCTATTTTCCTAAATATTTCAATGATCTAAGAAGAAATGATAAGTATTCCACATGGATACTGGATGTTCCAAAGTGGTTATTGGGCATGACTAGAAATCATGGAGGCTTTGCTAGGAATAGTTTCAAATCCTATCATCCGTCAAAGAAGGAGCTTTTTCATATTATTTTATAGTCCCTATCCCATATGTCCAGGGAAGATTAATATTTAGAGTTTGTCATTCATATTCCCCACGACTCTTCCAATCGACGCAATATTCTAGAATACAATGCATAGCCCCCATTTAGTGTTACACCAATGTTCGACATTGTTACTCATTCACATGTCAATTCTTTCAATTTTTTATAATATCAAGTTCAAACATGGAAAAACAGGGTGATTGAGCAAATCTTCTCGCTTTTATGCCTTGGCATAATCATTTGTTTGGACTTATTAGAAGAACAATCATTCCATACACCTTATTGTGAAAGACAAAATGTATTTTTTTGAGAATCGGATTATGAGATACATTTGATTGAGTTGGTTGTATGTGCTTGTTAATTAAGAAGGTATTCATTTGTATTACTTGTGCATTGGTGGTCCAGTGGTAGAATAGTACTTGCCATGGCATGCCTCCACCAATCGAGTTCGATTGGGCCAATGCATCCTCAAAAGTTCAACTCTTCCAATTTTGTTCTTGGCGCAAGAGCCAAAAAAGATTTAATGCATTAAACCATGTTGATAATAATGACATAAGGATAATTGAGCAATCGATTGCACCATAGTGTGAGAAATGAGATCGGCTAATCTTGCTCTTCCAACCATCAAACATCACAATGAGAGAGAACAAATGACTAGCCAAATCCTATCCTAAATTCAAATATTTCAATGATCTAAGAAAAGAAACTTTGGAAGTATTCCACATGAAGGGTGTGGATATTGGCATGAGAGTGGTTATTGGGCATGACTAGAAAATTTAGTGGGCTTTGTTCGATAGGGAAAAAGGATAGATCAATTTAGGAAAGGAGCTTTTTCATATTATTTTATAGTCCCTATCACTATGGAAATTTTCTCCAATGAGAAAAATTTTAATCGACGTATCAGATAAGCAACTCTAGAGTTTATGCATAGCCCCCATTAGTGGCACACCAATGCTCGACATTGTTACTCATTCACATGTTAATTCTTTCAATTTTTATGATGTCAAGTAAAACCATGCAAATCTTGTCACTTTTATGCCTTTCTATAATCATTTGTTTGGACTTATTAGAAGAACAACCATTCCTACAGGGAAATTGTATGACCAAGATATTTTTTGAGAAATGCGGATTATGAGATGCCATTTGATTGACTTCATGCTTTGTTAATTGACAAACAATCATATTTGTATTACTTTTTGCAAAAACAAATTAGTGGAGAATATACCGCCATGTTATTGGCATTGAAGTTCTTATTCTACCAATGCATCCTATGGTTCAACTTTCCAATTTTGTTCTTTGGCGCATTTCAAAAAGATTTAATGCATTAAGCCATGTTGATAATGACATAAGGATAATCGACAGCAATCGATTGCACCATAGTGTGAGAAATGATATCAACTAATCTTTTTTCTTCCAACCATCAAACATCACAAATGAGAGAGAAGAAAGGACTAGCCAACACCTATCCTCCTAAATATCTCAATGATCTAAGAAGAACAGATATAAGTATCTTATACCTTTTTTTCCTTTAGTAAAATATAATGGACCAAACCTAAACCTTTTTCAAGGTCTTGGATTTGATTGACCAATGGTGGAGATGCCCTTTTTGTCTTCAACTAAAAATCCCCATCTTGACATTATGGCTTCATTATGAAAGGGAAAAGGAAAAAGGAAAAAGGAAAAGGAAAAGGAAAAGGGAAAAGGGAAAAGGGAGAAGGAAAAGGGATGGGGAAGGGAAAAGGAAAAATGATGAAAGGGAAAAGGGAAAAGAGAAAAGGAAAAGAAAAGGGAAAAGGAAAATATTCATGAAAGGAAAAAGGAAAAGGAAAACGATGAAAGGGAAAAGGGAAAAGAAAAGGGTGGGGAAAAAGGAAAAAGATGAAAGGAAAAAGGCAAAACTTGAAAAGGAAAATCAAAAAAGGAAGGAAAAGGAAAACGAATGAAAGGAAAAAGGAAAAGGAAAAAGGAAAAGGGAAGGGAAAAGGAAAATGATGAATGGGAAAAGGAAAAGGAAAAGGGAAGGGAAAAGGAAAACGATGAAAGAGAAAAAGGAAAAGGGAAACTAAAAGGGAAGGGAAAAGGAAAAACGATGAAAGAGAAAAAAGGAAAAGGAAAATTTGGGAAGGGAAAAGGAAAACGATGAAAGGGAAAAGGGAAAAAGGGAAAAGGAAGAGGGAAGGGAAAAGGAGAAACCCATGAAAGGGAAAAGGAAAAGGGAATAAAAGAAAGGTAAGAGGAAAAAGGAAAGAGAAGGAGAAAAGGAAAAGGGAAAGATAAAAAGGAAATAGAAAAAGGAAAGGAATAGTCTTCAGGGGAAATGGAAAGGAAAAAAGAGCAATCATGAGAAGGGTAAGGGCTAAAGGTGAGAAAAGGAGAAAAAGGAAAGGGAAAATAAGAAAAGGTTGCAAAGTCTATGGGAAAAAGAAAAGTAAAAAGGAGAAGAGAGGTCTCACCTCCGCCCATCAACTCACCTTCAACATAGTCTTATATTAGTAAATTTTGTAAATGGACCACACCTAGATCTAATGGTCCACCTTGTTTGGCATAGATCCTGAGGGCTAAGATTTAGTCATGGTTTAGGTTTTTCTTGCCAAACAAATAAAGCATGCCTTGATGGTCGGGGATGCCTTCTCCGTTAGGTATGCAGCATGAATTTTGTTAGGTCTCAGGATTTGTGACTAAAATAAACCCAATAACGGATTGATATTGGGTTATCCGTAGAGCTAAACTTGTATAAAAGCGGTTGGCCATTAATAGAAATGGCGGATTTAAGTCTCATTGGAAGAATGATCGCTTTGAAAAACAAAAATGACGCCATATCTAAAAACCACTATCCGCATTCGAAAAAAGACAATTCGAATAAAGATTGCCTCTATAATTTTGGAACCCGCTGAACCACGGGTCCCCAATGTTCTTAGTATCTTTTTATTGTCTAACGCGGCCATTGAATGATCCCCACAAAACAAATAAAAAAAATTCAAAATTTCGAAAATTGAAATGAATTACGCAGAGAAAAACGAAAAACAAAGTGCTTGATGAATACAAGGAATGGAGGGGGTAAGCTCCTTGAAAATTCCCATCTCCAAATTTAGTGTGTTTGAATTCACTTGAATATAAAAAGTGTTCTATTATACCGATGGTTCTTATCCCTACTTAACACCCATGGATCAAGTTTGTTAATTTCTGGACAATATTTTGACCCTCTTAGGGCTCTCCCTTCAAAGCATATGTCTCATAAGATAGCATGGCAAGCCTTCTCTCATTCCACACAGGATCACATAAATGAATATTTTTAAAAAAGGTAAATTTTCATCCGGGGAGGATCTTGATAGCCAATTTTAATATACTACAGTAGTCATGTCTACTTTTTCTTATTTTCATTGTTGTGTTCTTCCTATAGTAAGATTGAGCAATGTATTAAAAAGTATAATTTTGAAAGGCACTCATCTAATCCGGCCTGGGAAAGGGACTCATAGTAAAAAGCAGGAGGGCTGGGATGGTAAGTCCTTATTTCATTTTAGCCCAAGTTTTGGGGCTAAAAATATGAATCTTTGAAAGCCATTCCTTTTGCTCTCCGTTTATGGACTTTTTGTTCCGCTTTACAAGAGCAAACCATGTTGGAAGAAAAAGAATTAAACAAAAGCCCGGAAGACTGGGAAATAATTTTCAATGTGCACTAATAAAAAAGGGAAGAGGAAAGGATCTTTAAAGTTAAAGGAAAAAATGGCCCTATAAATTTTACTCATGACAAACTCTAAATGGAAAGGGATACATTCCATAAGAAAGGGAAAAGGGATGGCCCCTTCCTCCCCCCGGCTATGGCTATGGAAGTCAAAAACCACGAACAAAAAAATGGCACCGCTAATATTCTTTATGTCGAGACCTTATTGATGATGAGAAAAATTGGCCATTGGGAAGGATTAAGGAACAAAAGTGGGAGGGGGTGCTACCTTATAGATCTATTTACAAGAAAGTTGTAATCACTTATTCCCCGCTCTTAGGCAAAGATGGTAAAGGGGAAAGTCACCGGAGGAGCAGTTCCTTCAAAGTCAAGAGGAGCTATAAAGTTTCTAAGATTTATCATGCTTGTCTTCCTCAAAAAGCAGAAAACATGCCTCTCTCCAGGGTCTTTCCCCCAAGAACTTCAAGAAAACTGTTTAATCCAAATTGGAAATCCTATGTCTCCGCCTTAAGATTAAAGTTTTCTTTCTTGGCTCATTCTTCCTAATGCTATCTTGAGCAATACTAACATGATCAAGAGAAAGTTCAAGTCTGTTCATAGTGCTCTCCGCTGCCCCCTCCAGAACACCTCATGATGATAGTTACACATTTTCAATTTTTGCCAAAGGATTCAATGAACTTGGAGATGGTTGACTCTTGGCCGGGTTTGAAAATCTGAAGATCTTGATTCTCAGATTTGTGATTCTCAACTCTTCCAAATCCAGAATCCCAATGTCAATTGCACAATTTTACAATTAGCCTTGTAGATAGTTTGGAAGCATAGAAATACTGTGGCTTGCAAATTTGAAAATGTGCACTTTTTTATCGATGAAGCTCAATTTTCAATTTGAACTTATCGATCAAAAGCATGAATGAAAAATTAGAGAAATTTGAAATGGATTGGCTGAACTGGGATCCTTAATGTGGAAGAGCTTCACTAATCATTTGATTCTCTCATTGACTTGAATGCCTTTGTGGATTGGGCCTTTTGAACAACAAAGGTGGTTTTGTTTTTAGGAGGACAATTCTTGACAGATGATGTACCCACTCACCATTTGGGACTCCTGTGCAGGTTGGGAGGATCCATTTTCAGTTAAAATTTTGCTCAAGGAAGGAGGACAAAGAATATCTTGCTCAAGTTTATTGAGCTCACAACCGCCTTCACAGAAAGACAATTTTCTTGCTTAAGGTCCATGTACTATTATCACAAGGGGCCTTTGTTTGAGGCCGCAATGGGAAAGGATACATTTCTGAAGGTTATTATTCAGTTCCTATTGATGAGCTGTTTGGCTGTTGACCCTCCCGGCTGAGATCATGTGGATTTGCTCCCCTCGTTTCTCATTGCACCCCTCTCCTACACTCTTCCGGGACCTGAGGTGTGTTGTCAGGGGAAAAGGTATAGAACCTAATCTCCATTGCCTATTCCTTCTACCCACCCAATTTCATAAAACCCTGCCCTCTACCTCGTATATGGCTCAAGGTGATCATTAAATCGAAGATACATTTTGTTAAATGGGAGCATTTAATCGCCATCGTGAAGCTTTTAATTTTTTCCTCCTATGGGCTCCGGGCCTTATTTTGTATGTTTTAACTTATGAGTAATATAATCCTTCCTTTACCTCAAAAAAAAAAAAAAAAAAATTCCCATCTTCCCAAAGTATTGAATACGCTTTGGACTGAGATGGTCCGAGTTAACGCCCTTTGGTATGCAACCCTATAGTTTTGCTTTGTTAATTAAAAAGTATTACTTGTGCATTGGTGGTCTAGTGGTAGAATAGTACCGCCACGAATGACAGACCCGCTGAAGTTCGACTTTTGGCCAATGCATCCCGTGGTTCAACTCTTCCAATTTTGTTCTTGGCGCTTAGAGCCAAAAAAAAAGATTTAATGCATTAAACCATGTTGATAATGAAGGATAACCGAAAGAAAAATCGATTGGAATAGTGATCGGTTAATCTTGCTCTTCCAACCATCAAACATCACAATGAGAGAGAACAAATGACCAGCCAAATCCTATCCTCCTAAATATTTCAATGATCTAAGAAAAAAAATAAAGTATTCCACATAAAAAAGGATGTGTGAAAGTGGTTATTGGGCATGACTGGAAATCATGTGGGCTTTTGAAAATAGGCAAATCCTATCATCCACGTAGGAGCTTGTGATATATTATTTTATAGTCCCTAGGGGATAAGGCAACTATCTGATTAAAATTTAGAGTTTGTCATCTGGGAAGGACGACTCTTCCAAGGACGCAATATTCTAGAGTTTATAAAAGAGCCCCCATTAGTGGCACACCAATGCTAAACATTGTTACTCATTCACATATTAATTTTTTCAATTTTTTATGATATCAAGTTCAAGCATGGAAAACAAAAGGATTGAGCAAATCTTGTCGCTTTATGCCTTGGCATAATCATTTGTTTGGAAAAAGATTAGAAGAACAACCATTCCTACATCTTATTGTGGACATGGGAAAAAAGAAAAGTGAAGGGGATTATGAGAAAAAGGAAATTTGAGGGGGAGTTGGTTGTATGTGCTTGTTAATTAAAAGGTATTCATTTGTATTACTTGTGCATTGAGGGAAAGTGAAAGAATAAAAAAAAAACTAGTAGGCAAAGGAAAAGTTCAAAAGGGCCAATGCATCAGGGTGGTTCAAATCTTCCAATTTTGTTCTTGGCAGAAGGGGGAAAAAAAGAAGATTTAATGCATTAAACCATGTTGATCTTTTTATATTATAAAAATATAGCATGTGTCTTCCATGGAGACCAAAAGGGAAAAGGTTGAGGATTTGATCAACCAATGGTGAAGATGACATGCTGCGCAAAATTTTTAAACTAAAATTCCATCTTGATTGTTGCTCAAACGAAATCACTCAATCCGATAGTCAGGGTGAAATGGGAAAGGGAAAAGGGAAAAGAAAGGCAAATGGAGAAAAAAGCAAAAGGGAGGGGAAAAGGACAAAAGGAAAGGAGAAAGGAAAAGGAGAAATATGAAAATAAAAAAGTAAAAAATGAAAAAAGAAAAAAGACAAAAAATAGAAAAAGAAGGGGAAAAGGGAGAAAAGAAAAAAAAAAGTGGAGAAGGAAAAAGGAAAGGAAGGAGAAAATGAGAAAGGAAGGAAAAAGGGAAAAAGGAAAAGGCAAGACAAAAAAGGGAAGGGGAAAAGGAAGAAGGAAAAAGGGAGAAGAGAAAAAATGGAGAAAAGGGAAGACAAAAGGAAGGCAAAAAAAAGGGCCGAAGGAAAAGGGAAGACAAAAGGGCCAAAGGAAAAGGGAAGGGGAAAAGGGAAGGAAAAAAGGAGAAGAGACAAAAAAGTGGAGAAAAGGGCTGGAAAAAAGGGCTTAGGAAAAGGGAAAGGGGAAAGAGAAAAAAAGGGCCAAGGAAGGGGAAATGTAAGGGAAAAAAAAAAAAGAGAGAAAGGGTGGGAGAGAAGGAAAAGGAAGGGAAAAGGGCCATCTGAAAAGGGAAAGGGAAAAGGGAAGCCAAAGGAAGGGAAAGGGAAGGAGGAAAATGAAAAGATAAAAGGAAAAGGGAAGGTGAAAAGAAAATAAAAAAGGAAAAAGGAAAAAATGGGGAGGGAAAATGGAAAAAATTGAGAAGGGAAAAGAAAAGGAGAATGGAAAAAGGAAGCTGGGATGGGCAAACGGGAAAAGGAAAAAAGAGAAAAAAGAAAGAGTAAAACGGGAAAATAAAAAGGGAGGAAAAAAAAAAAAAAAGGAAAAAGAAAACACTAATTTAATGGAATAACAATGTAAAAGGAAAATTTTTTGGAAAAATTAAAGGGCAAAAAGAAATGGGAGAAAAGGGAAGGAAAAAAATAGAAAAGGAAAAATGGGAAAAGGGCAAATTGGGAAAAGGGCAATGGAAGAAATGGATAGTGGAAAAGATAAACTAGAAATAGAAAAAGAAAAGAAGGAAAGAGGGGAAAAAAAAGGGAAAGTGGAAAAGGCAAAGGGAAAAGGGAAAATTAGGGGAACCTTGGAAGAGCTGGGAAATGCAGTTGAATGCCAAAATCTTAAAATGTGAGTTCACTTAACAATTGCTAATGTATCATTTAAGTTCCAGCTATGTTGATAATGGCTCCATTTCTAGTAATGACATAAGGATAATCGGCAATCGATTGCACCATAGGGTGAGAAATGAGATCGGGTTAATCTTGCTCTTCCAACCATCAAACATCGTAATGAGAGAGAATAAATGACTAGCCAAATCCTATCCTCCTAAATATCTCAATGATCTAAGAAGTATCGGTAGTTCCACATGTCGGCGTGGATGTGCCAAAGTGGTTATTGGGTATGACTAGAAATCATGTGGGCTTTGCTCGCATAGGTTGAATCCTATCATCCGTGTAGGAGCTTGTTCATATTATTTTATAGTCCCTATCACATCGTCCATTCGATTAATATTTAGAGTTTGTCATTCAGATTCCCTACGCACTCTTCCACTGGCGCAATATTCTAGAGTTTATGCATAGCCCCCATTAGTGGCACACCAATGCTCGACATTGTTACTCATTCAAATGTTAATTCTTTCAATTTTTTATGATATCAAGTTCAAGCATGGAAGAACACGGTGATTGAGCAAATCTTGTCGCTTTATGCCTTGGCATAATCATTTGTTTGGACTTATTAGAAGAACAACCATTCACGCACCTTGTTATGCGACCGATATTTTTTGAGGCCCGGATTATGAGATGCATTTGATTGAGTTGGTTGTATGTGCTTGTTAATTAAGAAGGTATTCATTTTTATTACTTGTGCATTGGTGGTCTAGTGGTAGAATAGTACCCTGCCACGGTACAGACCCGAGTTCGATTCTTGGCCAATTGCATCCTGTGGTTCAACTCTTCTAATTTTGTTCTTGGCGCAAGAGCCAAAAAGAAGATTTATGATAATGACATATCGTCCATGGGTAAGTGCTTCCACTTAACCAAATATTGGAGGAACTGAGACCTCCTAGTCTTCTTGAATGACTTATCAAGAAGCAATTCAGGCACTATTTCTACTTGCTCCTCCGTCATTTCCAACAAGGTTGGAGTATCCAAAACCTCCTCAGGGTTAGGATTGTGCCTTTTTAATAAACTTACGTGGAAGACCTTGTGAACCTTGAGATGGGCTGGAAGATCCAACTTGTAGGCTTGAGAGCCCACTCTCTCCAAAATCTTGAACGGACCAGCCCACCCTAGGGGCAAGCTTCTTGCAGCTCCCAATCCAGCGGCTTGGCTTGCTTCACCTTTATCTTCAACCGGGCTTCTCGCCTACCTTGAATTCTCTTACGGTCCATTAGCATGTCGGCTACACTCTTACGCCGACTTCTTGCTGCCAATAAATAACCCCTTACTTCTTCCACTAGGCTGCTGCATATCCCCTAACATCGCTGGGATACTTCTACCTTGGACGGGAGTTATTGCAGTATCGGGGTTAAGCAACGGTACCCGTAATTTACCATGAAAGGAGACATCGAGATGACTCACGCAGCTTGTTGTAGGCGAATTCCACCAAGTGGATGTACTCATCCCACTTGGATTTTGCTTATTCCACACATAGCTTGAGCATGTCTTCAATGATCGATTCGTCCTTTCCGTCGGCCATCTGTTTGGGGATGATATGCGTGCTCATGGAAGCTTCGTGGAGATAATGGTGCTGAAGAGGTCCTGGAAGGCACTCATAAACTTGGAATCCCTATCGGATATTATCTCGGGGCATGCCATGGAGTCTGAAAATCTCCCTTACAAATAACTTGGCGTTATCTAATGCGGTGTCGGTAGTCTTGCAAGGCACAAAATGTGCCATCTTAGATAACTTATCTCGACAACCATCAATGCATCCTTGCCTCGAAGAGTTCTAGGGAGACCTGTGATGAAATCCATGCTTATGACCTCCCACTTTGCATTTGGCACCCCCAATGGCTCAAGAGCACACGGAATCGAAGTTGCTCCGCTTTGGTGCTTTGACATAGCGGCAATCTCGAATATATGCAGCTATCGCCTCTTCATTCTGGCCGAAGTAGCTACCGAATCTTGAAATAGGTCTTCATGAAACCCGGCATGCCCTGCTATTGGGCTGTTATGTGTGTCATGAAGAATTAGCTTCCTTACCCCCGATGATTCGGGCACACATAACTTATGCTTGTGATACAACGGGTTGCCTTCCTTCTTATAATGCTTGAAGGCTTCCCGCTCCTTATACATTACGGCTTCCTTGGAAAGACTTTCCCCATACCTCCTTGAAGTCCACATCGTTGGCAAGGACTCCTCAATCTTCTTGCCAAACTCACTTCGAAAGAGTGGAAATCGCGCATTACAATCGTCCTTATGCGAAATGGTCTCTGGAGAGGGCATCGCTACAACATTAAGCTTACGGGCTTATATATAATATCAAAATCATACTCCTCAAGGAATTCCATCCACCTCCTTTGCCTTAAGTTGAGGAGTGGTTGGGTGAAAAAGATCTTGAAGGCTCACGGTGATCGGTATCCAAGCTGAAACTTCCTTCCGGTGAGATAATGCCTCCATATCCTCAATGCCCGACAATGGCTAGCAGCTCGATCATGGGTTGGATAGCGTTGCTCGGCGTCGTTCATCTTCTTAAAGTGTGGCGACTACCCTTCCTTCTTGCATCAAGGCGCTTGTTGCTATCTTGCTTGCATCTATTGCTACCAACTTATCTTTACTTTCGGATCCGGAGAACAAGCAAACCTTTGGTGCTGTTGTTAAAAGGCCTCTTTAAGCTTCTCAAAAGAAGCTTGGACTTTCTCTAACCAATGGCTAGCCCAATCCTTAATCTTCTTGGCCTTAGTGAGGTCAAGCCGGAGGGGCGCCCACTTAGCAAAGTCCTTCACGAACTTTCTGTAATATCCCGCCAACCGAGAAAGCTTCTTACCGCCACATTCCTTGGAGCTGGCCAATCAACTATTGCCTCAATCTTAGATGGATCTGTGGAGATTCCCTCGGGCGTTACTACATGCCCCAAATACTCCACTTTCGACTGTTGCAAAGTGGCACTTAGAGAGCTTCCCATACAACCGATGGCGTCTCAACTTCTCCAACACTTTCTGAGATGCTGACAATGCTCCTCAAAGGGACTTGCTGTAGATTAGGATGTCGTCGAAGAAGACAATAACAAACTCATCCAAAAGTCTCTCGAAGATGTCGTTCATGAGGCGCATAAGCGTTCTTTGGAGCATTCGATAGTCAAAGGGCATTCTTGTAAACTCAAAATGACCATACCAGCGTTCAAAGCGGTCTTATGGATATCCTCTTCTTTTATTCTTATCTCGATGGTATCGACCTCAAATCAATTTTAGAGAATACCTTTGCTCCTTCTAATTTGGTCCATTAGATCATCGCCCTTGGCAATGCATACTTGTTCTTTATAAATGCGCTTATTAAAGTGGCGATAGTCTATCACATTCTTAAGCTCCCATCTTTTTTCTTCACAAAGAGTATAGGTGCTCAGAAAGGAGACACACTTGCTCTTATAAATCCAAGCTCGAGCAATTCTGAATTTGCTTCTTGAGCTCAATCAATTGCAGGGTGCTCATTCTATGGCCTTCTTGGTAGGCTTAGCATCGGAGCCAATGTGATCTCACATTCCACACCCTATAAGGTGGCGGTTTGCCGGATTTCATCCAAATCGAAATACATCCTTGAACTCACGAAATAAGCCTTGCTATCTGCTGGGCAAGCGATTTCCCTTTGGGTCACTTCCATCTGCTTGCACGGCTCAAGCGATTCCATCCTCAAGATGTAATCCACCTTATTCCTTTCTATACTCTTCCTTAAATTTTGCTTCAAAGAAATGCCTTTGCATAGGAGAATCTAGCTTCTTACCTTTCACTATCAACTTGTTGCCGTCACGGTGCCGTCATGGTGACTTCATTCGGTCGCAATCAATCATGGCTTTGGGCGGCTTCAAAAATTCCATCCCCACTATCGGATCATATCTTCCGATGTCCATGACTTCGCTCCCATCGACCACTTAGCCCCACTAAGGTCTATATCAAAGGTGATCCTCCTCCCCTTAGTGTCTTAGAATGGCGCCATTTGCCATAACTCTTGGCCTTGGCTTAGACTTCAATACCTTGTTCTTCATTAGAAGCGACCAATCTAGGAGATGCAAAATTATGAGAGCTACGTATCTATGAGGACTACATAAGGATTACTATCTATGATCCGTCGCGGCGATGGCGGTTAGTGATTCTCTATATCACTTTGTCTCAATGTTTGCACATATGTGGCACTCACCATCTATGAAGTCTGGCCCTCTGGCGGTCGTCGTCCTCGTAAAACTACGTTGGGGAGTCCCAATCAAGGATTACGCCAAATTTTGTTGCATGGCGAATGGACAATCGTGTGTTCGATTGCCACGGCTGGAAGCACACGAAACATAGTTTTTCTCAATGCATTCTGTCTCTTTTCCTTGCCCGGTGTCTAGGGAGGCGGCAAAGAGCTGCCCACGATGCGTACGTGGCTTCACGGTCCCAAAAGCTTTGCTCGACCCTTACCTTGCTGCTTGACTCCACGATGGTGTAGGCTGGCTGATTGCTTACCCCGATATTGTCCACGATCTTGCCACGAACTCTTACCCACGAAGGTTATTTTGCTTCTCTGGCTGGAGTTCTTTGGTGCCTCTTCTAAACTTATAGCTTTATCTTCGGTGCTGTGCAACCGGGTTGATTGCTCTAACAAGCCTCTTGATATTCTTTGTTCAACCCCTCAATGTAAGTATCCGCGGCTCGCCTCTCTCGAGACTTCGGGGAACATGCGGTCCCGAGCCTCATAAATTCTTCGGTATACTTAGCCAGCGATAAGCTGCGATTCAACTTTGTAAAAAGCTGCTGAATCGTCTACTAGTATGAGACCTTGGCACATAGTGCTGCGGAAAGCCTTCTTTGAAGGTCTTAAACACGCAATTGTTCCTCTTGACTTGTTGGATTTAGCATATCCCTTCCACGGATCCTTGCTTGGGTCCAATAAGGTTAGGCTGTAGCAACTTTCCCTATGTCCTTGTCTTTCATACAGGTATGAGTTGCCAAATTCTTCCATTTCATCAAGCCATGCTTCAGCCTCCATGCACGATCTGTCTTTCCACGAGGCTGGCCGAGCTTCCTTGTCTTCCATACATTGCTCATAGCACTATCCACCTTTTTCGATAGTCATCTGTCTTTCTTGCTCTTTTCCTTGCTTTAGGTGTGCCGTATTTGTCGGGCGGGCTATCCTCCTTTGGAAGAGCTATCGATGGTTTGGAGCTAGATGATGATGGACTCTGGTTCTCCTCTTCCTTCTCCTATCTCGGCGTTCCCAGTTTGCCCTCCCCTTCTTGGCGGGGACTTTGTCACCACCGGGAAAACAAGGTGGAGGTGGAGGACCATCTTCTGTGCATTCATGAGAGGTGTCGCCCGGTTGATGAGGTGTTGCATCACGGTTCCTCATCTGCACCAACCTTGCGTGGCCGCCTCTCGGTGACATATCACGCTCAAAGTCTTCTGTTCTCGCCAAACAAGTTCCTTGGTACCCAATTCGTGGTCGGTGCTGATCTTGAGATCCTGCGCTTGAGTTCCTTCTTTGCAAGGATTGATCATCAATACATTTTATTTGGGTTAGATGTTGATCAATTTTACTTGCAATTGAATTATCTTTAGTTATAAGAAATCATACAAAGCCTTACATTGACAAAGCGGTTAATAGTCATTAATACATAAGGATTACATGATAAGGTAGATATATCTTAGCATAATGGGTACCACGAAACATTTAGCACAAAACTTAAGAAAATTTCACAATTATTAGGTGGCCTCAGAAAG
The DNA here is from genome assembly GCA_021234155.1 of Isoetes taiwanensis. Taxonomy (NCBI): domain Eukaryota; kingdom Viridiplantae; phylum Streptophyta; class Lycopodiopsida; order Isoetales; family Isoetaceae; genus Isoetes; species Isoetes taiwanensis. The sequence goes on along the minus strand of JAJEKV010000095.1, from coordinate 2,624,526 downwards.
CTTTGAAGAAGTTCTTGACATCCCCTGAATCGGAGGCCTTTTTGAGATTTGCATAAGATGTTCCTCGTCGATCTTCCTTCAAGTGCTTTCGGGCCATCTCGGTTCGGAAGTTCGGTCTTTGTTCTTTGCTACCGAAAGTGTTGCATCCCTAAGGTGCCCTCTCGCCAAAAAGTCGAGGCAATGGAGCCTTATTTGCTCTATTGAAAAGAATGATGTGATCGGCATGGGCGTATATCTTGAGTGCTGCCCGAAGCCGAAAGTGCTATGAGAAGTGCCGCAGTTTCTTCCCCTTGGGCTGAACTCCTTGTGGAAGACTATCATTTGCCCTTGGTGAGGGCTGGAAGATAGTAGCGAAGTCGTGCCCCTTCCCTACGCCTCGCGATCCGGTGCCCTTCCTCCTGCGGCCGCTTCACGTAGGCATCCGCGCCATCGGTCTTCATGATCCCTCCACATCTTTGGTTGCATTGTCCAAGTTGATCTTTCTTTGGACCCTTCCCTCATGCTCTGGCTCGGCCTGGTCGGCTTGAGCTTGGGCCCTTCCTGGTTTGTAGAGTGTGCTCTGTATCTGGCTGGAACTCCTCCCCGAGATGATAGGTTCTGCTGTCGATAGATCTCCCTTATCTGGCGATAGGCTGCTATATCCGACATTGTCTCCCCGGCATAAGAGTGTCTCTCCGCCCGGCTCCTTGGGATCTCACGGTATGAGTAGTCGATGAGGTGCGTGCTCTTCCCTTGTGCTATCATGCCCAAGAGCTCATCGATCAGGAGACCCCGTTCGGCGGTGATGGGACAAGTTGAGGATGTCATTCGCAAAAATGTACTCCTCCCGTCGATGACTATCGGTGACAAAGGCTGTGATGCCGATTGGTGGGGTGGTGTTTGTTCACGTCGTCGTCATGCCTCAGCATACCTCCGCATTCTTGTTGCCTCCCTGCTCTCCCATTCTGGGTTACGCTCCCCTAGCTGCTCGTAGTCTTCATGGATCGTAGAGATGGTGCTCTGGCGTCGTGCCATAGTATTTGTAGGTGGAGGACTCTATAATCAGGATTTGATCACGGGCTCTCGGGTATCAAGTGGCTAAGTCTAAGGGCTGAGCAGAGGGTTCCCCTACTTTGTTGATTGACTTATAGTGCATGAAGAGGGCAAGGGGCATGCATTTGAAAGGTACCTATGCCTATTATGTGCGCAGGTCATGTAATCGGGCATGGTCCTAGTCCTATCCCATAGGCTGCTTCTTGCCTTTGGATCACGCCAACTCTCGACCTAAGGCTTGGGTAAGTGTCTCAAGAGAAACCCAATTCCCTCCCCTAGGAGGCGGTCCTAACTTCCCAAGGCGGGGACCCTGCTGGTCATATTGGCACATAATGTCCGGTGTAGTAGGGTGTTCTAGTCAAAGTTGCGTGAAGATCAAACAAGTGATCAAACACAGAGAAGGCTTGATCTCTTGGAAGGCGATGGATATGGGTGGCGACATTGTACCATCTCTCAAAGTTCTTTGGCGCCATTGAGAGGAAAGGGTGTAGAAAATGGCTTGCAAAGATCGGTGGAGGATCAGAAAAATCGCCCTAAAGGGCTGGGGGAGCAGATTACGTAGAATGAAAAATGGCAAATGAGACCTATTTTTATAGACTATGGGTGACCTCGGGGTTAGTGCAAAAAGGTGCTTACTTAAGAGGACCTTGGTTCTATGGCTCACGGGTGTCCAAATGAACTACCATGAAGTGCAAACTTAAGCAAAACAAAGCAAGAAACACTACATGGCAATTTGTTGGATCAAATTTGGCTAATTTGGCTCAAAGATGGCCTGACCCGGGTGAATCATGCGGATGGCCTCCGGCGCCTTGACGCATGACGCATTTGGCGTGGTCTCACCCGGTTGGCTGTTTTGGGCCAATTTTGGTCAATTTAGGGAATTTGAAGATGCTAATATGGCTAATTGGGCGATTCTAACCTAACTAGCAACTTATTTTGAGCAAAAGCCCGACACCAAAAAGCATGTTTTTAGGGGTAGGCCCGGGTGAATCAGCTTGAACGCGCCAGCGTGTCATGATTGAGAGGCCATCCGTAGCGGTCTCACCCGGTTAGCCCAATTTTGGCATTTTTGATGATTTTTTTTGCCAAAATTTTGTTGTAGTCATGATTTCTAGGGTGTTTCTAGACATGCTATGAAGAATTCTACCACAATTGGGTTCTATTTCCTACATTTCAAGCGTACAACATTTTTTCTAATTCTGAGAGGGAAAATGACTTTTATATTAATAAGAAACACAATTACATGAAAATTTTAATTTTTCTACAAAATTTACAAAATTTGAGGCCTAGGGCCTCTCCCTCTTGGATCCTCAGGTGCTAAGTGAATATCCTTGGGCATAAGGGTTACCCGCTTAGCATGGATAGCGAGAAGGTTTCCCTCCTCGAAGAGGCTGGACCAGCTCGCCCGGAAGCCTCTTGCGGGGCGGGTCATTAGAGGGGTAACCCTATAATCGGTCGGAGCTGCTGCAACACCTCTCTAAGGAGGCGCTCGAAGCCTTCCTTATCGAGGGAGATTCGTGCACATCCGAAAGTGCGAATCTCCCTAAACACCCGGGCGTGCGTCTTTGTTAGGCCCGTGGTGAACCCTCTTGGGTTTTTCGGCCTAGGTGGGGGTGGCTTGGGCTGGTTCTTCGCCTGCCGCCCACCCGGCAGCATTTGCACCTCTGGCGGCAATACCACTCATTGTACCTCGTCCAGCGGCGAAGGTACTCCTTGTATGCCACCATCTTCGCTTAAACTTGGCGGTCTGGTTTGGGCCTTGAATGCCCGCTCCCCTACCTTTTGCTTCTTCACCACCTTAGGTGGTTCAGGCCCACTGGGGTAGGGTGGCCTAGCGTCGGGGTCCTGCTGCCCCTCCTCCTCCTCTTCTTCATCCCCGCCCTCCTGCTCCTCTTCCTCCCGCTGAGGCTCATCAATAACGATGGTCCGGCGAGGGCCATCGTTCCTCTTCTTCGTCCGTCGCTCTTGCTCCCTCAGCTCCCTCTCTCTCTCCCTTTTCTTCCTAGCGGCCCTCTCCTCCGGCCACTCTGCTACTTTTTCCTTTCCCTTCTTTTTGGGCACTGAAGGCCCCGCTTCCTCCACCTGCTGCTGCACCTGCTCTTCCACCTCTTGTTCCACCTCGGTGTCTGTGGCCCCAAAGTGGCGAGACTCATCTGTTCTCTGTGTGCCTCCCGATGACGAGCTGCTGCTGGGGCTCTCCTCGGCATCATGATACGTATCGCCGCCGCTGCTGCTGCTGGGGGGAAGCTCCTCTTCCCCTTTCTTGGGTCGGAGGTGCTCCGGGATCTTCTTCACATGTCGCCCTGCTGCCTGCGCCATGGAGAGGGTAGGTCTTGGTCCAGACTTCCTGTAGGTTTGTTTGGTGCGAGCCATATCTTATGGATCAGAAAATGGGTGACGAAAGGTGAGCAAGAGAGAGTTGGAGGTGAAGGGTTGGAGAGAAAATGAGGTGTCGATATTTAAAAAGGAGGGTCCACGGGAATATTCTCCTACCATAATTACCCTATTTATTAGCCCCTTATTAATTACAAGATATTTAATAATTATTTAACTATTGATGTATATATTAACCTATATTAATTGATATTATCTTAAATTTTCGAATTTTCCTAATGGTTCAAGTGCAATTTATGAATTTCGCCATTTTTCACACTGGGTCTCCGATTGGCATGATTCTTGACCCATTTTAGGTGAAATTTGATGCAGATGCATAATTTTCACTCAAATTTACTAGAAGGTTCGTTTGACTCACTCAAATCTTCGTCTAACACTTAGCCTAATTCGACCCACTACCTAGGAAAAAAATTTTTCCCCATTTTGGCGGTTCAATGGTGGAAATGTTTATTTCACACCCCTATAGGCCTGTTAGACTACTTCATGGTTATGGTCAGTGCTAGTTCTTGGTCAACCAAGAACATCGCTCCCGATACCATTGTGACGCTCCTCCTGCTAAGCGTGACGGGCCGTGGTACACTTTCGGCGAGGAAATCCCCCATCCGGCTCGGCAACCGCATGGGCCCTTCGTCTACCCTTTTCGAGGTGACCCTTAGTGCGGGGAAGGAACACTGAAGGTGTCTTCTTGGCGCCCTTCCCCTATGGGCTCCTATACGGCCGAGGCGATAACACGTCGAACTAGCATCAACATATACAAATACTACCTCGAAGGGTAGTGCATCACTCATAAACCAAGGCAAAGATGATAATCACGAACCATAAAACATGAGAGCTCCTACCCGGCTCCGGACTTCGTGGGAGGATGATGACCGGCTAGGCCTCAAGATAGAGCAGAACCGAGTCATGGCAATGGCGAGGGGGCTGGCATAGAACAATGGCTAGGGTTGACCACTCCATCCGCCCCCCTGTGCATACTTTGCGGATGGGCTAAATCAGGCTCGGCATGACTCTAGCCTTCGGATCACGCAATCCCATGGCATCACCCATCGGGACTACTCAGGTTGCATCTCCCACGGTCCGATGAGGCAGGAAGGGTTGCATCTCCCCTTCCCGGGTCTAGAGGTTCCGTGGGGCTAGAGAATCGTGGCGACACCACGATTTGTACCCGACTTAACCCCCAAAGCGAGAGCCAAGCCAACACTTGCAGCTCTCGAGGCAGTGGCGACACCATTGCCCGGGGAGGTGTCCGGACCCATGCTCGACCCCTGCAGTGACCGACCATAAGCCCTAGCCCACTATGGGATCCCAGAAGCCCCCACTCGGTGGGGATCCTCCCTCCGCTTTCCCTCTAGCCCGTTATATGGTGCTGGAGTCATATCATAGCCTCAATAGCACGGTGGGCTCCTATGCTGAGCCGCAACTAATAGGAACTAAGGGATCTACTCTAGGAGCATACTACATATGGCTCTAGGTCTCTACCCCCTTCCCAATACAAGAGGAGCAAACATGATCAACCATCATCACATAATCATCACATCATGAGAATAATCATAAGAAGAACATCTTAACCTAATCATACAAATCTAACTAATAGTTAGGGTTCCTTGATTAGGGTTCAAGATGTTGAATATGGGTTCTAGGATGGCTCTACTCTAGATACAAATACTAGCATATCTGGAATGCTAATTCCCCGGATGAGCTATCACAACCACTATCCTACATACCGCTCTGAAGCTCTCCCTCCAGATCCGTGTGCCTCCATGGTCTCGGACTCACGAGATGCCGCTCCTACTCCAAGAACGAGTCTACTTTGGGGCTCTTTGCACCCAGTCTATGCCACAAGAGCGATGTTCAAACGGGGGTTTCGAAGCAGTAGGTGAGTCTCCGGGTGCTAGGGCTGGAAAGAGGTCTAGGGTTAGGGTTTATGCCTATATGAGTTAGGTCCACCTAGGATGCCACGTGGCACCAATCGGGTGAGTCCTGTGTGGCGGTGCCCCAATAGGTTAAGGCCACGTGGATAATGGCTTAACCTATGGTTGGCTAAGTTATGAGAATAACTTAGCCATGCCCCCTAGTGCCACAATCTATGGTATACAAGGCTATGAAGATAGACTTGTATGGTGACGGATCCAGGAATATACGTATTTATGGCATATATTCCCCTGGACCGTCACATAAACCATGTTGATAATGACATAAGGATAACTGAGCAATCGATTGCACCATAGGGTGAGAAATGAGATCGAAGCTAATCTTGCTCTTCCAACCATCAAACATCAGAATGAGAGAGAATAAATGACTAGCCAAATCCTATCCTCCTAAATATCTCAATGATCTAAGAAGTATCGGAAGTATTCCACACGCTGGCATGGATGTGCCATTGGGCATGACTAGAAATCATGTGGGCTTTGCTCGCATAGGTTCGAATCCTATCATCCACGTGTAGGAGCTTGTTCATATTATTTTATAGTCCCTATCACATACGTCCAATTAATTGTCATTCAGATTCCCTACGCACTCTTCCACTGGCGCAATATTCTAGAGTTTATGCATAGCCCCCATTAGTGGCACACCAATGCTCGACATTGTTACTCATTCACATGTTAATTCTTTCAATTTTTTATGATATCAAGTTCAAGCATGGAAAAACACGGTGATTGAGCAAATCTTGTCGCTTTATGCCTTGGCATAATCATTTGTTTGGACTTATTAGAAGAACAACCATTCCTGCACCTTATTGTACGACCACGATATTTTTTTGAGAATTGGATTATGAGATGCATTTGATTGAGTTGGTTGTATGTGCTTGTTAATTAAGAAGCTATTCATTTGTATTACTTGTGCATTGGTGGTCTAGTGGTAGAATAGTACCCTGCCACGGTACAGACCCGAGTTCGATTCTCGGCCAATGCATCCTGTGGTTCAACTCTTCTAATTTTGTTCTTGGCGCAAGAGCCAAAAAGAAGATTTAATGCATTAAACCATGTTGATAATGACATAAGGATAACTGAGCAATCGATTGCACCATAGGGTGAGAAATGAGATCGAAGCTAATCTTGCTCTTCCAACCATCAAACATCAGAATGAGAGAGAATAAATGACTAGCCAAATCCTATCCTCCTAAATATCTCAATGATCTAAGAAGTATCGGAAGTATTCCACATGCTGGCATGGATGTGCCATTGGGCATGACTAGAAATCATGTGGGCTTTGCTCGCATAGGTTCGAATCCTATCATCCACGTGTAGGAGCTTGTTCATATTATTTTATAGTCCCTATCACATACGTCCATTCGATTAATATTTAGAGTTTGTCATTCAGATTCCCTACGCACTCTTCCACTGGCGCAATATTCTAGAGTTTATGCATAGCCCCCATTAGTGGCACACCAATGCTCGACATTGTTACTCATTCACATGTTAATTCTTTCAATTTTTTATGATATCAAGTTCAAGCATGGAAAAACACGGTGATTGAGCAAATCTTGTCGCTTTATGCCTTGGCATAATCATTTGTTTGGACTTATTAGAAGAACAACCATTCCTGCACCTTATTGTACGACCACGATATTTTTTTGAGAATTGGATTATGAGATGCATTTGATTGAGTTGGTTGTATGTGCTTGTTAATTAAGAAGCTATTCATTTGTATTACTTGTGCATTGGTGGTCTAGTGGTAGAATAGTACCCCCGCCAGTGCAGCATGACTGAAGTTCAATTCTCGGCCAATGCATCCTGTGGTTCAACTCTTCCAATTTTGTTCTTGGCGCAAGAGCCAAAAAGAAGATTTAATGCATTAAACCATGTTGATAATGACATAAGGATAACTGAGCAATCGATTGCACCATAGGGTGAGAAATGACTCTTCCAACCATCAAACATCAGAATGAGAGAGAATAAATGACTAGCCAAATCCTATCCTCCTAAATATCTCAATGATCTAAGAAGTGTCAGAAGTATTCCACATGTTGGCGTGGATGTGCTAGAGTGGTTATTGGGCATGACTAGAAATCATGTGGGCTTTGCTCGCATATGTTCGAATTCTATCATCCACGTGTAGGAGCTTGTTCATATTATTTTATAGTCCCTATCACATACGTCCATTCGATTAATATTTAGAGTTTGTCATTCAGATTCCCTACACACTCTTCCACTGGCGCAATATTCTAGAGTTTATGCATAGCCCCCATTAGTGGCACACCAATGCTCGACATTGCTACTCATTCACATGTTAATTCTTTCAATTTTTTATGATATCAAGTTCAAGCATGGAAAAACACGGTGATTGAGCAAATCTTGTCGCTTTATGCCTTGGCATAATCATTTGTTTGGACTTATTAGAAGAACAACCATTCCTGCACCTTATTGTACGACCACGATATTTTTTTGAGAACTGGATTATGAGATGCATTTGATTGAGTTGGTTGTATGTGCTTGTTAATTAAGAAGGTATTACTTGTGCATTGGTGGTCTAGTGGTAGAATAGTACCGCGCCAGATACAGACGAAGTTCGATTCTCGCCAATGCATCCACGTGGTTCAACTCTTCTAATTTGCGCAAGAGCCAAAAAGAAGATTTAATGCATTAAACCATGTTGATAATGACATAAGGATAACTGAGCAATCGATTGCACCATAGGGTGAGAAATGAGATCGAAGCTAATCTTGCTCTTCCAACCATCAAACATCAGAATGAGAGAGAATAAATGACTAGCCAAATCCTATCCTCCTAAATATCTCAATGATCTAAGAAGTATCGGAAGTATTCCACATGCTGGCGTGGATGTGCCATTGGGCATGACTAGAAATCATGTGGGCTTTGCTCGCATAGGTTCGAATCCTATCATCCACGTGTAGGTTGTTCATATTATTTTATAGTCCCTATCACATACGTCCATTCGATTAATATTTAGAGTTTTCTATTCAGATTCCCTACGCACGCTTCCACTGGCACAATATTCTAGAGTTTATGCATAGCCCCCATTAGTGGCACACCAATGCTCGACATTGTTACTCATTCACATGTTAATTCTTTCAATTTTTTATGATATCAAGTTCAAGCATGGAAAAACACGGTGATTGAGCAAATCTTGTCGCCTCCCGAGTTCGATTCTCGGCCTATGCATCCTGTGGTTCAACTCTTCTAATTTTGTTCTTGGCGCAAGAGCCAAAAAGAAGATTTAATGCATTAAACCATGTTGATAATGACATAAGGATAACTGAGCAATCGATTGCACCATAGGGTGAGAAATGAGATCGAAGCTAATCTTGCTCTTCCAACCATCAAACATCAGAATGAGAGAGAATAAATGACTAGCCAAATCCTATCCTCCTAAATATCTCAATGATCTAAGAAGTATCGGAAGTATTCCACATGCTGGCGTGGATGTGCCATTGGGCATGACTAGAAATCATGTGGGCTTTGCTCGCATAGGTTCGAATCCTATCATCCACGTGTAGGTTGTTCATATTATTTTATAGTCCCTATCACATACGTCCATTCGATTAATATTTAGAGTTTGCTATTCAGATTCCCTACGCACGCTTCCACTGGCGCAATATTCTAGAGTTTATGCATAGCCCCCATTAGTGGCACACCAATGCTCGACATTGTTACTCATTCACATGTTAATTCTTTCAATTTTTTATGATATCAAGTTCAAGCATGGAAAAACACGGTGATTGAGCAAATCTTGTCGCTTTATGCCTTGGCATAATCATTTGTTTGGACTTATTAGAAGAACAACCATTCCTGCACCTTATTGTACGACCACGATATTTTTTTGAGAACTGGATTATGAGATGCATTTGATTGAGTTGGTTGTATGTGCTTGTTAATTAAGAAGGTACTAGTAACGGTGCCCAGCGTTGCTGGGCATAGGGTGGGAAACTGTAAATGACATAGGAGAGTATATATTATACTCTGGCATGAATTCATACTTCACAAATTATAGTATTATAGTTTGCAATGAATTCTTACTTCACAAATGGAACCCAATTTCTTGGAGTCGTAATGTGTTAACATTTTCTTTCTTTCTTTGTTTGAATCCTTCACAGTTAGTTGTTATAATTTTGATCAATAGTGGTACATGACCTCAACAGAATCTTTTGAAATATATATTTGCAAACCAATGGCAAGCATGATGTGAAAACATTCCCTTCCTAATGTTTATCCTGTCATCAAAACTACTTTGCCTTCTTAGATTGCACATGATAGAAGAAAAGAAGAATGGAGTTTTTAGCCTTCCTTGCAAAGAATAAGGCTACAACAGAATGGGGTGCATTGGAAAAATGATGTTTCTTGTTCTCAAGTTTGAATTTTCATGAGAGCTCCTCAGGACCATGATGCATAAAGGAAATCTTCAATAATCAACGTAAATTGCATATACAAAGGTTTATATGCCGAGACCATGTCCTATCAAATTTGTATCCTGTATACTTAATAATTTGCCTGACTCCAATAGTTTCTTTTTCAAATTGAACTTCAAGTCAAATTCTATTTGCACTTTCTAAGTTTTTTCTTATTCAATATAGTCGGTTGTGAAATGCCCAAGGTCATGGATGTGAAACCCCGAATTTATTAAAAAGAAAATTGAATGTCTCAGATTTATGCTCTTGGTATCTTCAAATTTGGCTATTTCTTATGCATATAGTAGCAACTCAAGCATATAGTGGCAACTCAAGCATAATTTGACATCCGGCACAACAAAGTACAATTGTTGCCACTATTGTTGCTATACTATTGCTGCATACATTTGCCTTTGTTCTTCAAAAGCTTGGCCCCAAGCGTGGTGTTTTATAGAAGAAAATAGTTTCCCATTGTATTATGTTTAGTTGGCAGCTTCTTTAAATAACCGTTTCACCGGGGATCACTTGGTGCATTTTTAAAGTTCCTACACCGCAAAAACAATGTGGAAGCGAGAAAATAGAACATTCTAGAAATGGTTCTTAGTTAATGAGAACCTACTAACTTGCACACATGAGATACAAAGACGCAATCGCCAAGATAAATTATTGTGGAGCCATGTTTAAATTATCTTTGCTTGGATGTAGAAAATGCAAAAGAATTGTCATTGTGGCATTGCCTCGCTAATAGCTATTTGATAGAGGAATGTGTAAATGGGGGATCTGAGCATACCTTGAAAGAAAGCTTTTGCTGCAAAGAATAAGGCTATAATATAATGGCCTGCAATAGCTTCATAAACCGGTTGTTGTGCACATGCAAAGCAATCATCTTTGTTCCATGATGGCACATCGTGCAAAGGCACGATTTGAAAAAGCGTAGCGGCCATCCCGCCTCCTGTATTTGAGAAACATATCAACTCACAAACTTAAGACTAATGGCTCCAAGCATTATGGTACTTTCATAACATATACATATACATGGATCAGCTTACCATGTAAGGTGAAGGTCCAATCGCATTCCAAGATACAACATGATGTCCGATTTCGAGGAAGCTTCCCGAACAAAAACACGATCTTTCTATTCATATTGTTGATTCTAAAACCAAAAGACATAAAACTCAGTCACTCACAACGTAGGGCATACCTAAGCTAAGCAAGTATGACTACCAAAGCTATGAATGGACCAACTCATACACAAAAGATGATAATGGCATAAAAAGATGCAACATTTACGAAAAAAATTGTTGCAAGCGAGGAAGAAAGCTTATAATTAAAAACATTTTTAAATGTTTCTCTTTCCGGGAGCAATGTGGAGAGGCTCGAGGCTCTGTTTCAAAAGGAAGAGGTGTGCAAACATGAGAAGAAGTATCATTACCTCGTAAATAGAAGTTCGAGAAAAGATGCCTAACATCAAGGAAGCTAGGTTTCGGTTTCTTGGGACGACCATCTAGCGAGTTGGACCCACATAAGTTCTTGCGAAGATCGGATCATGGAGAAGCATACTTATTGTGTAACGTGATCAAGGAGAAGAATACTTATTGTGTAGCATGCTCTGGAACCAAAAAGAAAAGGTGTACCACTTGACTTTTGAGACATTATGCGCTCTACTCGAGCGGCTTTTGATCCGGTGAAGCGGCTTGAAAGGAAAATAGATGTAAATTTGCACATTATGCCGTCAAAATCTGAATCGTTTCTTCAAGACTTTGAACCATGTTCGAGTTTGAACTCCAAGATATAGCCACACCCTAGCTATGCGGATTAGGAAACAAAAGCACGGCCGACTCTGCTATTACATATGGCGGAAGGATCTTGAAAGAGGGGGGGCACGCGATCTGCTGGGCTCGGGCTTCTTACCGATCTACTAATTTCGCAACATCAACCTCAAAATAAATATCGCCCTGTTCTTCAGCAGCCATCTTTTTCGGTGGTGGCCATAGCCACGAGAACTTCGAGCTCATGCTTGGAACCCTATAATACATCTTCGTTTTTGCCCAAGCTGCTCGCCGGAATGAGGATCAAATAATGGTAGAGACCTCGAAGGTGCGATGGCCGCCCTCGCTAACCCTAGCCAAAAAAAAACCCAAGTTATTTTTAAGGATATGACGTGGCATCATCTCCTCCATTGGCTTGATCAAATCTGGATCGTCCAAATTAGGGCTGGGTCCAACACTTACACAATAACATTATAATATAAGATTACTTGTGCATTGGTGGTCTAGTGGTAGAATAGTACCCTGCCACGGTACAGACCCGAGTTCGATTCTCGGCCAATGCATCCTGTGGTTCAACTCTTCTAATTTTGTTCTTGGCGCAAGAGCCAAAAAGAAGATTTAATGCATTAAACCATGTTGATAATGACATAAGGATAACTGAGCAATCGATTGCACCATAGGGTGAGAAATGAGATCGAAGCTAATCTTGCTCTTCCAACCATCAAACATCAGAATGAGAGAGAATAAATGACTAGCCAAATCCTATCCTCCTAAATATCTCAATGATCTAAGAAGTATCGGAAGTATTCCACATGCTGGCGTGGATGTGCCATTGGGCATGACTAGAAATCATGTGGGCTTTGCTCGCATAGGTTCGAATCCTATCATCCACGTGTAGGTTGTTCATATTATTTTATAGTCCCTATCACATACGTCCATTCGATTAATATTTAGAGTTTGTCATTCAAATTCCCTACGCACTCTTCCACTGGCGCAATATTCTAGAGTTTATGCATAGCCCCCATTAGTGGCACACCAATGCTCGACATTGTTACTCATTCACATGTTAATTCTTTCAATTTTTTATGATATCAAGTTCAAGCATGGAAAAACACGGTGATTGAGCAAATCTTGTCGCTTTATGCCTTGGCATAATCATTTGTTTGGACTTATTAGAAGAACAACCATTCCCGCACCTTATTATGCGATACGATATTTTTTTTTGAGAACTGGATTATGAGATGCATTTGATTGAGTTGGTTGTATGTGCTTGTTAATTAAGAAGCTATTCATTTGTATTACTTGTGCATTGGTGGTCTAGTGGTAGAATAGTACCGCCCCGATGCATGGACCGAGTTCAATTCACGGCCAATGCATCCTGTGGTTCAACTCTTCCAATTTTGTTCTTGGCGCAAGAGCCAAAAAGAAGATTTAATGCATTAAACCATGTTGATAATGACATAAGGATAACTGAGCAATCGATTGCACCATAGGGTGAGAAATGACTCTTCCAACCATCAAACATCAGAATGAGAGAGAATAAATGACTAGCCAAATCCTATCCTCCTAAATATCTCAATGATCTAAGAAGTGTCAGAAGTATTCCACATGTTGGCGTGGATGTGCTAGAGTGGTTATTGAGCATGACTAGAAATCATGTGGGCTTTGCTAGCATAGGTTCGAATCCTATCATCCACGTGTAGGTTGTTCATATTATTTTATAGTCCCTATCACATACGTCCATTCGATTAATATTTAGAGTTTGCTATTCAGATTCCCTACGCACGCTTCCACTGGCGCAATATTCTAGAGTTTATGCATAGCCCCCATTAGTGGCACACCAATGCTCGACATTGTTACTCATTCACATGTTAATTCTTTCAATTTTTTATGATATCAAGTTCAAGCATGGAAAAACACGGTGATTGAGCAAATCTTGTCGCCTCCCGAGTTCGATTCTCGGCCTATGCATCCTGTGGTTCAACTCTTCTAATTTTGTTCTTGGCGCAAGAGCCAAAAAGAAGATTTAATGCATTAAACCATGTTGATAATGACATAAGGATAACTGAGCAATCGATTGCACCATAGGGTGAGAAATGAGATCGAAGCTAATCTTGCTCTTCCAACCATCAAACATCAGAATGAGAGAGAATAAATGACTAGCCAAATCCTATCCTCCTAAATATCTCAATGATCTAAGAAGTATCGGAAGTATTCCACATGCTGGCATGGATGTGCCATTGGGCATGACTAGAAATCATGTGGGCTTTGCTCGCATAGGTTTGAATCCTATCATCCACGTGTAGGAGCTTGTTCATATTATTTTATAGTCCCTATCACATACGTCCATTCGATTAATATTTAGAGTTTGTCATTCAAATTCCCTACGCACTCTTCCACTGGCGCAATATTCTAGAGTTTATGCATAGCCCCCATTAGTGGCACACCAATGCTCGACATTGTTACTCATTCACATGTTAATTCTTTCAATTTTTTATGATATCAAGTTCAAGCATGGAAAAACACGGTGATTGAGCAAATCTTGTCGCTTTATGCCTTGGCATAATCATTTGTTTGGACTTATTAGAAGAACAACCATTCACGCACCTTATTTATACGACCCGATATTTTTTTGAGAACTGGATTATGAGATGCATTTGATTGAGTTGGTTGTATGTGCTTGTTAATTAAGAAGCTATTCATTTGTATTACTTGTGCATTGGTGGTCTAGTGGTAGAATAGTACCCTGCCACGGTACAGACCCGAGTTCAATTCACGGCCAATGCATCCTGTGGTTCAACTCTTCCAATTTTGTTCTTGGCGCAAGAGCCAAAAAGAAGATTTAATGCATTAAACCATGTTGATAATGACATAAGGATAACTGAGCAATCGATTGCACCATAGGGTGAGAAATGACTCTTCCAACCATCAAACATCAGAATGAGAGAGAATAAATGACTAGCCAAATCCTATCCTCCTAAATATCTCAATGATCTAAGAAGTGTCAGAAGTATTCCACATGTTGGCGTGGATGTGCTAGAGTGGTTATTGAGCATGACTAGAAATCATGTGGGCTTTGCTCGCATAGGTTCGAATCCTATCATCCACGTGTAGGTGCTTGTTCATATTATTTTATAGTCCCTATCACATACGTCCATTCGATTAATATTTAAAGTTTGTCATTCAGATTCCCTACACACTCTTCCACTGGCGCAATATTCTAGAGTTTATGCATAGCCCCCATTAGTGGCACACCAATGCTCGACATTGCTACTCATTCACATGTTAATTCTTTCAATTTTTTATGATATCAAGTTCAAGCATGGAAAAACACGGTGATTGAGCAAATCTTGTCGCTTTATGCCTTGGCATAATCATTTGTTTGGACTTATTAGAAGAACAACCATTCCTGCACCTTATTTATGCGACCACGATACTTTTTTTTTTTTGAGAACTGGATTATGAGATGCATTTGATTGAGTTGGTTGTATGTGCTTGTTAATTAAGAAGGTATTCATTTGTATTACTTGTGCATTGGTGGTCTAGTGGTAGAATAGTACCGCCACCGCAGACATGGACCGAGTTCGATTCTCGGCCAATGCATCCTCGTGGTTCAACTCTTCTAATTTTGTTCTTGGCGCAAGAGCCAAAAAGAAGATTTAATGCATTAAACCATGTTGATAATGACATAAGGATAATCGAAAGCAATCGATTGCACCATAGGGTGAGAAATGAGATCGAAGCTAATCTTGCTCTTCCAACCATCAAACATCGAATGAGAGAGAATAAATGACTAGCCAAATCCTATCCTCCTAAATATCTCAATGATCTAAGAAGTATCGGAAGTATTCCACATCTTTGGCGTGGATGTGCCATTGGGCATGACTAGAAATCATGTGGGCTTTGCTCGCATAGGTTTGAATCCTATCATCCACGTGTAGGAGCTTGTTCATATTATTTTATAGTCCCTATCACATACGTCCATTCGATTAATATTTAGAGTTTGTCATTCAAATTCCCTACGCACTCTTCCACTGGCGCAATATTCTAGAGTTTATGCATAGCCCCCATTAGTGGCACACCAATGCTCGACATTGTTACTCATTCACATGTTAATTCTTTCAATTTTTTATGATATCAAGTTCAAGCATGGAAAAACACGGTGATTGAGCAAATCTTGTCGCTTTATGCCTTGGCATAATCATTTGTTTGGACTTATTAGAAGAACAACCATTCCTGCACCTTATTTATGTACGACCATATTTTTTTGAGAACCGGATTATGAGATGCATTTGATTGAGTTGGTTGTATGTGCTTGTTAATTAAGAAGCTATTCATTTGTATTACTTGTGCATTGGTGGTCTAGTGGTAGAATAGTACCGCCACTCGCATGCAGGACCGAGTTCAATTCACGGCCAATGCATCCTGTGGTTCAACTCTTCCAATTTTGTTCTTGGCTAAAGAGCCAAAAAAGAAGATTTAATGCATTAAACCATGTTGATAATGACATAAGGATAACTGAGCAATCGATTGCACCATAGGGTGAGAAATGACTCTTCCAACCATCAAACATCAGAATGAGAGAGAATAAATGACTAGCCAAATCCTATCCTCCTAAATATCTCAATGATCTAAGAAGTGTCAGAAGTATTAGACATGTTGGCGTGGATGTGCTAGAGTGGTTATTGGGCATAACTAGAAATCATGTGGGCTTTGCTCGCATAGGTTCGAATCCTATCATCCACGTGTAGGTGCTTGTTCATATTATTTTATAGTCCCTATCACATACGTCCATTCGATTAATATTTAAAGTTTGTCATTCAGATTCCCTACACACTCTTTCCTTTGGCGCAATATTCTAGAGTTTATGCATAGCCCCCATTAGTGGCACACCAATGCTCGACATTGCTACTCATTCACATGTTAATTCTTTCAATTTTTTATGATATCAAGTTCAAGCATGGAAAAACACGGTGATTGAGCAAATCTTGTCGCTTTATGCCTTGGCATAATCATTTGTTTGGACTTATTAGAAGAACAACCATTCCTGCACCTTATTGTACGACCACGATACTTTTTTGAGAACTGGATTATGAGATGCATTTGATTGAGTTGGTTGTATGTGCTTGTTAATTAAGAAGGTATTCATTTGTATTACTTGTGCATTGGTGGTCTAGTGGTAGAATAGTACCGCCCTTGCAGCATGGACCGAGTTCGATTCTCGGCCAATGCATCCTGTGGTTCAACTCTTCTAATTTTGTTCTTGGCGCAAGAGCCAAAAAGAAGATTTAATGCATTAAACCATGAGGATAACTGAGCAATCGATTGCACCATAGGGTGAGAAATGAGATCGAAGCTAATCTTGCTCTTCCAACCATCAAACATCAGAATGAGAGAGAATAAATGACTAGCCAAATCCTATCCTCCTAAATATCTCAATGATCTAAGAAGTATCGGAAGTATTCCACATGCTGGCGTGGATGTGCCATTGGGCATGACTAGAAATCATGTGGGCTTTGCTCGCATAGGTTCGAATCCTATCATCCACGTGTAGGAGCTTGTTCATATTATTTTATAGTCCCTATCACATACGTCCATTCGATTAATATTTAGAGTTTGCTATTTAGATTCCCTACGCACTCTTCCACTGGCGCAATATTCTAGAGTTTATGCATAGCCCCCATTAGTGGCACGGGTGAAAGCATGCTAGGGTGTACCATCTAAAGTACCTATTTAGGTAGTACAAAACTACCCAGAAAAGTACCCAACACTGGGTACTGGGAACTTGCAAAAATGCCGCAATAAACAATAAGTTTGAGAGTTAATTCATTTATTTTAGTCATTAGTAGTATTGTTATCCTCTAATACTATAGATTGACATGCTATTGACCCTCAATTCAAAAAATTTCGATTGATTTTAATGGAAAGAAAAAACAGAAAGTACCAGTTTTAAAAGTACCCAGTGTAGGTACTTTTGAGGGTTCCAAAAGTGGTACACCGTAGCATGCTTTTACCCGCACACCAATGCTCGACATTGTTACTCATTCACATGTTAATTCTTTCAATTTTTTATGATATCAAGTTCAAGCATGGAAAAACACGGTGATTGGTATTACTTGTGCATTGGTGGTCTAGTGGTAGAATAGTACCCTGCCACGGTACAGACCCGAGTTCAATTCTCGGCCAATGCATCCTTTCAATTTTGTTCTTGGCGCAAGAGCCAAAAAGAAGATTTAATGCATTAAACCATGTTGATAATGACATAAGGATAGTGTGAGAAATGAGATCGAAGCTAATCTTGCTGGTTGCTCTTAAAACCATCAAACATCACAATGAGAGAGAACAAATGACTAGCCAAATCCCATCCTCCTAAATATTTCAATGATCTAAGAAGAAACGGTAGTATTCCACATGCTGTCGTGGATGTGCCAGAGTGGTTATTGGGCATGACTAGAAATCATGTGGGCTTTGCTCGCATAGGTTCGAATTCTATCATCCACGTGTAGGAGCATTTTCATATTATTTTACTAGTAATGGTGCCCAGCGTTGCTGGGCATAAGTTCGGCCTGTAAATGTTTTGGCCGCAATAAGAAGGGCTTGCAGTAATAAGCCAACTTTTGTAACTTCTTATTATAACAATTTTTTTTTTCAAAGCTTTAACAACGTTTTCCATGGATTATGTAAACAATATCAAAACAATGTTGAACCTTTGTATCGATGTCGGTTACTTTATGTATGTTACATGAAGATAATGAATGACAATGGATGTTTATTGCTTATATTATAAGTTACATCAAGTAAAAGTTATACGAAGTAACATTAGCAAAATATACGAAAAAGCAATGCTTGCTCAAGTCCATTTTATCCGAAACAATTGTCGTGGCCAAACACACTCCATTGTAGAAAGCACTACAACAAATAATAACCTTTAAGTGTTTCCTTGCAAGCTCCATGAGCGTCATTATCCATGAGCATTTTCCATATTCTTCAAATTCGTTTATTCATAAACAACAAAGAAAGTAAAGATGTTTAAATTGACCAGACAAAATGAATATTGATTGAATTGCAGCTTCAATTAGTTTCACCTAGCAAAGGCCCCCAGATTACCACCACGGGGTTTAAAGAAGAAGAATAACAATAAATTAATTTGCCATACAAAGTCTTCTATTTGCTTTAGTAGATCCAATATGAAAAGCAACTCTATATTTTCTATATTTCCCTAGCTCCTCATAGTCATTCCATGGGTGAGAAGTTGATATACGTGGAGCTCATTGTTGGATAAACACATCAAAATATGACACGAGTTACAAAAGCAGAGCCATCTAGAATATCCGGTTGTTAATAATAGATTCCATTTCTGCTCCATAGCAATTTGCCGTTTCAAATTTTGTATAATAGCCTTGTGCGTAAGAGAATTATAAAATCCGGTATGCATGAGGGAATAATCCTAACCTTCAATATCATGATTGCTTATTGGTTTTGAAAGGCCACTTTGCTTCATCAAAACATGGAAATTCTGCATAGTCAATTTGTGCCTTCACGTAACACCAACACTAACTTAGGAGTCTCGGCATATCTCACATGAATGCCCCACTAACATCCACGGAAGTTGAAGGCGATCTTGTGCGTTAAGCCTTGCAGCTCCAAAGTTTAGATTATCATCTAACATGCCAACTCTTTGAAGCTTTTTGCATCTGCGTTGTACCATACTTAGAAACTTAGATCAAAGGACTCAAATTTGGCAAACATAGAAAATTGTTCGAGACTAAGGCAGAGCCTAGAAGCTCGTCAATGATGCCAAACTATGAAAATGAAGAATGCAAGCTCTGTTCCACCAACAGGGGCATCCATTTAAAAGCTTAAGGAAAGACCTAAAAAAATCCTAGGCACACAGTTCTCAAATTCCTAGTCTAAATATGTCAAATATGACAAATTGCATTTGCTGGTCTAGTTTTACAGCAGAGTACTAATAGGGTCGTAACTTTAAGAAGAAAGCTCCATTTCCTAAACATGAGCATGCATTGGAAAGCTCGAGGGAACAACCTATAAAAGATGCTAGGTATATGTTTTTCAAATTCGTAGTACAAATGGGTGAAATAGATCAAAGTACATGAGCAGGTCAAAAAGCTCGAAGACCACGAGGATATGCCCATAAAACTATGTGGGTTCACTTCATGTGGGATTCTAAATGGTAGCAAAAATGGGTACACTTGCCGTTATTACCATATCAAGCTGCAATTGAATGCGCAAATAAGGTCATGTGAAAGCGCAACGGACAAAAAATGATCTTCAAGCTCTTCAAATCAAAAGGGCATATTTCAACACTCCAAAATGTGTCCAATGAGGCTCAAGTACTCAATATATATGTTATGACTTGCGGATAAAGACATGCCTTTTGTTTATCCTCGGCATTCAACATTATAGCATCACAATTGAATAACTCAAAATGTATAACTTACCTTCATGCATGACTGCGTGGTTGCTTATGTGCTTTATTTTCCATCTATAAGCAATGCCAACATGAGAATGAACTAAACCAGCCAACCTCGGGCCCACGCATAACATCCGGGCATGCAAGTTAGATAGGCGAGAATGGAACTTCGAGTACCCATCTGTATAGTTGCTTATCTCAAAGATTGAAGTCGGACGGTGCTTTTGCTTGGCACCCAAGTATTCTCAACTGCACAAATAATTAAAACATTTTATCGGATGTATTTCTAGAAGCTCAAAAGGAAGCCGAACATAGACCTACATCGATCGAACATGTCATGAGCTATAATGTGCCTTTCGACGACAAGCTTGGAGTGCCATAAAAAATATCACCTACAAAAATGCATCCAAACAAATTGCATGAAGGAGCCATATTAGAGCCTTGTCGCCAAGAGGATGTCCCGATCTCTCGACTCACAACCTGACACAAGCGATGTGGTATCTGGCCAGTAACTCCAAAGAATACACCACCCTTGTCTTCTTTTGATGCAGCTATCTGCTAATTCGGGCAAAGACAACATTAAGCCGAATCAAAGTCTTGTTTTCATATAAACTCTCCTCGATCTCCGACTCACAACCGATGTGATATCTGCTTTGTAACTCCAAAGAATACATCACAGATGAACCCTTGTCTTCTTTTGATGCAGCTATCTGCGAATTCAGGCAAAGACAACTTTGTTTTAAGGCGAATCAAATATTCGATCAAAACCCAAAGCGCGCACACGATTCGGTTTCTCCTTCACAGAGCCCATGCTTGCTTGGGATTTCTACACGGCACCATTATCTTTTGGATTCACGCACCTTATTCATCGCCTAACCCGGTATTTGCTCCTGCCCCGCCGTGAAGAAAAACCTAATAGCGACTTCGAAGCCCAGTAGAGAGGATGGCTATGGCGGACGTTCCACGGGAGAAGACAACTACACCACAATACGAAGGGTGAGATGATGCCCACGTGGCATGATATAATCTCAGCCGCCCAATCTAGGGCGAGGTTTAAGACAGACATACACAATAATTTTATAATATAGGATAGTCCCTATCACATACGTCCATTCGATTAATATTTAGAGTTTGTCATTCAGATTCCCTACGCACTCTTCCACTGGCGCAATATTCTAGAGTTTATGCATAGCCCCCATTAGTGGCACACCAATGCTCGACATTGCTACTCATTCACATGTTAATTCTTTCAATTTTTTATGATATCAAGTTCAAGCATGGAAGAACACGGTGATTGAGCAAATCTTGTCGCTTTATGCCTTGGCATAATCATTTGTTTAGACTTATTAGAAGAACGACCATTCCTGCACCTTATTGTACGACCACAATATTTTTTTGAGAACTGGATTATGAGATGCATTTGATTGAGTTGGTTGTATGTGCTTGTTAATTAAGAAGGTATTCATTTGTATTACTTGTGCATTGGTGGTCTAGTGGTAGAATAGTACCGCGCGATGCATGGACCGAGTTTGATTCTCGGCCAATGCATCCTGTGGTTCAACTCTTCCAATTTTGTTCTTGGCGCAAGAGCCAAAACGAAGATTTAATGCATTAAACCATGTTGATAATGACATAAGGATAACTGAGCAATCGATTGCACCATAGTGTGAGAAATGAGATCGAAGCTAATCTTGCTCTTCCAACCATCAAACATCACAATGAGAGAGAACAAATGACTAGCCAAATCCTATCCTCCTAAATATCTCAATGATCTAAGCGGAATTGGAAGTATTCCAGATGTCGTCGTGGATGTGTCAGAGTGGTTATTGGGCATGACCAGAAATCATGTGGGCTTCGCTCGCATAGGTTTGAATCCTATCATCCACGTGTAGGAGCTTGTTCATATTATTTTATAGTCCCTACTCACATACGTCCATTCGATTAATACTTAGAGTTTGTCATTCAGATTCCCTACGCACTCTTCCACTGACGCAATGGGTTTATGCATAGCCTCCATTAGTGGCACACGAATGCTCAACATTGTTACTCATTCACATGTTAATTCTTTCAATTTTTTATGATATCAAGCTCAAGCATGGAAAAACACGGTGATTGAGCAAATCTTGTCGCTTTATGCCTTGGCATAATCATTTGTTTGGACTTATTAGAAGAACAACCATTCCTACACCTTATTAAACGACCACGATATTTTTTTGCGAACTGGATTATGAGATGCATTTAATTGAGTTTGTTGTATGTGCTTGTTAATTAAGAAGGTATTTATTTGTATTACTTGTGCATTGGTGGTCTAGTGGTAGAATAGTACCCTGCCACAGTACCACACTGACCCCGAATTTTGGTCCACAGTTGTTTTTTAGTTGTACAGAAGTGTTGTTTTATGCCAAAAACAACACCAAAATGGCCCCAAAAGTCCACGTGGCCCGTTTATCCAGATTTGCACAAAGAGACAGTGGTTTTTTGGCAAAAAATCCCACGGTGGTCTTTTGGCAGAAAAAAGCCACGCGTAGAAAAAATTGACATAGTTTTTGTGATTTTTTGTCAACGTGTATTTTTTTCCTTCTTGACTGTTGTTTTTAGAGTAGCCACACGTTGTTTGTCTTGTAAATAGCACATGTAGGTTCGAATATTCGTACAAGTGGAAAACTAAAAAAAAACAGTTGTTTTTCTCTTTTCCATTTGTGTGTTTTTTTTTCTCTATTTGTAATTTTTTTAAGTTGACATTGTTTTCCCAAAAAAATATACATAATTTTCAAGAAATCCACATGTTTTGTATAAAAAAACAATGTGTTTTCAAATGTTATTTTCCTCAATGTGGCATGTAGAAATTAGAAAGTAGACGCATCATTTTTTTAAATAATTGTTTTCAAATGTTGTTTTTGCGGAAGAAAAAAAAAAACCCACATATGGCCTTTCATTTCTAGCGTTGTTTTTGGATCAAAATTTTAAAAACGACATAATTAGAAAAAAAATGGACATATAGATAAAGCAATACTACACGCGTAGAAGCAATGTTTTTTTTTTTTTTTTTGAGAGCTAGAAGAGATTTTATTTATATAAGGTAAATAACAAACCGATAACGGAAGAAAAGAAAAAGAAAAAAAAAAAAAAAAAAAAAACAAGTCCCCAAGTGGGGAGAGGAGCTTAGGAGCTCTCCTATTGGGTATCACACCCTCAGTAGCCACCAAATTACTCATCACCGGGCAAGGAAGAGAAGCCACCCGCTTCGTTTTCCCATGAACACTTGAAGTATGCATAGAAGCCTTGAACTGTGCCAACTCTGTCCAAGGATTTATCGTAATCTCTACCCCGTTGTCGGACATGTGATATAGCCATTAAGGCAACTTCGTGGTTGAATGCATTTCTTAGTCTTGTGATGCTAAGATCCTGCTCTCCCAGGGCTATGGAGCACCTATGCTTCCAGACTACCCACAGCGCAATACAAATGATGGAGTAGTTAATTCTGTTCGTTCGAATCTTCCCAATGGCTGGCCATTGCAGCTGGTTCCGGTCCACTTGCAGAATGGGGGCCACCCAGTCCCAGAAGTCCCTTATCTTTGGGCAGAAGAACATATGCTCAATGTTTTCGATCCCTCCACATGAGAGAGGGCAACTAGTTTCTGATACTATTTTCCGTTTCAGGAGCCAAGATTTCGTGGCTAGTCCGCTTCTCCATGAGAGCCACATGAAGAGCTGAATTTTCCTGGCACAATACGAGGACCAGCACCTGTGCAACTGGCTGGCAAGCTCCTTGGCCGAGATGCCCATATGGCTGGGAACAGAAGGTGGGTCGTCATTTGCAATCATACTGTAGATTTTATTCACAGAATAAGATGGTTTTCCATCCAGGAGCCAAACCTCATCAGGGCCTTCTAATCCTGAAAGCATACTGATCTCTTTCATAATTTTCTTGTAGAGGAGCCTATCAGAGGATGTGCCTCCTATCACCTCCTTAAGGCGAGTCCATGACCACCAACGTTGCTGCCCAGGATCCCAAAGATGCTTGAGATGGGAAATTCCAGCTGATATCCATTTCTTGCTGATTATAGGATGCATTAGAGCCAGGGGATAATCCATTTGAGGGCTCACCATAGGGCTCCAAAAAATGGAGAGATTTCCTGCTTGCCATGTAGCTTGGGCAGGGACGAAACAGTCCTTTACCTCCAGCCAAGCCTCTAGAAGCCTTCGCATAATTGTAGATGTGCCAGGAGCAATCTTGTAGTCTAGAAAGCATGCTGATTTCTCTGTCAAATGAAGAGACGGTTTGCTGATGGGTGAGGCCTTGCCAAGCCAGTGCCTTATGAAGGCTGATCCATAAGAAGGTTCACTCTGTATAGCATTCCAAATTAGCTTCCCAGCCAAAGCCTGTGCATGGTTGTAGAGATCCCTGCCCCCGAGGCCACCACTGGATTTTGGCTTGCAGACTTCAATCCAAGCAACCTTGGCTGCTCCCTGCCAAACATAGCCTCGAATAACCTGCTGCATTCTCTGATACACATATTTCGGTGCCAACAAAACCGACGAGACATAGACCAATGAGCTGCTTAGAACATTGTTTGCAATTGTAAGTCGTCCTGCCATAGATAAGCCTTTGCTGGACCAGAGATTAATTCTCTTTTTGAGCCTATCCAAAATAGCATTCCATGTTCCTGGGGGAAGAGACCCCATAGCTAGAGGTAAGCCGAGCAGCTTAGTTTGATCCCCTTTACAGAGGACCTGCAAACCAAGGTTAGCAATTTGACTAGGCCGTGAAGACTGATGAGGCCATGCTATAGAGCACTTCTTGTGGTTTAGGCACACCCCAGTTGCTGTAGAGAATGTGTGGATTATTTGAAAGCACTTGGCAATGCTGCCATCCTCATAGTTAAGAAAAATAAACGTGTCGTCCGCGAACTGTTGTATAGTGAGCTGATCCATGGATGAAGAGGGCATCTTAATGCCGTTTATCTCTCCTTGCTGAGCATGCTTCAACACAAGAAGAGTGAGGACATTTGCTAATAGGATGAAAATGTAAGGGGCGAGTGGGCATCCTTGCCTCACTCCCTTCCTAAGAGGGAATAAATCTGTGGGGCGCCCATTTATCAAAATGGAAGCTGAGGCATCTTTGTTAAGTCCCATTACTACCTGAGTAAACTTCTCGTCAAACCCCAACTTGGTCATGATCTTGGGAATAGTCTCCCATCGAACTGTGTCGAAGGCCCGCTTGAAGTCTAATTTCAGCATCAAACAATGTTACAAGTAAAACAATGCGTTGTTTACGCGCGGAGAAACAATGTCACAAGTAAAACAATGCATTGTTTTTAATATCTAATAACCAATCAAACATTGACACGTGGCACACTCAAATAAAAAATTAATACAAATCACAATTTAAAGCCAACATAATCATATTTTATTTTTTCAGTATGAATTATTTTTGGAAACCGAGTATTGTCTTTTGACCATTATATCTAAGTGCTTGATTCCACAAACATTCTTTATTTTATGCCACATATCTAAGGTTGGCAAATTTTTTATCATAAGTTCTTGTGTTAAGTTCCAAGGGTACAAGTGTGGACACTTATAAAACTAAAACTATAGAAAACAAACAATTAAAATTACTTTCATATTTACAATACAAGAACATAGCTTTAATATTTACAATACAAGAACATATCTTTAATATTTAACAATTAAAACCAGAGATTACATTCCATAATTCCAAATGATGTTTACATTCCATTTTACAAGCCAAGTTCAGGGTATGGCTATCCTGGCCTCAGTAAAGAAACCAACATTAAATCAATATCGGACTCTGCTGTAAATTCACTAGCACAGAGCCAACAAAAATCATCTTGTAACAAATATTCCAGATCCATGTCATTGGACTCTCACAGAACTCTCTGAGAGCCAACAAAAATCATCTTGTAACAAATATTCCAGATCCATGTCATTTATTTTATTCCGCTGCATTATCCAAGCAAAAAAGGCATGAAACTGTTGAAAGGTTCAAGGTATGATGTACTCTGCCTGCACTGTCAGTATGGGATTTGAACCCAAGGGTCGAGTGGCAAGCTCCAAGCACCATTAAGAGGCCTATTGCTTCAGGATTTTGAGCTTTTACCAAAAACTAAATACAAGAAGAATTAACCGATCTGAGAAGATTCAAAATCGGCCCATTTCGGAATGATGAAAAAACGGATTTGGGATCAAGAAGGGCCAGTATGAAGCATAAAATGGAGTAGATTCAAGGCGGAGAAGGGCATGATTAAGGAAACAGGGACCATAGCAACTGGCCTGTCACCGCCTACCTGCCATAGTTGCTGCTATATTTTTCTTCCTTCAACCTGTTCTGTACCTAACCAGCCACGAATGCTTTGTGACTGGCCTGGACCAAACTTATCATGCAAAAACTTCTTAGATCTCTCATTGCATAGAAAATAAAGAAAAAAAAAAAGAACCTCTAGATCTTTGTTCGAAGAAGAAACAAAGTAAGCAAGATATCATTTGCCCTAGGTGCTTGAAACCCTAAGCGCAAAAAAGAGGAGTAGCCGGGGATCAAATTTGCTCCCCGATTTCTCAAACGGAGCTCCCATAAGGCCTCCGCTTTGCCCCATCCGTGAATGGGCAAAAATATTTGTCAAGTTTTGAGCTCGGAGATAAAAAAGAATAGAAAAGAATGAATAGGCAACCGGATTTGAAGAAGTTGTAGAAAAAATGAAGGCAGATGGCATTGCGTGAGCTGCAGCACCCGCCATGAAGAAACTTGAAAAGGTTGAGAAGTGAAATGCTTGGCGGAAATGCTCGCAGAATCTGCATAGTGGCTCCGGATCGCCGAACTAACCATAGCCATAGCTTAGCTGGAGAAAGATGCGCCAAAGCGGGAAAAAGAAAGCAATGGCGGTGATAAAAATCTTATCCATTAATCTCAGCCCTTCATTTTTTAGCCAGTAAAATCATATGGCGAGGATCGCGATCTTCAGCATCCATCTCTATTGTCAGTAAATCTGAAGCGTTAAAAACAGAGCCAATAAGATGACAGTACCAAGATCACCATCTGGGCCGTTTATTTTCATCAAATCTGAACCGTTATTCTCACATTTCATATTTGATGGGGTATTTTTCCACCACACATTTTAATTCTCAATTTTAGTTTTCAACCTAACTACTTCCTCCAATGTTCAAGCCATATGGCCATAGCCAATAATATGGCTGGAACATATTTTTCATTCTCAATGAGTGTTGGGATTTTGGGGTTGAAATTGAAAATCTCTCGTCAAAAGTCGAGAATCAAAGTCAAGTACATCGAAATCTTGTGACAAGTTTTCCTATGGGTAAGTCAAGACATCGAAATCTTATGACAAGTTTTCTTGTGGGTAATATCAATGCATTTTCTTCTAGGTGCCTAGAGTTTGGAAATGCTACATATGCATTTCTAGCATTTTTTACTTGGCGCCATATAATAAGGTAAACTTGTGGCCCATGATATGATCAATCCTTGGTCCTTTGTACTTCTAGAATGATTCTTTGGATAACCATAGAAACATTCTTTACAAAGTTAGGTCTACAAACCCATAGGTAATAAATGTTTATAATGGAATCTTGATGTCGTTCCACATGTGACACCAAAGAAAGGGCATGGAAAAAATGATGTGGCCCTCCGGTTGGTGGCATGGCATGCCAAGTAAGCAATGTCGAAGTTTTGACTAGGCCATTAATGAAAAGATGTACATCTTTGGTTTTTCATGGGGTGACGTTGACAAATTTTGGGTGACATGGCATCTAGGCTCCAACATGCCAAGGTGGCTAAAACATGCCACCTAGGCTCCAATATGCCAAGGTGGCTCAACCATACCACGTGGGCTCCAACATGCCAATATGGCTCAAACATGCCACCTGGGCTCCAACATGCCAAGGTGGCTCAACCATGCCACGTGGACTCCAACATGCCAAGGTGGCTCAAACACGCCACCTAGGCTCCAACATGCCAAGGTGGCTCAAACATGCCACATGGACTCTAACATGCCAAGGTAGCTCAAACATGCCACGTGGGCTCCAACATGCCCCGTGGGCTCCAACATGCCACCTAGGCTTCAACATGCCACATATCCAACATGCCAAGGTGGCTCAAGCATGCCACCTATGTCAAACATGCTAAGGTGGCTCAAACATGCCATGTGGGCTCCAACATGCCACCTAGGCTCAAACATGCCAAGGTGGCTTAAACACGCCACGCGGGCTCCAACAAGGTGGCTCAAATATGCCACGTGGACTCCAACATGCCACCTAGGCTCCAACATGCCAAGGTGGCTCAAACATGCCACATGGACTTCAATATGTCACGTGGGCTCCAACACGCCACCTAGGCTCAAACATGCCATATGGGCTCCAACATGCCAAGGTGGCTCAGGCATGCCACCTATGCACTAATATGCGGTTGAATGTGTAGAAACCCAAGTGTTTTGTCATTTGGGCAGTATAAAGGCTCCGGAATGGAGATTCGACTTCGCCATGTCGTCCAGAACGGGCGAAATTCCCCTAGGAACCAAGTTACACGGTCATTTTTTGCAACAAAAGAAATACGAACATGGTAGTATTCCGCCGCCATCTTTAAGGCCAATTGAGTGCCTAGGTGGCATGTTGGAGCCCGTGTGGCATGTTGGAGCCACCTTGGCATGTTTGGGCCTAGGTGGCATGTTTGAGACACCTTGGCATGTTGGAGCCCACGTGACATATTGGAGTCCACCTGGCATGTTTGAGCCACCTTGGCATGTTGGAGCCTAGGTGGCATGTTGAAGCCCATGTGGCATGTTTGAGCCACCTTGTCATGTTGGAGCCTAGGTGGCATGTTTGAGCCACCTTGGCATGTTGGAGCCTAGGTGGCATGTTGGAGCCACGTGGCATGTTTGAGCCACCTTGGCATGTTTGAGCCTAGGTGGCATGTTAGAGCCACCTTGGCATGTTTGAGCCTAGGTGGCATGTTGGAGCCTAGGTGGCATGTTTGAGCCACCTTGGCATGTTTGAGCCTAGGTGGCATGTTGGAGCCACCTTGGCATGTTTGAGCCTAGGTGGCATGTTTGAGCCCACGTGGCATGTTTGAGCCACCTTGGAATGTTTAAGGCTAGGTGGCATATTGGAGACTATGTGGCATGTTGGAGACTAGGTGGCATGTGTGAGCCTAGGTGGCATGTTTGAGCCTAGGTGGCATGTTGGAGCCGCTGGCATGTTTGAGCCACGTAGGCATGTTAGGTGGCATGTTGAAGCCCATGTGGCACTCCAAGTGGTGACATGGCATGCCAAGAAAGCAAGGCCAAGTTTTGACTAGGCCAAAAATGAAAAAGATGTCCATCTCTCGGTCTTTTTTTATTGGGTGATGTTGGCAAATTTTGGATGACATGGCTAGATGGTGGTGACATGGACATGATGACTAGGACTCTATGCAAGAAATATGATAACCTTTGAAATTTTTGGTAGAGGTGTTTGGCAAGGAATAGAATAAAGGGATCTGAAGAACTTAAAGCTACCGACACACTTCCCCAACTTCGAACCGGGCCAGACCTGGAAGGTTTTAGGGCTCGCCTTACAAGCGCCAACGCCCTCCCACTACCTCATGACATTGTGCAAGATCCTGGTCCAATCGGCTAGGGTATGGCCTCCAAAATGCAAACCCTGCGGCCTTGCCGGGTTATTGTAGGGTTTACGTTGTGGGGGCCAAACGTGGTCGATTGCACTTGGGATCCGGTGTACCTTTTTCAAACATGCATGCGAGCCATGGCAACTGAAATAATGGACTTTGGATCTATTGGCGATCCCGAATCATTTCAGAAAAATTTGCTACTACAAAATGTGTTCTTGACTTCTAATTGCGACCTTTGGGAGGAGGATAAATCAAACCCCATTTCGGTTTCTATTGCTTCTTGTTTTCAACTGCGGCTTCTCGACCATGCCTCAAGTGTAACCGAATAAAACTCGACCTCCATAATGTAAACCCTACAATAACCTAGCATACGGGGTTTACGTTTTTGGAGGCCAAAACGTAGTCGACTTCTTGATAACTAGGTGGACCATTTCTAAACATGCATGGGGAGCCATGAGAACTGAAATAACAGAGTTTCGATCTATTGGCTTAACCCGAAAGTGATCCCAAACAATTTTGCTTTTGCATAAGGTGCTCTAGACTTTTAATTGCAAAACTAGGAGGAGATTAAATCCAAACCCCCATTCGCGGTTTCTCTTGCCTCGTGTTTTCAAACGCAAATTTCGACCATGTCCCAAGTGCAGCGGACCAAAGCCCGACCTCCATAACGTAAACCCTACAATAACCTGGCAAGGCACAGGGTTTACGTTTTGGAGGCCATACCCTAGTCAGATTGGACCAGGATCTTGCACAATGTCATGAGGTAGTGGGGAGGGCATTGAGGCTTAAGAAGGCGGAACCTAAAACCTTCGAGCGGTACAACCCAAAGGTCCTCTGCGGAAGGTCCACGGCCACTTAACGGGCAACTCTCCCACCCGAACTGCGATCCGCTGCGCCAACGGACTCGAAACATCGACATTACCCTGGAGACCAAGTTTCGTGGGCAGAAGACCACCCCTGCTCTAGGAAGCGCCAAAGTAGCTCATGTCCTATCCTCCTAAATATCTCAATGATCTAAGAAGTGTCAGAAGTATTCCACATGTTGGCGTGGATGTGCTAGAGTGGTTATTGAGCATGACTAGAAATCATGTGGGCTTTGCTCGCATAGGTTCGAATCCTATCATCCACGTGTAGGTGCTTGTTCATATTATTTTATAGTCCCTATCACATACGTCCATTCGATTAATATTTAAAGTTTGTCATTCAGATTCCCTACACACTCTTCCACTGGCGCAATATTCTAGAGTTTATGCATAGCCCCCATTAGTGGCACACCAATGCTCGACATTGCTACTCATTCACATGTTAATTCTTTCAATTTTTTATGATATCAAGTTCAAGCATGGAAAAACACGGTGATTGAGCAAATCTTGTCGCCTCCCGAGTTCGATTCTCGGCCTATGCATCCTGTGGTTCAACTCTTCTAATTTTGTTCTTGGCGCAAGAGCCAAAAAGAAGATTTAATGCATTAAACCATGTTGATAATGACATAAGGATAACTGAGCAATCGATTGCACCATAGGGTGAGAAATGACTCTTCCAACCATCAAAAGAGAGAATAAATGACTAGCCAAATCCTATCCTCCTAAATATCTCAATGATCTAAGAAGTGTCAGAAGTATTCCACATGTTGGCGTGGATGTGCTAGAGTGGTTATTGGGCATGACTAGAAATCATGTGGGCTTTGCTCGCATAGGTTCGAATCCTATCATCCACGTGTAGGTGCTTGTTCATATTATTTTATAGTCCCTATCACATACGTCCATTCGATTAATATTTAAAGTTTGTCATTCGATTCCCTACACACTCTTCCTTCCACCGGGCGCAATATTCTAGAGTTTATGCATAGCCCCCATTAGTGGCACACCAATGCTCGACATTGCTACTCATTCACATGTTAATTCTTTCAATTTTTATGATATCAAGTTCAAGCATGGAAAACACGGTGATTGAGCAAATCTTGTCGCTTTATGCCTTGGCATAATCATTTGTTTGGACTTATTAGAAGAACAACCATTTCGCACCTTTATTATGCGACCACGATACTTTTTTTTTGAGAACTGGATTATGAGATGCATTTGATTGAGTTGGTTGTATGTGCTTGTTAATTAAGAAGGTATTCATTTGTATTACTTGTGCATTGGTGGTCTAGTGGTAGAATAGTACCACCCACTGCAGGACACCGAAGTTCGATTCTCGGCCAATGCATCCCGTGGTTCAACTCTTCTAATTTTGTTCTTGGCGCCAAGAGCCAAAAAGAAGATTTAATGCATTAAACCATGTTGATAATGACATAAGGATAACTGAGCAATCGATTGCACCATAGGGTGAGAAATGAGATCGAAGCTAATCTTGCTCTTCCAACCATCAAACATCAGAATGAGAGAGAATAAATGACTAGCCAAATCCTATCCTCCTAAATATCTCAATGATCTAAGAAGTATCGGAAGTATTCCACATGCTGGCGTGGATGTGCCATTGGGCATGACTAGAAATCATGTGGGCTTTGCTCAGATAGGTTGAATCCTATCATCCACGTGTAGGAGCTTGTTCATATTATTTTATAGTCCCTATCACATACGTCCATTCGATTAATATTTAGAGTTTGCTATTTAGATTCCCTACGCACTCTTCCACTGGCGCAATATTCTAGAGTTTATGCATAGCCCCCATTAGTGGCACGGGTGAAAGCATGCTAGGGTGTACCATCTAAAGTACCTATTTAGGTAGTACAAAACTACCGAGAAAAAGTACCCAACACTGGTGCTTGGGAACTTGCAAAAAAATGCCTTAATAAACAATAAGTTTGAGAGTTAA
This sequence comes from Isoetes taiwanensis, assembly GCA_021234155.1. Lineage (NCBI taxonomy): Eukaryota > Viridiplantae > Streptophyta > Lycopodiopsida > Isoetales > Isoetaceae > Isoetes > Isoetes taiwanensis. The sequence continues at coordinate 2,592,103 of JAJEKV010000095.1, read as the reverse complement.
TTCATTTATTTTAGTCATTATTAGTATTGTTATCCTCTAATACTATAGATTGACATGCTATTGACCCTCAATTCAAAAAATTTCGATTGATTTTAATGGAAAGAAAAAACAGAAAGTACCAGTTTTAAAAGTACCCAGTGTAGGTACTTTTGAGGGTTCCAAAAGTGGTACACCGTAGCATGCTTTTACCCGCACACCAATGCTCGACATTGTTACTCATTCACATGTTAATTCTTTCAATTTTTTATGATATCAAGTTCAAGCATGGAAAAACACGGTGATTGAGCAAATCTTGTCGCCTCCCGAGTTCGATTCTCGGCCTATGCATCCTGTGGTTCAACTCTTCTAATTTTGTTCTTGGCGCAAGAGCCAAAAAGAAGATTTAATGCATTAAACCATGTTGATAATGACATAAGGATAACTGAGCAATCGATTGCACCATAGGGTGAGAAATGAGATCGAAGCTAATCTTGCTCTTCCAACCATCAAACATTAGAATGAGAGAGAATAAATGACTAGCCAAATCCTATCCTCCTAAATATCTCAATGATCTAAGAAGTATCGGAAGTATTCCACATGCTGGCGTGGATGTGCCATTGGGCATGACTAGAAATCATGTGGGCTTTGCTCGTGATAGGTTGAATCCTATCATCCATGTAGGAGCTTGTTCATATTATTTTATAGTCCCTATCACATACGTCCATTCGATTAATATTTAGAGTTTGTCATTCAAATTCCCTACGCACTCTTCCACTGGCGCAATATTCTAGAGTTTATGCATAGCCCCCATTAGTGGCACATCAATGCTCGACATTGTTACTCATTCACATGTTAATTCTTTCAATTTTTTATGATATCAAGTTCAAGCATGGAAAAACACGGTGATTGAGCAAATCTTGTCGCTTTATGCCTTGGCATAATCATTTGTTTGGACTTATTAGAAGAACAACCATTCCTGCACCTTATTGTACGACCACGATATTTTTTTGAGAACTGGATTATGAGATGCATTTGATTGAGTTGGTTGTATGTGCTTGTTAATTAAGAAGCTATTCATTTGTATTACTTGTGCATTGGTGGTCTAGTGGTAGAATAGTACCCCCACGCATGCATTGGACTGAAGTTCAATTCTCGCCAATGCATCGTGGTTCAACTCTTCCAATTTTGTTCTTGGCGCAAGAGCCAAAAAGAAGATTTAATGCATTAAACCATGTTGATAATGACATAAGGATAACTGAGCAATCGATTGCACCATAGGGTGAGAAATGACTCTTCCAACCATCAAACATCAGAATGAGAGAGAATAAATGACTAGCCAAATCCTATCCTCCTAAATATCTCAATGATCTAAGAAGTATCGGAAGTATTCCACATGATGACTAGAAATCATGTGGGCTTTGCTCGCATAGGTTCGAATCCTATCATCCACGTGTAGGAGCTTGTTCATATTATTTTATAGTCCCTATCACATACGTCCATTCGATTAATATTTAGAGTTTGTCATTCAGATTCCCTACACACTCTTCCACTGGCGCAAAGCCCCCATTAGTGGCACACCAATGCTCGACATTGCTACTCATTCACATGTTAATTCTTTCAATTTTTTATGATATCAAGTTCAAGCATGGAAAAACACGGTGATTGAGCAAATCTTGTCGCTTTATGCCTTGGCATAATCATTTGTTTGGACTTATTAGAAGAACAACCATTCCTGCACCTTATTGTACGACCACGATACTTTTTTGAGAACTGGATTATGAGATGCATTTGATTGAGTTGGTTGTATGTGCTTGTTAATTAAGAAGGTATTCATTTGTATTACTTGTGCATTGGTGGTCTAGTGGTAGAATAGTACCACCGCCACGATCTGCAGACCGAAGTTCGATTCTCGGCCAATGCATCTGTGTGGTTCAACTCTTCTAATTTTGTTCTTGGCGCTAAGAGCCAAAAAAGAAGATTTAATGCATTAAACCATGTTGATAATGACATAAGGATAATCGAGCAATCGATTGCACCATAGGGTGAGAAATGAGATCGAAGCTAATCTTGCTCTTCCAACCACATCAAACATCAGAATGAGAGAGAATAAATGACTAGCCAAATCCTATCCTCCTAAATATCTCAATGATCTAAGAAGTATCGGAAGTATTCCACATGATGACTAGAAATCATGTGGGCTTTGCTCGCATAGGTTCGAATCCTATCATCCACGTGTAGGAGCTTGTTCATATTATTTTATAGTCCCTATCACATACGTCCATTCGATTAATATTTAGAGTTTGCCATTCAGATTCCCTACGCACTCTTCAATCGGCAATATTCTAGAGTTTATGCATAGCCCCCATTAGTGGCACACCAATGCTCGACATTGTTACTCATTCACATGTTAATTCTTTCAATTTTTTATGATATCAAGTTCAAGCATGGAAAAACACGGTGATTGAGCAAATCTTGTCGCTTTATGCCTTGGCATAATCATTTGTTTGGACTTATTAGAAGAACAACCATTCCTGCACCTTATTGTACGACCACGATATTTTTTTGAGAATTGGATTATGAGATGCATTTGATTGAGTTGGTTGTATGTGCTTGTTAATTAAGAAGCTATTCATTTGTATTACTTGTGCATTGGTGGTCTAGTGGTAGAATAGTACCCTGCCACGGTACAGACCCGAGTTCAATTCTCGGCCAATGCATCCTGTGGTTCAACTCTTCCAATTTTGTTCTTGGCGCAAGAGCCAAAACGAAGATTTAATGCATTAAACCATGTTGATAATGACATAAGGATAACTGAGCAATCGATTGCACCATAGGGTGAGAAATGACTCTTCCAACCAGAAAAGCAGAGTTTCATTAAAGTTGGAATTCTGAAGACAAGTTGGAATAATTTTTATATAGTATACCTTGGAGGGTTATGTATACCTCAATACTTATAGTATGGTTATGTGTATTACAAAAGGTTATGTATACCTGTTGCATACTATGGTTATGTGTATTACAAAAGGTTATGTATACCTGATAACAATAAGATTACAATAAGATAACAATAAGAGTACAACCAGATTACAATAAGATAACAAGTACTATTATTTTACTATTACTTATATTACGGTTATGTGTATTACAAAAGGTTATGTGTACCTGTTGTATACTAACACAACCAGATTACAATAAGATAACAAGTAATATTATTCTTCTACTATTACTCTGAATGATCAGAACTAGCAGAAGGCGCTCCAGAGATCCTTTCGATCATGAACATTTGATACTCCCTATTCCACAGGAGATGGATGATAACATCGACGGGATCAGGATAATGGCGAGGATTGAGAGCAACAAGATGGTGAGCAGGGTCTTCAAGCGGTATATCTCGCTCGCGGCACCGCTTGAAGTCCTCATGATTCATCTTGCAAGTGATAGAATCACGTTCAAGACCAGAATAAGTCATAGCTAGACGGAGGCCAATGTTGCTGCACTCGGCAATTTGATGTATATTTATACCCACCAAAATTATTGATGGTATACCCACCAAAATTATTGATGGTATATACTCATCAAAATTATTGATAGTATATACATAGAAATTATTGGATCATATACATGTATGGTACTCGTATAAAGGCAATGAACACCAATAATTCACATCAATAATTTTACTTCACTATAAAAGCAGCTCCATCAGGTGGTAGAGCTCATTCATCTCCCATGGCTTCCTTGCCTGATCGTCCAGAGAACATCCAATCCTTCGGGTGCTACCTTAGCTATAATGATGCGTGTGAATGCTACGTAAATGGTATCAAACTTGATCCATGGTGCGGTCCAAAGCGGATGGTCCTGCGAGAGTGTGCTGCGGTGAAGCTCACTCGTGTTAAGGTCCACCTTTATTGGCTTCCGATCGGGGAGATCTTTGAGCTGAATAGCATCACGTGCTTTGATGTTGATGATGAGTGAATCTGTATCTGCTAAGGATATAATAATGACATGAGTACCTATGAACTATGCAAGCTGTCTTTTATTTTCAATCACACCTATATTAGTCAAGCAAAGAATGACGAAAGTGAATCATCTATGATATGTATACCTAATATAAGCACTTATGATTTGTGTATCCGTTAAGGATATATATAATATAAGCATAGTGAATATTAGTTGATGTATAGAATCGAAAGTACATGATAGAATCATACCGTAGGAGTACATGATACTTGTATACGCCAATGATGGCGCTTACAAATCCACCCCAATAATTTTACTTCACTATAAAACAGCTCCATTCGGGGCTAGAGGTCATTCGTCTCCCATGGATTATTTTCCTTCTTCTATTCACCACATCGAGGCGATCAAGTGCTCGATGAGCCACTCTGATCTTGTTGGTTGCCTAGATAGGCATCTTCTTCTTGATCCCTACCCGAAGAAAAGCTTTTGGGCCGAGATTCATTGCCCTGCATCAATTCGTGTTATGATCCATCTGATATGGCTTCCTGAGCGCATGAGCTATGAGATATCAGGGATCACTACTACAGATCCTGAAGATGATTGAATCACCTGTTCAACATATAAGCACTTCTGACCATCTTATCTATGAATCATGTATGCATTTATATATTAAAGATGTAAGCAGTTATATATGATCACAAATATAGTAATGTTATGTATTAAGATGAAAGATATGTATTACAAGTACAAGATCTCATGTATTAAGATGAACAATGTGCTATGTCTTTCCACATGTCTATAATATATTTCGGAATTTGGACTGTTTTCGGCCTCTTGCCATTGGCATCCCAGGCATAATGAATAGCATCTAAATTTTCATACCTTGAAGGATCGGAAGGATTAGGCCGCCAACGCTTTTAGTCAAGGTCTTTGTAGTCCCCTCCAAAGAGGCTTCCACCACGATACAAAAATATGGCCAAAATATGTAGATTCCGGATCAAGAACAAAGATTCTCTCCTCTGCATATCCTAACCAAGTGGCGGTGTTATCATCTCCGTGTCGACTAGAACAAACATACCCTTTGTCACATGTGCGTGAGGATCAAACTCTTCAAGAGGCAACACCGGACGACCATCCGACGGGCCACAATAAGATGGTAAAGGTCGGTGACCAAGGCAGATATCGTCGACCTCTCGGAACAAATTTGTTTGTTCTAGAGGAGCTTGTCTTGTTTGTGGCCAAAATGCATCATTTTGAGGACGCCCCTGAAGCAACATCCTCCAAAGAGATAAGAAGTCTGGCTCCAATACTCAACACTTGCCGTGTATTGCCTTGCAAACAAGCTACTTTCTTGATTCTTACATATGTCCTTCCATAGGGAGATGTATTTGTTGATGCTATCCTTCAACCCTGGAAGATCTTTCAATGTTGGTCTAGGAGGAATATTTTGTGGCACACCACTTGGTATCATTGGCTGACCATGTTCATCCTCTTTCCACATTCTAACTCCCTGGAGAATCTGCTGAAGCCACTCTTTATGTGTAGGACGATTTTGTATTGCATAAATAAGGCCAATCTCCCCGCCATCTTAAATTTGAAGAGCAATGGTTCAGTATGCCCAACCAGGCGTTGGCCCTTATCAGGGATGAATCCCTTCACAAAATCCTTCCAATTTGGAACTTCATCAATAAAGTATGGAATTGGGGATTTTGCATTGCATTTGCTAAACAAGTAAAGTAGCTCGTAGTGTCAAAGCATCCAAATTTAACTCATCAAGGTTGAAAAATTTCCAAATAAAGCATCAATATCATCATGGGTGTGGCCGACCATCATAAAGCCCACTTGGATCTCATCAAAGACCTTAAGCCAAGTCAAATAAGATAAGTATGAAAAGACATACCTATTTTTGTTTTGCCCTCTTTGCATTATCAAGTTGCAAATAGAGATTTCGGGAAGAGGGTTGAACACCTCAGATTCGTTGTAGTTGAAGTATTTGGCAATACTTCTCCCATGGAAGCAAGTTTGTTCTTCAAAGGATTGATGTCCTTGACTGCTTGCATCCATTTGCAATCTGCAGGCTTACTTCCACATAAGTCACCTATCTTGTCCTCTTGCACCAATTCCAAGTTATGCAATATTCTAGAAAGTGAACCAATGTGGAAGTTTGAATCATCTTTCCATAAATCAAGTGAAAAATGACCATAGGCACGACCACCATGCCCATGAGTCAAAGCTCCTGTCAAACTGCTCTTCAAGCGATCACCTCTCCATACAGATTTTGCTAGATGATGACTTCTAGGCACTAAAGTCTTAACCTGATCCATCTTATCATGTATTATACATAGATGATTTTCAGGAGACCGCTGTGACAATGCTCTCCAATGCCAATATTGACTTCTGCAAGAGCGTTGCTCTAGCATATGAGCCCGACGTTGAATTGCAAGATTTCGTCTCTCTCTTGTATCTTTTGTTTTTTCCAGCTTTTGCTTAATTACCACGCAGATGTTGCATTTAGAGAAGGCTGTATTTTTTGCAATGCTAACATCTGGAAATTCCCTTTTCCATATACTATAAAAAGAGTTCAAGGCTACAGTTGTTCCTGTAAGCTCTTCAACGACTGCTCCAACTTCTTTATGTATAAGCTTCTTATTAAGAATGGAAGGAAGCTTCCGTACATTTTCTCTTACATCATCTCTACCTCTTTTGCTCCTATGGGGAATACTTTCAGCATTCTCCTGAATGAATCTGTCTAGCACACATTCGGTGACGGTGTAGTGGATCCGGGCTTCTTAGAGCCAAGATACCATGTTCAGCCTACCTTTGCACCTCGCTTCAAACTGTTTTCTCCAATTGTAAAATGTTGATCGACCGATACCTAAAGCCATGCGCGCCACCCAAATGCATTTAATTCCATCCCCTTGAGCACTATCCTCTCCTCTCCTTCTCCTGTGTAAGTCACACTCAGCACGTCAAAAAAATACGTAACCCTTGCATTGTATGGTTGAGATAAAAATTCTTTTCTTAATTCACATACTTGATGCTTGGTAAGTTTCTTGTTGCAAGTATTTTTGCAGCAGCTTGTCTTCATGAACTTATTGATTGAAGTTGTGGAGCATAGCCTTTCCTCTTTGCTCTTTCCCTTGGGTTGTCTTGGAATCCTATGTGTGTAAGTATACTTCCTTTTTCGTTTGAATTGAGCCTGAATGTTGTCCTCAAAAGATTCTATTTCCATATCCTCATTTTCTTTAGCTTCTCGAGCTTGCAGATGTTGTGAGACAGTCCTTCCATCCCGCAAAGATCACATCGCTATTTTCCCATTGTACAAGGTAATTTTTCTTTGGCCTTTCTCGCACAAGCATGACATTTGAGATCCTCTCGTAATTAGTGCAGAAGGATCTTTTCCCACAATGAGCCCCACCTTTGAGTCTCCTAAAATTCATCGCCAACAAAGATCCCGGGATCACCGAAGACAATTATGGCCTCTCAGATATTTACTTCGGGTCACATGCATGAAGAATGTGGCAATGCTTATCCAAGAGATCAGTTCTTGAGAAACTAGGTGGTGGTTCATCATCATCCGATGCTATCCCCGCGAGGAAAACGTGTACCTAGATCCACATAGGATCAATTTCTTCATCAGATCCGACATTGCCTCTGCATTCTACAATCGAGGTCGGTGATGGAGTAGCTAAATCAATGGCATGATATCTTATATCTTGCCGAGGCCATTCGATAAACGTGCCCACAGCCTCTTCAATGTTGTCAGCGCCATCACATGGAATCGGAAGGATGTGGGTAGGCACCACCCCTCGGTAACTTGTAATCGCTACGTTGAGTGCGCCAACATTCTTCCCATGGATGCAAGTTCTATTCACCAAGACACCCTTACCAACCACACGATATTACCGACAAGGTTCACCATATTCTCTCGTCACATCGCTTGAAGGAGCGAGAGCAAATCATTAACCGAAGTCCGATGATGTTGTGGAGGGACTACTAGGCAAGTTCGGGGTTTCAGTATCAGACGTTTCCGATGAGTAAGTTGGGGCTCCTTCACAGTATTTCACTTGATTTCGAGGCCATTCGATAAATGTCCCCACCCGGCCAAAGAATGTTATCCGCTCCCTCACACGGAATGGGAAGCACATGGGTGGGCACTATGGCTTCAAAGGACCTCCACGACCACATTGCACCATGGAATGTTCCTGCCATGCAGATGGCCTCTATGCAATTCATGTCCCCTGGCAACTACCACATCCCCATCGACAAGGTTACGCAGGGGCCTTTTCCTGTGAGAATCAATACACATATATATATATATACTTGTTAGAGACATGCAACCCTCGATGACATATACTTAGTGAAAATAGCGCGAAAATGTGAAAGAAATTATACGACATGAGACAAATGGTAAAAGCTGCTCCATTTACTTAAATGAGCAGCAAGCGCCATTTACCTTGAAATGGCATTGCATTATTTACCGCCAATGGGCCATTTTTTTGAAATGGAGCAATGCGCCATTTCCTTGAATGGAGCAAAGTGCGCCATTTCCCATTAAATGGCGCAATGCGTTATTTAAAGGAAATGGCGCAAATGCTCCATTTCAAGGAAAAATGGCGCAGCTGCTCCATTTCAAGGAAAATGGCCCATTGACAGGTAAATGGCATCTTTATTCTAAATGCTATATCTAATAGCTAGAGTTATGGATTCCTATTACTACAAGATTCAGCAAGACATCAATTGTTGAGAACTTATCTACTTGAACAAGATAGAGAAGATCTACCCTTAAACATATTAAAATATTTAACATCCTACATCCTACATTAAACATACTAAAACATTTTACTAGAACCGAATAGCCTCTAACCCGGACGTCATTGACGATTCGGATCCGCCATATATCGAGAATGCTACCAAGAATTTGGTCAAAGCTGAATAATCTTGACAAGTCCGACAAGCGCTTGGAGAATCGGACAAGCGCTGAAAAATGAAGACGAAGCGCCATCGAATGAAGCCAAGCGCCAAGAATGAAGCCGAAATTTAAGAACGAAGCCGCTACCAAGAATGAAGACAAGGGCTAAGCGGGCCGCAAAAGAAAGACAAGCGCCAAGCCGGGCAACCGGCCGCTATCGACTAAGGAACCAACGCCTAAGACGGAATAGACGCCGAGAAGCTACCGCTTTGTCCACCAAGAGATCTCAAGCGCAAAAACCTACGAATATTGAAACGAGGAACGAGGTGCATAAAATCGCGAACCGCCGGAGTCGAAAGTATAGCGCTTTCTATCGACCATGTCCGCCTCCCGACAAATAGACAATAAAGGCTTCATTATGAAGTGGACGGCGGGCAAATTCAAAGTTCAAAATACGGTAAGGCAAATTCAAATTTCAAATTTGAGCTGGCAAGGGGGGCGGAGCGACAAGGCGGGGAATGACTTAAACTACCTAAGATTTATAATGGCGAACGGGCGGAGAAACGGACGGGGGAAAATTCAAAATTTTAAAATTTGTAGAGACGGACTTATAGGGGAAAAATCGAAATTTTCAAAATTTCGAGGGACGGGCGCCAAGAAATTTGAAGAGACGGGGGCGGGTAAAATTGGTTTTCTTTTCTTTCCCCGACTTTTCTTTTCTTTTTCTTTCCGTCCAATTTTCATTTTCAATTTCATTGTTCTTTTCTCCGCCTTTCCTTCCAGCCTTCAGCCTTCCGCCCAGCGCCTAGCCTAAGCGCCTAAGTTTTGCATTCTCTCTCCTATTCAACCATCTTTCTCTCTCTAGCGCTGTTGATCCGGGGCTTCGGAAAAAAAAGTGGAGTAGGATTTATACGGTCCTGTACTTTTATACTTTTATACAATGGCGCAATCTTGATCAAAATCCGAGAGCAGGGCTCGGGTTAGTATCCATTGTTTCTTAGGTAGTGTCTTAGGTAGTGAAGTGTAGTGTCTTAGGTAATCGAAATGGCCGGGCCGCCATTTCATTAGGAGAGGGTGGGTTTGTAGCAGACCTTTTCCTCCTATAGTTTGTGAAATGGCGCACATTTGCGCCATTTCCATAATGTCTGTTAATATTCTTTAGAAGCGGACCCATAAAGAGGAAATGGCTTATTTAGACTAAAATGGCCGCCATTTGCTCTTTTGGGTCCCCTTCGAACTAAATGGCGCAGTGGCTTTTATTTAGTCTAAAATGGGTCCGACCGCGCCATTTGCTCTATTATATAAAAGCTAAATGGCATTACCATTTAGTCTAAATAAAGCGAATTGCGCTTATTTAATCTAAATGATGACCGCGCCATTTAGTCTAAATGCTTTTGTCTGCTTTTAACTTTCTAGCACATGCCATTTCTCTCACCATGCTTACCTCGCGCAGCCGCTAGTGCTACCAAGAAATGGAACGTGGTGACTTCGAGGAGCATAGTCCTCATTGGAAGGTCTTGGTGTATGGAGATCGTTAGAGCCATACCCTTGACCAAGGCGTGAGACCCAACCAAGGGAGACAAGAGGCTAGAACTTTGCCTCCTTGTCAAATCGTACGTGAAGAAGGAGCTCTCAACCGCGGGCCCGTGATGGGCATCATTGTCAACATGAGAGAAGTCAAGAAACAAGGAAGACTTGACTTTCTTGGTTGCACGCTGGAAGATCCGGTCACTGGCAGCATTGATCTCTATTGCATGGATTGGCAGTGCTACGAGCCTGCAATGATGGAGTCCAGCATGAAGGACCAAGCACTGTCGGCCAAGAAAAAAGGTTGGCCGCTGCCATCTTATGAGTCCAGAGAGCAAGCAGATATCAAAGGCACGGTAGAGATCCTCAAAGGATTCAGTATTCTGCGAGCGGCCATGGACATGTCCAAAAACTCCGCGGTCCTACATTGTAAGAGCGAAGATCTCGTGCAACATGCCGCCAGAAGAATGGATAGCGATGGGCTGCCGGGAGATGCAGAGAAAAGGTGTAAAATTAAAAAATGCCACCAAAGCTGGCAAAGGAACAAAAACAGGTGGAGGTGGTGATGTACACAGGGATACAGAACAAGAAGAAGGACGAGAAGTTGAGAAAGGGGAGGGGCATAGGGATGAGAAGAGGGATGAGACGGAGGCTCACAAACATGATTCTCCCGTGAAGTCCACTGAGAAGCCTCTGGCCGATGAAAAGCCCCGCCGATAGTGACCGCACTATTAGTGACAATAAGGAGGCTACAAAGCACATAAGAAATGTAGCATCCACAGCAGATAGCACTCCAGCAAAGAGAAAGCCAGAAACCAAAGCACAGATAAGGGCAAGGAAATTACAAAAGATTGCAGATCTTGAAGTGCCCGAGGAACTAAAGATGGACCGTGATTTAAGAAGAAGAAATGGCAGAGGAAACACTAAAGAAAATACAAAAGCACGGCCACATGTTCCCCTTTGAGTCACATACACCGTAAGAATATCTATCGGGATCTAGAAGAGGCCCCACCTAATATGACCGCTGTGGTTATTAACCCCCGAGCATGTTAGGAGGCTCGCAAATCATTTGCCGAGGATCCACACCCAGATTCACTCCAAAGAGATGTAGTGCCCTTTGATCCGGATACAAAGGAGTTGCTGAGCTGGTCACAGGAATCTGACTTGATTCGGAAAAGATTTTATATTATCAATGGTAATCATTCGGTCGCCGCCGGCACCGTGGTGCGATAAGTTGGGGACGAGAGGATGCTAGAGCTGAGCTCAACAAGATCTATGTCTATAGAATATGCAGAGTTCTTTCTGGAGAGATCAGTGACCTGGACCTTCTTCAGCTCAGTGTGGATGTGAATGATATAGTAGCAAAGATCGCCTTCAAGGAACCATATGTGGATCGATCCACCATCTTCGCAAGCGATTACCGTGAATGCGGAAGACCAGCCCCCGCCGGTAAAGGACAATCAAGAAGTGACGAAAGTACAAGGTATGTTTACGCCTCCTTACCCATTCATTTATCGAAAAGCGCCATTTGAATTAAATGGCGCAGCTGCGCCATTTGAATTGAAATGGCGCACCGCGCTATTTGATGTAAATAAGCGAAATGCGCTTTATTTTCAATTCAAATGGCGCAGTTGCGCCATTTCAATTCAAATAGCGCAGCTGCGCCATTTCAATTCAAATGGCGCAGCTGCGCCATTAGATGTAAATAGCAACATTTGAAATTCTAAAATCGCCCGCTCTCTCTTGCAAAGACTACCTTGAAATGGCGTATAAGATTCGAGGGGCAAACACACGAAGGATGTCAATCGGTTTGTCTTCATGCCAGATGATGTCTATGCACTCTTCCGCCAGATGTGGAACAAATGGAGGAAGGGAGAACTTAAGGACAACAGGGGTCAAGCTATAGTAATCAATTTTGCTAAAGACAAAGATTACTTCAGTGACAACTACCTTAGATGCATGAGGGGCTTGGACTATGATGATTGTAGAAAGGTCCTCAAGAAACTTTAAGCTGGGGGATATATACGCCAAAGTCACCCTCAGATTACAAAGGCGATAATTTCTTCAAGACGAGGGCGCAGAACTTAAGAGTACTTGCTTACATGAAGAAGGAGATAATCGCACTTCATTGCAGATCGATTGGCACTAAGTACAAGAAATTCGAGGACCTAAGGAAAGCCACGCACCACTTCTCGGATTAAAGACTTCCGGGTTTGGGGGTATGCCACCATAAGTGGGTACAGTGAAGGAATACTCAAAGAGGGAGTTCATGGTAACATGCCATTCTCCTTGGCGTGTCCATTCGAAAAATCCTTCACCAAAGCGTAAAAGGCCCCGCCAAGATGGTTTGTGGAGCATGTCACTGGGGGGATTCCGAACGAGCGCAGCGGTTCTACTCCCGCCAAAGATGATATGTTTAGATGCAAGGCAGCTTACTCCAGCTTGGAAAAGTGAGACTGTAACCGCGTTCTTCAATAATGTCTCACAGATGACAGACCAAGAGACATACTGGATTCTATGTTTCGTCAGGCCGGAGCATAACTTACTATTTGCCAGTGCGCTTGAAAGACTAGAATCCAGGTCTAGAGTGTTTGTAGGAATCTATGAAGAAGAGCCTGGAGCTACAGGTGGTTCAGGAATCAAAGAGCCACAAGCTCTTCTATTTGCTACGAGGATTTCGGCACAGACGGGAGAGCCTGACGAAGACCTGGACCTTAGGCTATTTGGCGACCATCCTAGAAAGCTCCCGCAAATTCCTCCTATTCCTAAGGAAGCCATCGGAAGTGAGGGCGATGTTATGGCTAAAAAACTCATGCAAGACAGGTTTAAGTGGAGTTGGCAGGGTATGGAGGGAGAATATCTGGTGCATAAACAGATTGGTCCTGCAACTGCGTTCTACCTTGTTGATAAGCTCTGCCCTCAAGGTAACATTGTACTAGATTTCTTCTCTGGTGGAGCCTTCTCTAGGGCATCCCTTCATGTAGGAAGAATCAGTGTGACATACGAGCATGAGTTAGGAAAGATGAAATGCGTAGCGGGCATTCTGGGTAGGGTCGAGAACGTCATGTACCCCTGGCTTGACCCAAAGGCCATTGACCAACGCCAACGGGAAGTCTTGACTTTGCAAGATGGTGAATCTCAGAAGGGGGCAGACGAAGAAGCTTCTCATACAGAGAAAGGTGAGACGTCGGCCCAAGCTGGAGCAGAGCAGGATCAAATTGACCGCAGTAAAATTAACCTGGATGATTATGAGAAAGTCTCTGATGAACACTTCGCCAATGACTATTAAAAAAAATTCTGTGTTTTGAAAAATTGTATCTTATATAATATTTCTATTAATATATATATCTACATGGTCTTCTGAAAATATGTGTTATCTATAGCAAAATGGCGCGAGAGCACTATTTGCTTGGTCTTCACGTTCACGCAAATAGCGCGCCTGCACTATTTGCTCGCTCTTAAATAGCGTCGCACTATTTGCTTGCTTTTCACGTTCAAGCAAATAGCTACCGCACCATTTGCTTCCTTTCACGTTAAAGCAAATATCGCGTTTGCGCTATTTGCTTTGTGGTTATTTCTAAGCTAAAGGAGCGGCCGCGCCATTTTGTTTGCTTGCTGGGCGCTTTTTGGCAATTTAATATTTGCTTTTGTGTTTCTCGGGCCGCTTTTCCTCATACTTTCCAAGTAAATGGCGCCATAGTTCTCTTCCTGACAACTAAAACCGCGCTGTTTTATATTAAATGTAGCGGTTTTTGCATGATAACTGGTTTCTTTTTAAGCAAATAGTGCCATATCTAGCCATAAATGTGTGATAAAACAGGGAAGAAACTGATTTCACGAGAAATTGGAATCACGAAATTTCCAACTTTAATGAAATTCTGCTTAGAATGAGAGAGAATAAATGACTAGCCAAATCCTATCCTCCTAAATATCTCAATGATCTAAGAAGTATCGGGAGTATTCCACATGCTGGCGTGGATGTGCTAGAGTGGTTATTGGGCATGACTAGAAATCATGTGGGCTTTGCTCGCATAGGTTCGAATCCTATCATCCACGTGTAGGAGCTTGTTCATATTATTTTATAGTCCCTATCACATACGTCCATTCGATTAATATTTAGAGTTTGTCATTCAGATTCTCTACACACTCTTCCACTGGCGCAATATTCTAGAGTTTATGCATAGCCCCCATTAGCGGCACACCAATGCTCGACATTGTTACTCATTCACATGTTAATTCTTTCAATTTTTTATGATATCAAGTTCAAGCACGGAAAAACACGGTGATTGAGCAAATCTTGTCGCTTTATGCCTTGGCATAATCATTTGTTTGGACTTATTAGAAGAACAACCATTCCTACACCTTATTGTACGACCACGATATTTTTTTGCGAACTGGATTATGAGATGCATTTAATTGAGTTTGTTGTATGTGCTTGTTAATTAAGAAGGTATTCATTTGTATTACTTGTGCATTGGTGGTCTAGTGGTAGAATAGTACCCTGCCACGGTATAGACCCGAGTTCGATTCTCGGCCTATGCATCCTGTGGTTCAACTCTTCTAATTTTGTTCTTGGCGCAAGAGCCAAAAAGAATTAAACCATGTTGATAATGACATAAGGATAACTGAGCAATCGATTGCACCATAGGGTGAGAAATGAGATCGAAGCTAATCTTGCTCTTCCAACCATCAAACATCAGAATGAGAGAGAATAAATGACTAGCCAAATCCTATCCTCCTAAATATCTCAATGATCTAAGAAGTATCGGAAGTATTCCACATGCTGGCGTGGATGTGCCATTGGGCATGACTAGAAATCATGTGGGCTTTGCTCGCATAGGTTCGAATCCTATCATCCACGTGTAGGAGCTTGTTCCACAACCACCCCAATTCTGGGTCCACACCTAAAAACAACAGTAACAAAAAAACCACATGTCGTTGTTCCAAAAAATCTACATGTGGTTATGTGGAGGTGTGGTTTATTAAGGAGGCAGTGTAGTTTTTTTTATGGAGCTATAGTTTTTTTTTTTTTTGAAGGTGTGGTCTTTTTTTGAGGTGTCATTTTTTTAAAAGAAGTGTTGCTTATTTTTTTGAGGGGGTGTTGTTTTTAAGAAGGTGTTGTTTTTTGAGGTGTAGTTTATAACTAGATGTAGTTTTTAAGTAGTTGTTTTTTATGGAAGTATAGTTTTTTGAAGTGTGGTTTATAAGGAGGTGTAGTTTTTAAGTGGTTGTTTTTAAGGAAGTATGGTTTTCTGAAGTGGTATGATTTTTTCTAATCGAGGTGTTGTTTTTGAAGGTGTCGTTTATAAGTCGGTGTAGTTTTTAAATAGCTGTTTTTTAAAGAAGTATGGTTTTTTTGAAGTGTGGTTTATAAGCGGGTGTAGTTTTTAAGTGGCTGTTTTTTAATGAAGTATGGTTTTCTGAAGTGGTGTAGTTTATAACTAGGTGTAGTTTTTAAGAAGCTATTTTTAAGGAAGTATGATTTTTTTTGGTGTGGTTTATATAACTAGGTATAGTTTTTACGTAGCTATTTTTTAAAGTAAGTATGGTTTTTTGAGGTGTGGTTTTTAAGTAGGTGTAGTTTTTTTAAGTGGTTTTTTTACGTATGTGTGGTTTTCTGAAGTGGCGTAGTTTTTACGCAGCTATTTCTTAAGGAAGTATGGTTTTTTTGAGGTTATTTCTTAAGCAAAGCACCACCACCTGGAATATTGTTTGTGTGCTCAACTTTGGGAATGTATCGTATTGTTTTACATTCGTGAAAAATAACTTCAATGGTTAGATCCAACCACTACAAGAGGATGACCATTTTTTGTCAGAAAAATCGTCAGACTGTCTAGAGAGATTTTTGCCTGACGTACAGACTGAGGAACGTACTGACGATTACTATTTTGATGCTTTTCCTGACGATACTACGTCAGACATATCGTCACATAAATCGTCAGAAGCCTTCGTCAGGTTAAGCGTCACATTAATCGTCAGAATATACGTCAAATATGTATCGTCAGAAAAAGCGTCAGATTTTTGCGTCAGAATTTGCGTCAGAATTTGCGTCAGAATAATCGTCAGAATAATCGTCAGAAAATGCGTCAGCTATAACGTCAGACTATTCGTCAGATATTGCATCAGACTATTCGTCAGATATTGCATCAGACTAATCATCAGATGGTGCTTTTATAGGCGCTATTACAATTTTAGTTATAACATTTCATTAAACAATATATTTTAGATGAAATTTGATGTTTGACAAAGCTCCTCGATTTGGCTAATGATATATTATTTAATTAAGCTTGATTTAGTTTGGGGGGGGGGGAGGGGGGAATTAATTTCTATCCCTAGCTAGTATTGTAGGTTTGAGCTAATGCGGACCCCATATTTATACGTTTATGGGACACTTAAGAATCTACCCAATAGACTTACAATACTATATTCATACAGTAACTTGACAATTTTATAATCTTGCTAGAGTTCCTCGGGGATAGTCGGGGACAATGTGGCATCTCTAGAGACATAGAATCAGGGTTCAAAAAATACCTGGATAAATCCTTTGTCTGGATAAATCCTGGATAAATACCTTGGCTCAAACATGCCACGTGGCTCAAACATGCTACATTTGCTCAAACATGCGATATAGGCTCAAACATACCACATGGGCTTAAACATGCCACCTACGCTTAAAGCATTATGGGCCAAGAACTTAAGGATAAATTTTAAGGAGCTCAAGAAAAAGAACTTCTTGTGGGTTGCATGGAACCAACATGGCAATTGGGGAGCTCATTTCGTCTCCGGAATGGAAAACGACGCTCCAATTCTGCTCAGCAGGTCATCAATCGGTAATCAACTGCCAAACCCCCCTCCCCTTCCCCCTCCCAGTTGCCATGATGTGGGGGCATGGAGCTGGGTCGCTAATTCCAGGACCCGCTCCCGGCTCCCGCCGGTCGCAAGACCCCCTGGAATCAGCTTCCCAGCTTCCATCCCAATACATCATTCTAGTTTTATGGTCTCCTAAGAGCGGGGGCCATGCAACCACCTTGCCAATTTACCCGCTATTCCCATTAAGACGCGAGCAGACAAAGGGCCATCCCAAGGTTTAACCCAAAGCATTAACATAGGCTCGACACAAGGAAACTCGACTATGCAAAAGGTGTGACGTACTATAGAGGGTCTAGCTAGAGTCCATTGAGGGCTAGTGTTCCGCACACCTAACTAAGCTCTTCTCAACCCAGAGAAAAGAAAAATAGAAAAGCCGAAAGAAGGAAAGAAATAGAGTACCAAGGAAATGCAAATGCAAGGTTAAAAAATATTGACTTCTTCAAAATAATAATAGTTTTTTTTTTACTTAATTGAGTATCAAACCAAGAACCACACATGTACATCCTATACCTTAACCACCTTATCTAGCCAATATTAAGACTTGAAAAGACAGACTCTTTGCCACGTAATATTGCAACCCTCTAGGTGATCCTATGACAAACCACCGTGTGGCATGTTTAATGCATCATTATTATCAAGAAGCGAGACCCTTTTGGGGTCCTAGGCAGGGTCTTCCATGGGAGGCTGAGCCAACTTAACCATTTAGGCAACCTTTTCTTTACCATGCTGGGAAATGACGGAAATTACTGCTGTCCATGATATAATATCTCGATGTGGCATGAAATACCTCAAAGCAGTGATCCAAAGTTCCAGATTTTCGATACATGCTAAGTAGAGCATTACCAGCAACAACATCCATTGAGTCCATCATTCTATCTATTTATTAACAATACAATAGAAATGAATCAGCTTACCTTGAGCAAGGTCATCACAAGTGTCTAAAATGCTGAGAAAGGTGACCTTGTTTGGCGCTAAACTATTTTCTTACATTTGTTGAAATAGATGAAATGCCACTTTTTCATAACCTTCTTGACCATATGATAAAATCATTGTGGTCCAAGAAACCACGTTTCGTTCTGGCGATGCATCAAATACTCATGATGCATCTTCCATGTGCCAACATTTTCCATATATAGTTATAACTATACAGTGGCAACTGCAACATCTACATGTAGATCTCTATCAAGAACACAACCATGAATTATTCCTATAGGACCACAACAACTAAGAATGCTTATAAAAGTAACCTGATTAGGTATCATGCCTTCATCATGCATTTGCCTAAAGAGCACGAATGCCTGCCTACTATCTCCAACATGTGCATTTGATGTGATCATAGCAGTCCATATACTACAATCACCCTTAGCATTCTATCAAATACAAACCTGGCATTTTCCATGCTGCCACACTTGCCATACATACTGATTAGAAGATTCCCATGAATATGTCTACCTTCTTCTATTGCCTTCGATCTGATGCATTCTTGTAGCAACCTGGCATAACCCTCTAGATTTGCTTGAGAACCTTCATCCTCTAAGTATTATATTTGCTCCAATAACCTGCCATGAATGTGCTTGCCAGAAAATGCTAAGGAACCATGTGGGTTTTCTCCGTTGGCTAGATTCTTGCAGTAGAAGGTATGCATTACCTCTTGTAATTGTTGTTCCATGAGCTTTGCAAATCACAACTGCCTCATGCAGTAAACCCTCTTCACATAAGTTGTCCACAAACCCGTGGATCACTCAGAATATTATACAAAGTTGGTCCTAAGAATGTGGTAAATATTTAATCCTGCTGGACTGATCTTACTTGTTTCCAAAGGCAGAACGCAAGCTCGGAGGCGATATCAACTTGGTGAAGCGTCGCATCAGACAATGTGAACGTAATTCGAACAACGGTTTGATGCATGCCGGTTTGCCCCGGTCAAAACAGAGGCGACTGGGTCGATCATCAACATAGGCGACAGGCAGAATGACTGCCCACACCAGGTTAAGGACAGTCATCAGTCCGGGTATATTCTGGCATATACTCGAAATATCCAACATTACCCTTCACAAGAGACAATCGCACAAAAAGATGATATAACTCAACTTATAACCTAGATACGTGTAATAATTTTTTAAATCTGCACTAACCAACATCAAAGTGCACCCTAAACACATCAAATTATTTGACGTGTTTTAACGGCAAATAACGGATAACACAAGGGATGCAATAATAGACAAATATACTTTGACAACATATAATCAATGGATCCAACAATCTTCTAGACAACATTAACAATTTTGGACAGTCTAGATGAATAGCCAGATAAAGATCTAGGTACATTAATCTTATTGGCTTTTTGGTTTTTTCCTGAAGAGATGAGTGGCTCAGATTTTGGACGATGGACGGCCTAGATTTCGATCCAGGCCCTATCATCCCATTGGCAGACCCAGCGTGCCCTATTCATGTCTTCTTCTCGGCTTCCCGCCTTGGCGTTCGATTCCGCTGCGAGGGCAGATCCGCCGGTGAGCGGCAGATCCGGGGCCGGTTGGGGCAGATCATGCCTTGGTTACAAGCGGTGCAGATCCGTCGCCGTTGCTCTGTTTGTTTGCCCAAGCGACCATAAATGTTGAATTCTTACCTCGGAATCTTTGTTTCTAGCCTAGATTTCTGCCCCAATACGATAAAATAGATGCATGATTTGTCTATAAAATCCTCGGGCTCCGGTTCGTCAGTCTTCTTCGCTCATGGCTTTTTTTTTTTACGCGCCTTTCATTTGCAACCACCGAAGCTTTTCTCTTCTCTCGCCTTTCATTTGCAACCACCGAAGCTTTTCTTCATCTCTTCAGCAAAAGGTGGGCGGGGTTTTTATTGAAACACGG
This sequence comes from Isoetes taiwanensis, assembly GCA_021234155.1. Taxonomy (NCBI): domain Eukaryota; kingdom Viridiplantae; phylum Streptophyta; class Lycopodiopsida; order Isoetales; family Isoetaceae; genus Isoetes; species Isoetes taiwanensis. The sequence continues at coordinate 2,571,991 of JAJEKV010000095.1, read as the reverse complement.
TCCTTGGCGGGGATGAGCCCAATTTTTTACGGTACAAGATATTGACAAAGCGGTTTCAAACTTTCTGAGAATCGGGTATGGTTCTAGTTTTTTTTTTGACAGAGTAAAAGCTTTTGTGACCTCAATAATTCGATTGTGTTTCTGTTTATATGTACAGTGGCTCAACCTCCAATAGCCATTATTTCTGTGGAGCTGGAAAGATGACCAAAGGATGCCAAGAATGCCTCTGTTTCTGCAAGAGAATTCTGTTCAACAGATGAAAGTATTTCAGCAGTTTGTCTAAGGAACAAGGCAGTCTATTTTTTTCATTACACCATAGCCACATCTAGCGGACTTTCTTTCTCTTTATCAGCCTTTGTAATATCAGCCTCTGTAATCAAACCACTTCAAAGAAGTCCCATTTTCTTTTACTGCCTTGTTCAGTATCAGAACTTTGCCTTGTTCATCATTAGAACTATGATGTCAATGGAGCCAAGGTTACTTGAGATCTGAAAGCCTTTTGAACGTCAAATGCAGCTTATGATCAGTTTCACCAGGAAATGATTGAATCAGCATACTATTGGTTGTAATGGTTGTAGGAAATGATTAAATCAGCATATTACATTGGTCAATTTGAAGAATGGAAAAATTTCAAAATCAAATATTTTACATTTTAAAAAACATTGTTTTCTTGAAGTTTAATTCAATCATGAAACAACCGCTACCCGACGTGTTACTTTTTTAATAACTACACTTGAAAATGCTTATTTTTAAAAAGCCACATGTGGATTTTATGTAAAACAATACTAAAAAATAGCACCTAGTTTTGATTAACCACATTTTTTTTCTTAAAACCACATATCATTTTTTTTTGGAAAACCAACAACTAAAAACAATATAGTTAAAAAAAAAGTGTAGACAACTACGTGTAGTTTCTAGCAAAGTCGGACAAAATTCTCTATGTAGTTTTTCGTGTAATTTTTTTCTTTTTTTGCAAAACAACAGTTAAAAACAACATGTGGACCTTTTAAGTTTTATTAAGAACCACATGTCTTTTTTTCACGAAAGCAACACTTGAAAACTACGACTATTTTTAAAAAACAACATATTGAAACACATGTAATTCCTACGCGTAGATAATTTTGACAAAATTCTACGCGTAGAGTTTTTCCAAAAAAACTACACGTATAAAAGTTTGACTAAAAACTACACGTTGTTTCTAGCAAATCCGGACAAAAAACAACACGTACTTTTTTGGTGGTGTTTTTTAGCAAAAAAGACACTGAAAAACAACATGTGGACCCAGTTTTGGGGTGGTAGTGTTCATATTATTTTATAGTCCCTATCACATACGTCCATTCGATTAATATTTAGAGTTTGTCATTCAAATTCCCTACGCACTCTTCCACTGGCGCAATATTCTAGAGTTTATGCATAGCCCCCATTAGTGGCACACCAATGCTCGACATTGTTACTCATTCACATGTTAATTCTTTCAATTTTTTATGATATCAAGTTCAAGCATGGAAAAACACGGTGATTGAGCAAATCTTGTCGCTTTATGCCTTGGCATAATCATTTGTTTGGACTTATTAGAAGAACAACCATTCCTACACCTTATTAAACGACCACGATATTTTTTTGCGAACTGGATTATGAGATGCATTTAATTGAGTTTGTTGTATGTGCTTGTTAATTAAGAAGGTATTTATTTGTACTAGTAATGGTGCCCAGCGTTGCTGGGCATAAGTTCGGCCTGTAAATGTTTTGGCCGCAATAAGAAGGGCTTGCAGTAATAAGCCAACTTTTGTAACTTCTTATTATAACAATTTTTTTTTTCAAAGCTTTAACAACGTTTTCCATGGATTATGTAAACAATATCAAAACAATGTTGAACCTTTGTATCGATGTCGGTTACTTTATGTATGTTACATGAAGATAATGAATGACAATGGATGTTTATTGCTTATATTATAAGTTACATCAAGTAAAAGTTATACGAAGTAACATTAGCAAAATATACGAAAAAGCAATGCTTGCTCAAGTCCATTTTATCTGAAACAATTGTCGTGGCGCCAAACACACTCCATTGTAGAAAGCACTACAACAAATAATAACCTTTAAGTGTTTCCTTGCAAGCTCCATGAGCGTCATTATCCATGAGCATTTTCCATATTCTTCAAATTCGTTTATTCATAAACAACAAAGAAAGTAAAGATGTTTAAATTGACCGACAAAAATGAATATTGATTGAATTGCAGCTTCAATTAGTTTCACCTAGCGATTGCCCTCAGATATTACACGCGGGGTTTAAAGAAGAAGAATAACAATAAATTAATTTGCCATACAAAGTCTTCTATTTGCTTTAGTAGATCCAATATGAAAAGCAACTCTATATTTTCTATATTTTCCCTAGCTCCTCATAGTCATTCCATGGGTGAGAAGTTGATATACGTGGAGCTCATTGTTGGATAAACACATCAAAATATGACACAGTTACAAAACAGAGCCATCTAGAATATCCAGTTGTTAATAATAGATTCCATTTCTGCTCCATAACAGATCGCCTGTTTCAAATTTTGTATAATAGCCTTGTGCGTAAGAGAATTATAAAATCCAAGATGCATGAGGGAATAATCCCTAACCTTCAATATCATGATTGCTTATTGGTTGCGAAAAGGCCACTTTGCTTCATCAAAACATGGAAATTCTGTGATAGTCGAATTTGTGCCTTCACGTAACACCAACACTAACTTAGGAGTCTCGGATATCTCACATGAATGCCCCACTAACATCCCACGGAAGTTGAAGGCGATCTTGTGCGTTCGCCTTTGCCGCCCAAAGTTTAGATTATCATCTAACATGCCAACTCTTTGAAACAGTGCAGATGCGTTGTACCATACTTAGAAACTTAGATCAAAGGACTCAAATTTGGCAAACATAGAAAATTGTTCGAGACTAAGGCAGAGCCTAGAAGCTCGTCAATGATGCCAAACTATGAAAATGAAGAATGCAAGCTACGATTTCCACCAACAGGGGGGCATCCATTTAAAAGCTTAAGGAAAGACCTAAAAAAATCCTAGGCACACAGTTCTCAAATTCCTAGTCTAAATATGTCAAATATGACAAATTGCATTTGCTGGTCTAGTTTTACAGCAGAGTACTAATAGGGTCGAAACTTTAAGAAGAAAGCTCCATTTCCTAAACATGAGCATGCATTGGAAAGCTCAGGGAACAACCTATAAAAGATGCTAGGTATATGTTTTTCAAATTCAGAGTACAAATGGGTGAAATAGATCAAAGTACATGAGCCGGTCAAAAAGCTCAAGACCACGGGGATATGATATGCCCGCAAAACTATGTGGGTTCACTTCATGTGGGATTCTAAATGGTAGCAAAAATGGGTACACTTGCCGTTATTACCATATCAAGCTGCAATTGAATCTGCAAATAAGGTCATGTGAAAGGCATTGACAAAAAATGATCTTCAAGCTCTTCAAATCAAAAGGGCATATTTCAACACTCCAAAATGTGTCCAGCAGGCTCAAGTACTCAATATATATGTTATGACTTGCGATAAAGACATGCCTTTTGTTTATCCTCAAAGATTCAACAAGATAGTCTGTCACAATTGAATAACTCAAAATGTATAACTTACCTTCATGCATGATCTGCGTGGTTGCTTATGTGCTTTATTTTCCATCTATAAGCAATGCCAACATGAGAATGAACTAAACCAGCTAACCTCAGGGCCCGCATAACATCCGTGCATGCAAGTTAGATAGGCGTAATGGAACTTCGAGTACCCATCTCAGATAGTTGCTTATCTCAAAGATTGAAGTCGGACGATTGCTTTTGCTTGGCACCCAAGTATTCTCAACCCGCACAAATAATTAAAACATTTTATCGGATGTATTTCTAGAAGCTCAAAAGGAAGCTTAACATAGACCTACATCAGATCGAACATGTCATGAGCTATAATGTGCCTTTGCCGACAAAGAAGCTTGGAGTGCCATAAAAATATCACCTACAAAAATGCATCAGCAAATTGCATGAAGGAGCGCCATATTAGAGCCTTGTCGCCAAGAGGATGTCCCGATCTCTCGACTCACAACCGACACAACCGATGTGGTATCTCTTGTAACTCCAAAGAATACACCACCCTTGTCTTCTTTTGATGCAAACTATCTCGCTAATTCAGCAAAGACAACATTAAGCCGAATCAAAGTCTTGTTTTCATATAAACTCTCCTCGATCTCCCGACTCACAACCGATGTGATATCCGGCCAGAACTCCAAAGAATACATCACAGATGAACCCTTGTCTTCTTTTGATGCAGCTATCCGCAAATTCGTGCAAAGACAACCTGCTTTTAAGGCCGAATCAAATATTCGATCAAAACCCAAAGCACGCACACGATTCCGGTTTCTCCTTCACAGAGCCCATGCTTGCCGGATTTCTACACAAAGACCATTATCTTTTGATTTCGCACCTTATTCATCGCCTAACCAATTTTGCTCCCCCGCCCGCGAAGGAAGAAAACCCTAATAGCGACTTCGAAGCCAAAAGCAGAGGATGGCTATGGCGGACGTTCCACGGGAGAAGACAACTACACCACAATACGAAGGGTGAGATGATGCCCACGTGGCATGATATAATCTCGGCCCGCCCAATCTAGGGCGAGGTTTAAGACGGACATACACAATAATTTTATAATATAATATAGGATTACTTGTGCATTGGTGGTCTAGTGGTAGAATAGTACCGCCACGCATACCACACACCGACCCCCGAATTTTGGTCCACATTGTTTTTAGTTGTACGAAGTGTTGTTTTATGCCAAAACAACACCAAAATGGCCCCAAAAAGTCCATTGGCCCGCTTATCCAGATTTGCACAAAGAGAGCCGGTGGTTTTTGGCAAAAATCCCACGGTGGTTTTTTGGCGAAAAAAGCCACGCCAGAAAAAATTGACATAGTTTTTGTGATTTTTGTCAACGTGTATTTTTTTCCTTCTTTTTGTTGTTGTTTTTAGAGTAGCCACACGTTGTTTGTCTTGTAAATAGCACATGTAGGTTGAATATTCGGTACAAGTGGAAAACTAAAAAAAACAGGTTGTTTTTCTCTTTTCCATTTGTGTGTTTTTTTCTCTATTTGTAATTTTTTAAGTTGACATTGTTTTCCCAAAAAAATATACATAATTTTCAAGAAATCCACATGTTTTGTATAAAAAAACAATGTGTTTTCAAATGTTATTTTCCTCAATGTGGCATGTAGAAATTAGAAAGTAGACGCATCATTTTTTTAAATAATTGTTTTCAAATGTTGTTTTTGCGGAAGAAAAAAAAAAACCCACACATGGCCTTTCATTTCTAGCGTTGTTTTTGGATCAAAATTTTAAAACGACATAATTAGAAAAAAAATGGACATATAGATAAAAAAGCAATACTACACGCGTAGAAGCAATGTTACAAGTAAAACAATGCGTTGTTTACGCGCGGAGAAACAATGTCACAAGTAAAACAATGCATTGTTTTTAATATCTAATAACTAATCAAACATTGACACGTGGCACACTCAAATAAAAAATTAATACAAATCACAATTTAAAGCCAACATAATCATATTTTATTTTTTCAGTATGAATTATTTTTGGAAACCGAGTATTGTCTTTTGACCATTATATCTAAGTGCTTGATTCCACAAACATTCTTTATTTTATGCCACATATCTAAGGTTGGCAAATTTTTTATCATAAGTTCTTGTGTTAAGTTCCAAGGGTACAAGTGTGGACACTTATAAAACTAAAACTATAGAAAACAAACAATTAAAATTACTTTCATATTTACAATACAAGAACATATCTTTAATATTTACAATACAAGAACATATCTTTAATATTTAACAATTAAAACCAGAGATTACATTCCATAATTCCAAATGATGTTTACATTCCATTTTACAAGCCAAGTTCAGGGTATGGCTATCCTGGCCTCAGTAAAGAAACCAACATTAAATCAATATCGGACTCTGCTGTAAATTCACTAGCACAGAGCCAACAAAAATCATCTTGTAACAAATATTCCAGATCCATGTCATTGGACTCTGCTGTAAACTCTCTAGCACAGAGCCAACAAAAATCATCTTGTAACAAATATTCCAGATCCATGTCATTTATTTTATTCCGCTGCATTATCCAAGCAAAAAAGGCATGAAACTGTTGAAAGGTTCAAGGTATGATGTACTCTGCTGCCACCTTTGCCAAGTATGGGATTTGAACCCAAGGGTCGAAAGTGGCAAGCTCCAAGCACCATTAAGAGGCCTATTGCTTCGAGATTTTGAGCTTTTACCAAAAACTAAATACAAGAAGAATTAACTGTGATATGAGAAGATTCAAAAATCGCCCATTTCGTGACGGAAAAACGGATTTGGGATCAAGAAGGGCCAGTATGAAGCATAAAATGGAGTAGATTCAAGGCGGAGAAGGGCATGATTAAGGAAACAGGGACCATAGCAACTGCCCTGTCACCGCCTACCTGCCATAGTTGCTGCTATATTTTTCTTCCTTCAACCTGCTCTGTACCTAACCAGCCACGAATGCTTTGTGACTGGCCTGACCGACTTATCATGCAAAAACTTCTTAGATTTGTCTCTGTGCATAGAAAATAAACGAAAAAAAAAGAACCTCTAGATCTTTGTTCTGCAAGAAACAAGCGAATAAAGATATCGGCCGCCCTAGGTGCTTGAAACCCTAAGCGCAAAAAGAGGAGTAGCCGGGGATCAAATTTGCTCCCGATTTCTCAAACGAGCTCCATAAGGCCTCCGCTTTGCCCCATCCAGAATCGGGCAAAAATATTTGTCAAGTTTTGAGCTCGGAGATAAAAGAATAGAAAAGAATGAATAGGCAACCGGATTTGAAGAAGTTGTAGAAAAAAATGAAGGCAGATGGCATTGCAGAGCTGCAGACCCGGCCATGAAGAAACTTGAAAAGGTTGAGAAGTGAAATGCTTGGGCGGAAATGCTCTGGCAGAATCAATCTGCGATGGCTCTCGGATCGCCATATCTGAACCATAGCCATAGCTTATTTGGAGAAAGATCGCCAAAGCGGAAAAAAAGAAAGCAATGGCGGTGATAAAAATCTTATCCATTAATCTCAGCCCTTCATTTTTTAGCCAGTAAAATCATATGGCGAGGATCGCGATCTTCAGCATCCATCTCTATTGTCAGTAAATCTGAAGCGTTAAAAACAGAGCCAATAAGATGACAGTACCAAGATCACCATCTGGGCCGTTTATTTTCATCAAATCTGAACCGTTATTCTCACATTTCATATTTGATGGGGTATTTTTCCACCACACATTTTAATTCTCAATTTTAGTTTTCAACCTAACTACTTCCTCCAATGTTCAAGCCATATGGCCATAGCCAATAATATGGCTGGAACATATTTTTCATTCTCAATGAGTGTTGGGATTTTGGGGTTGAAATTGAAAATCTCTCGTCAAAAGTCAGAATCAAAGTCAGTACATCGAAATCTTGTGACAAGTTTTCCTATGGGTAAGTCAGTACATCGAAATCTTATGACAAGTTTTCTTGTGGGTAATATCAATGCATTTTCTTCTAGGTGCCTAGAGTTTGGAAATGCTACATATGCATTTCTAGCATTTTTTACTTGGCGCCATATAATAAGGTAAACTTGTGGCCCATGATATGATCAATCCTTGGTCCTTTGTACTTCTAGAATGATTCTTTGGATAACCATAGAAACATTCTTTACAAAGTTAGGTCTACAAACCCATAGGTAATAAATGTTTATAATGGAATCTTGATGTCGTTCCACATGTGACACCAGCAAAGGGCATGGAAAAAATGATGTGGCCCTCCAGTTGGTGGCATGGCATGCCAAGTAAGCAATGTCGAGTTTTGACTAGGCCATTAATGAAAAGATGTACATCTTTGGTTATTCATGGGGTGACGTTGACAAATTTTGGGTGACATGGCATCTAGGCTCCAACATGCCAAGGTGGCTAAAACATGCCACCTAGGCTCCAATATGCCAAGGTGGCTCAACCATACCACGTGGGCTCCAACATGCCAATATGGCTCAAACATGCCACCTGGGCTCCAACATGCCAAGGTGGCTCAACCATGCCACGTGGACTCCAACATGCCAAGGTGGCTCAAACACGCCACCTAGGCTCCAACATGCCAAGGTGGCTCAAACATGCCACATGGACTCTAACATGCCAAGGTAGCTCAAACATGCCACGTGGGCTCCAACATGCCCCGTGGGCTCCAACATGCCACCTAGGCTTCAACATGCCACATATCCAACATGCCAAGGTGGCTCAAGCATGCCACCTATGTCAAACATGCTAAGGTGGCTCAAACATGCCATGTGGGCTCCAACATGCCACCTAGGCTCAAACATGCCAAGGTGGCTTAAACACGCCACGCGGGCTCCAACAAGGTGGCTCAAATATGCCACGTGGACTCCAACATGCCACCTAGGCTCCAACATGCCAAGGTGGCTCAAACATGCCACGTGGACTCCAATATGTCACGTGGGCTCCAACACGCCACCTAGGCTCAAACATGCCATATGGGCTCCAACATGCCAAGGTGGCTCAGGCATGCCACCTATGCACTAATATGCGGTTGAATGTGTAGAAACCCAAGTGTTTTGTCATTTGGGCAGTATAAAGGCTCCGGAATGGAGATTCGACTTCGCCATGTCGTCCAGAACGGGCGAAATTCCCCTAGGAACCAAGTTACACGGTCATTTTTTGCAACAAAAGAAATACGAACATGGTAGTATTCCGCCGCCACCTTTAAGGCCAATTGAGTGCCTAGGTGGCATGTTGGAGCCCGTGTGGCATGTTGGAGCCACCTTGGCATGTTTGGGCCTAGGTGGCATGTTTGAGACACCTTGGCATGTTGGAGCCCACGTGACATATTGGAGTCCACCTGGCATGTTTGAGCCACCTTGGCATGTTGGAGCCTAGGTGGCATGTTGAAGCCCATGTGGCATGTTTGAGCCACCTTGTCATGTTGGAGCCTAGGTGGCATGTTTGAGCCACCTTGGCATGTTGGAGCCTAGGTGGCATGTTGGAGCCACGTGGCATGTTTGAGCCACCTTGGCATGTTTGAGCCTAGGTGGCATGTTAGAGCCACCTTGGCATGTTTGAGCCTAGGTGGCATGTTGGAGCCTAGGTGGCATGTTTGAGCCACCTTGGCATGTTTGAGCCTAGGTGGCATGTTGGAGCCACCTTGGCATGTTTGAGCCTAGGTGGCATGTTTGAGCCCACGTGGCATGTTTGAGCCACCTTGGAATGTTTAAGGCTAGGTGGCATATTGGAGACTATGTGGCATGTTGGAGACTAGGTGGCATGTGTGAGCCTAGGTGGCATGTTTGAGCCTAGGTGGCATGTTGGAGCCGCTGGCATGTTTGAGCCACGTAGGCATGTTAGGTGGCATGTTGAAGCCCATGTGGCACTCCAAGTGGTGACATGGCATGCCAAGAAAGCAAGGCCAAGTTTTGACTAGGCCAAAAATGAAAAGATGTCCATCTCTGGTCTTTTTATTGGGTGATGTTGGCAAATTTTGGATGACATGGCTAGATGGTGGTGACATGGACATGATGACTAGGACTCTATGCAAGAAATATGATAACCTTTGAAATTTTTGGTAGAGGTGTTTGGCAAGGAATAGAATAAAGGGATCCAAGAACTTAAAGCTACCGACACACTTCCCCAACTCGAACCGGGCCGGGATCGGAAGGTTTTAGGACTCAGATCTTCGGGCGCCAACGCCTCCCCACTACCTCATGACATTGTGCAAGATCCTGGTCCAATCTGGCTAGGGTATGGCCTCCAAAATGCAAACCCATTGCCTTGCCGGGTTATTGTAGGGTTTACGTTGTGGGGGCCAAAACGTGGTCGATTGCACTTGGGATCGGTGTACCTTTTCAAACATGCATGCAGAGCCATGGCAACTGAAATAACAGACTTTGGATCTATTGGCATCCCGAATCATTTCAGAAAAATTTGCTACTACAAAATGTGTTCTTGACTTCTAATTGCGACGGGAGGAGGATAAATCCAAACCCCATTTAAATCGGTTTCTATTGCTTCTTGTTTTCAACCGCAGACTTCGACCATGCCTCAAGTGTAATCGAATAAAACTTCGACCTCCATAACGTAAACCCTACAATAACCTAGCAACGCACAGGTTTACGTTTTGGAGGCCAAAACGTAGTCGACTTCTTTGATAACTAGGTGGACCATTTCTAAACATGCATGGGGAGCCATGAGAACTGAAATAACAGAGTTTCGATCTATTGGCGAACCCGAGTGATCCCAAACAATTTTGCTACTGCATAAGGTGCTCTAGACTTTTAATTGCAAAACTAGGAGGAGATTAAATCCAAACCCCATTCTCGCGTTTCTCTGCCTGCGTGTTTTCAAACGCATTTGCTTCGACCATGTCCCAAGTGCAACGGACCAAAGCCCGACCTCCATAACGTAAACCCTACAATAACCTGGCAAGGCACAGGGTTTACGTTTTGGAGGCCATACCCTAGTCAGATTGGACCAGGATCTTGCACAATGTCATGAGGTAGTGGGAGGGCATTGAGGCCAGAAGACGGAGCCCTAAAACCTTCCAGAAGCAGTACAACCCAAAGGTCCTCTCTGGAAGGTCCACGGCCTGAGCGGGCAACTCTCCCCACCCGGGAATCGCGATCCGACTCGCCAACGGTTCGAAACATCGACATTACCCTGGAGACCAAGTTTCGTGGGCAGAAGACCACCCCTGCTCTAGGAAGCGCCAAAGTAGCTCATGTCCAACACGTTCGTAGTGAATTGGCCTGGTGCAGAATACTGCCATGTAGAGGGTTCGTGTTTCTTTTGCTGCAAAAAATGACCGTGTAACTTGGTCCCTAGGGTAATTTCGCTGTTTCGGACGACATGGCGAAGTCAAATCTCCATTCCGGAGCCTTTGTACTGCCCGAACGACAAAACACTTGGGTTTCTACGATTCGATTGCGGGGCGCGCGGCGGTTTGATATGTTCTCGGGACAGATCTTGAATTTTTTGAACTGCTCGAAGCAAGTTACTTGAAGCGTGGATTCAAGCGGCCGGATAGAAACCGGGTTAGGGGAAGGGAGGCATTGGCATTTGCCCTCCCGAGGAGCACGGTAGGAAAGCCCGACTTCGGTAAATCCAAACCCCATTTAAATGGGGTTTCTATTGCTTCTTGTTTTCAACTGCAGCTTTCTCGACCATGTCTCAAGTGCAACTGAATAAAACTTCGACCTCCATAACATAAACCCTACAATAACACGGCAAGGCACGGGGTTTATGTTTTGGGAGGCCATACCCCTAGTCGATTGGACCGGGGATCTTGCACAATGTCATGAGGTAGTGGGAGGGCATTGGCGGATGTAACATGGAGCCCTAAAACCTTCGTAGCGGTTCGACCCAAAGGTCCTCTCTCGAAGGTTCCCGGCCACGAGCGGGCAACTCTCCCACCCGGAACGTGATCCGACTCGCCAACGGACTCGAAACATCGACATTACCCGGACACCAAGTTTCGGTGGGCAGAAGACCACCCCCGCTCTAGGAAGCCCCAAAGTAGCTCATGTCCAACACGTTCAGTAGTGAATTGGCCTTAGCGGAGGGTGCGAGAATCGCCATGTAGAGGGTTCGTGTTTCTTTGCTGCAAAAATGACCGTGTAACTTGGTCCCTAGGGTAATTTCATTTGTTTAGGACGGCGCATAAGTCAAATCTTCATTTCGAGTCTTTTATCGCCCGAACGACAAAACACTTGGGTTTCTACACGGTCGATCGCGGGATGCTTTTATGGTTTGATATGTTCTCGGGGACGGATCTTGAATTTTTTGAACCTGCTCGAAGCAAGTTACTTGAAGCGTGGATTCAATCGGTCGGATAGGGAAACGGGTTCGGGAAGGAGGCATTGGCATTTGCCCTCCGGGAGGAGCACCGGTAGGAAAGCCCGCCTCGGTAAATCCAAACCCCATTTCGCCGGTTTCTATTGCTTCTTGTTTTCAACTGCGGCTTTCGACCATGTCTCAAGTGCAACCGAATAAAACTTCGACCTCCATAACGTAAACCCTACACAAACCGGCAAGGCACGGGGGTTTACGTTTTGGAGGCCATACCCTAGTCATGATTGGACCGGGATCTTGCACAATGTCATGAGGTAGTGGGAGGGCATTGAGGGCGAAGCGGAGCCCTAAAACCTTCGAAGCGTTCGACCAAAGGTCCCTCTCGGAAGGTCCACGCCACTTAACGGGCAACTCTCCCACCCCGGGCTCGCGATCCGACTCGCCCAGCGGACTCGAAACATCGACATTACCCGGAGACCAAGTTTAGTGGGCAGAAGACCACCCCGCTCTAGGAAGCGCCAAAGTAGCTCATGTCCAACACGTTCGTGAGTGAATTGGCCTTTAGCGGAGGGTGCGAGAATCTTGCCATGTAGAGGGTTCGTGTTTCTTTTGCTGCAAAAAATGACCGTGTAACTTGGTCCCTAGGGTAATTTATTTTGTTTCGGATGACATGGCGAAGTCAAATCTCCATTAGGAGCCTTTTATGCTTGCCGAACGACAAAATACTTGGGTTTCTACACGGTCATTGCGGGACGCTTTGCGGTTTGATATGTTCTCGGACAGATCTTGAATTTTTGAACCTGCTTTCGAAGCAAGTTACTTGAAGCGTGGATTCAGCGGGCCGGATAGGGAAAACCGGGTTAGGGAAGGGAGGGATTGGCATTTGCCCTCGGGAGGAGCTTGGTAGGAAAGCTTTGCCTCGGTAAATCCAAACCCCATTTTCGTCGGTTTCTATTGCTTCTTGTTTTCAGCTGCGGCTTTCGACCATGTCTCAAGTGCAAGCGAATAAAACTTCGACCTCCATAGCGTAAACCCTACAATAACACGGCAAGGCACGGGGTTTACGTTTTGGAGGCCATACCCCAGTCGGATTGGACCAGGATCTTGCACAATGTCATGAGGTAGTGGGAGGCGTTGATGCGGAAAGGCGGAGCCCTAAAACCTTCGAAGCCGGTTCGACCCAAAGGTCCTCTGGAAGGTCCCCTTAATGGGCGGGCAACTCTCCCCACCCGGGCGTGATCGACTCCGCCAGCGGACTCAAAACATCGACATTACCACGGAGACCAAGTTTCGTGGGCGTGGAAGACCTAGGGGAATGTTGGAGCCTCGGTGGCATGTTGGAGCCCACGTGGCATATTTGAGCCACCTTGGCAAGTTGGAGCATAGGTGGCATGTTGGAGCCAAAGTGGCATGTTTGAGCACGCGTTGGAGCCTAGGGGTGGCATGTTTGAGCCATTTTGTCATGTTGGAGCCTAGGTGGCATGTTGGAGCCACCTTGGCATGTTTGAGCCTAGGTGGCATGTTAGAGCCACCTTGGCATGTTGAGCAAGTGGCATGTTTGAGCCACCTTGGCATGTTGGAACCTAGGTGGCATGTTGAAGCCCATGTGGCATGTTTGAGCCACCCGCGTTGTCATGTTGGAGCCTAGGTGGCATGTTTTGAGCCACCTTGGCATGTTGGAGCCTAGGTGGCATGTTGGAGCCCATGTGGCATGTTTGAGCCTAGGTGGCATGTTAGAGCCCGCGGTGGCATGTTGGAGCCTAGGTGGCATGTTTGAGCCAACTTGGCATATTTAAGCCTAGATGGCATGTTGTGAGCCACCTTGGCATGTTGGAGCCTAGGTGGCATGGTGGAATTGCGTGGCATATTTGAGCCACCTTGGCATGTTGGACCTAGGTGGCATGTTGGACCCTAGGTGGCATGTTTGAGCCCACCTTGGCATGTTTGAGCCACCACGGCATGTTTGAGCCTAGGTGGCATGTTGGAACCTAGGTGGCATGTTTGAGCCACCTTGGCACCTTTGAGCCTAGGTGGCATGTTGGAGCCACCTTGGCATGTTGGAACCTAAGTGAGCTTTGCATGGCATGTTTGAGCCTATGTGGCATGTTTGAGCCACCTAGGAATGTTGGAGCCTAGGTGGCATGTTGGAGCCCACGTGGCATATTTGAGCCACCTTGGCAAGTTTGAGCATAGGTGGCATCTTTGGAGCTGCGTGGCATGTTTGAGCACGTTGGACCTAAGTGGCATGTTTGAGTCATTTTGCATGTTGGAGCCTAAATGGTGGCATGTTGGAGCCACCTTGGCATGTTTGAGCCTAGGTGGCATGTTAGAGCCACCTTGGCATGTTGGAGCCCACGTGGCATGTTGGAGCCCACGTGGCATGTTTTGAGCCACCTTGGCATGTTGGAGCCTAGGTGGCATGTTGAAGCCATGTGGCATGTTTGAGCCACCTTGTCATGTTGGAGCCTAGGTGGCATGTTTGAGCCACCTTGGCATGTTTGAGCCTAGGTGGCATGTTGGAGCCCACGTGGCATGTTTGAGCCACTTTGGCATGTTTGAGCCTAGGTGGTATGTTAGAGCTACGGTGGCATCTTTGGAGCCTAGGTGGCATGTTTGAGCCAACTTGGCATATTTAAGCCTAGGTGACATGTTGTGAGCCACCTTGGCATGTTGGAGCCTAGGTGGCATGGTGGAGCCCGTGGCATGTTTGCGCCACGCGTTGGCATATTGGAACCTGCATGGCATGTTAGAGCCCGCGTGGCATGTTGGAGCCACCTTGGCATGTTGGAGCCACCTTTGTGGCATGCTTGAGCCACCTTGTGTTATGTTTGAGCCACCTTGGTGGCATGTTTGGCTTGATTGGGACCGAGATCATGTGCATATGCTCAAAAATGGATTTGAGGCATAAAAAGCAAAACACACTCTCTCTCTCTCTCTCTCTCTCTCTCTCTCTCTCTCTCTCTCTCTCTCTCTCTCTCTCTCTCTCTCTCTCTCTCTCTCTCTCTCTCTCTCTCTCTCTCTCTCTCTCTCTCTCTCTCTGGCACTTGCCTTGCATGTGGCATACAAGGATCGATAGACTTGTTGGTTCCCATGGATTAAAGTTAAATTCAGTTCAATTCAATTTTGGGATCTTCATAATGCCTTTGCATTCTAGTTTTCTATAAGCATGAGGGGTAAAGGGACAATAGATGAGATATTGCATTTTTGCACCGGTCCTGCACCCCCTCAAGGAATACAAATCAAATTCTTGATGGTTTTGTTATGCAAAAATAGGTGTTAAGTAATTGAAGTAACTTGTCTTACATGGAATACTAGTATAAGGACATGTGATGGCACACGTGCATCACATGTAGCAAATCAAGTACTCTGTCCTACCACTATAAAGACCTGTGATATGGAAGGATAGGACATGTAGAGAAGCAAGTATTCTTTCCTACTTCTATAAAGACATGTGACAATAGAAGTATTACACATGTCGTAATTCATGTATTCTTTCCTACAATGCCTTCGCAAATAAAGTACTCTGTCCTACTACTATAAAGACATGTGACATGGAAGCATATGACATGTAGAGTATCAAGTATTCTTTCCTACTTCTATAAAGACATGTGACAATAGAAGTATTACACATGTCATAATTCATGTATTCTTTCCTACAATGCCTTAGCAAATAAAGTACTCTGTCCTACTACTATAAAGACATGTGAATGGAAGTATAGGACATGTAGAGAATCAAATATTCTTTCCTACATCTATAAAGACATGTGACAATAGAATTATTAGACATGTAGAAATTCAAGTATTCTTTCCTACAGTGGATTGTATTATAAAATGACATGTCACAATAGAAGAAACTACAAAACAACAGTGGATGTTTTAGTCCACTGAAAAAAGAACACCATTATCGAACAAAACCATACCTCCACAAATCCACATGTAGGATTCTTTGAAAACAGGACATGTAGACCTACCAAAACTGATGTTTTCAACAGTGGACCAAAAACCGGGGTGAGGGTGTGCAGACCCGAGTTCGATTCTCGGCCAATGCATCTTGTGGTTCAACTCTTCTAATTTTGTTCTTGGCGCAAGAGCAAAAAAGAAGATTTAATGCATTAAACCATGTTGATAATGACATAAGGAGATTGCACCATAGGGTAAGAAATGAGATCGAAGCTAATCTTGCTCTTCCAACCATCAAACATCAGAATGAGAGAGAATAAATGACTAGCCAAATCCTATCCTCCTAAATATCTCAATGATCTAAGAAGTATCGGAAGTATTCCACATGCTGGCGTGGATGTGCCAGAGTGGTTATTGGGCAAGACTAGAAATCATGTGGGCTTTGCTCGCATAGGTTCGAATCCTATCATCCACGTGTAGGAGCTTGTTCATATTATTTTATAGTCCCTATCACATACGTCCATTCGATTAATATTTAGAGTTTGTCATTCAGATTCCCTACGCACTCTTCCACTGGCGCAATATTCTAGAGTTTATGCATAGCCCCCATTAGTGGCACACCAATGCTCGACATTGTTACTCATTCACATGTTAATTCTTTCAATTTTTTATGATATGAAGTTCAAGCATGGAAGAACACGGTGATTGAGCAAATCTTGTCGCTTTATGCCTTGGCATAATCATTTGTTTGGACTTATTAGAAGAACAACCATTCCTGCATCTTATTGTACGACCACGATATTTTTTTGAGAACTGGATTATGAGATGCATTTGATTGAGTTGGTTGTATGTGCTTGTTAATTAAGAAGCTATTCATTTGTATTACTTGTGCATTGGTGGTCTAGTGGTAGAATAGTACCCTGCCACGGTACAGACCCGAGTTTGATTCTCGGCCAATGCATCCTGTGGTTCAACTCTTCTAATTTTGTTCTTGGCGCAAGAGCCAAAAAGAAGATTTAATGCATTAAACCATGTTGGTCTTATATTATAAAGTTTTAGTGTATGTCATGAATCAAACCCTAATTTGGATGGTTGAGATCAACTAATTGCATCCGAAGACTGAGATTTGTCACACGACTTCCCACCATCATGATTGGCCATGCTCTAATGTCTGAAGGGAAAAGGGAAAAGGAAAAGGGAGGAGAAAAAGGCAAAATGAAAGGCAAAAGGCACGGGTAAAAGGGAAAGAAAGAAAGAAAAAAAAAGGAAAGGGAAAAGAGCACCTGAAAAAGGGAAGGGAAAATAAAGAAAAAAAAGGACACTACAAAAATGAGAAGATGGATAGGATGAGGATAGGATTAAAAGGGAAGTTGAAAAGGGGATGAGGAAAAGGGTAGAGAGGAGGGAAGGAAAAAAGGAAAAGGGAAAAGAAAAAGAAAGAAAAAAAAAAGGACAAAAGGGGAGGATTAGGGATGTTAAAAGGAACATTGGGAAAGGGAAGAGGAAAAAGGTGGGGAATGGAGAAAAAGGAGGAGAAAAGGGCAAAGTGAAACGCAAAAAGGCACGCATAAAAGGGAAAAGAAATGGCAAAAAGCACAAAAAAAAGAGAAAGGAAAAGAAAGGGAGAAAAAGAAAGGAAAAAGGGACAAATTACAAAAAAGAAGAAGAGGGAAAGGGTGAGGATAGGATTAAAAGGGAAGGGAAAAGGGGATGAGGAAAAGGGTGTTAAGAGAAGGGAAGGGAAAAGGAAAAAGAGAAAAGGGAGAGGAAAAGGGGCAAAAGGGAGAGGAGGAGGGAAGCTTGAAAGGGACAATGGGAAAGGGGAAGAGGAAAAAAGGTTGGGAAAAGGAGAAAAGGAAGGGAAAAAGATTTAAAAAAAAATGGAAAGAGATAAAGGGAGGGAGAAGGGATGGAAAGGGGAAAAAGGGAGGGAGGGGCTAAAAGGGGAAAAGGGCATGGAAAAGAGGAAGAGAAAAGAAGGAGAGAAGCGAAAAAAAAGGAAGAGAGAAAAGAGGGAGGAAGAGAGAAAAGGGGAGGAAGAAAAGAAAAGAGGGAGGAAAGGGAAAAGGAAAAGAAAAGAACAAATGACGGAAGAAAGTGGAAAGAAAAAAGACTACGAGAAAAAGGGGAAGAGGGAAAGGATGGGCAAAGTTAAGGAAGGTTTATGTTGTTGTAAAAGGGAAGAGAAATAAAGGGAATGGAAAAAAGACATGAGAAAAGAAAGGGAAAAAGGTAAGGAAAAGGAGGCGGAAGAGAGGGAAATGGAAGGGAAAAAGGACATTTGTAATAAAAGCGGAAGAGAGAAAAGGGTTGGGAGAGGAGGAAAAGGGAAGTTTTCTAAAAAGGCCATTAGTAAAAAAAAGAAAGAAAAGTCAAAGGAAAAGGGAAAAGGGAAAGGGAATCCATAAGGGGATGGAATGGGAGAAAAAAGAAAAATAAAATAAAGTAAAAGGAAAAAGGGAATGTGAAAATGGGAGGGAAAAAGGAAAAGGGAGATATTGAAAAAGTAAAAAGCAAGGAGGGGGAAAATGGAAAAGGCAAAACGTCAAAAAGGGGAAAAAGCAAAATGGGAAAAAGGCAAAAGGAGGTAAAATGTCTAAAAATAGAAAGGGAGGTGAACAAAAAGGAAGAGCAAAATAGAAAAAGAAAAAGAGAAGGAAAAAAGGAAAAGGGGAGGAGGGAAAATGTGAAGAAAGGGGAAAAGAGGAGCGAAACAAAGCATGAAAAAATAGAAGAGAAAAGGGACATGGCAAAAAAGGGAAGAGGGAAAGGGTGAGGAAAGGGGAAAACCCGAAGGAAAAATGGACATGGAAAAAGGGAAAGGGAAAGATGGAAAAGAAAAAGGGGGGGGAAGGAAAGAAAAAGGGCACTAGAAAGAAGGGAAGATGGAAGGGCTGGGCAAAGGAGGAAAAGGGAAGGGAAAAAGGGGGAAAAAGAAAAGGTAGGGAGAAGGGAAGGGAAAAGGGAAAAGGGAAAGGAAAGGGGAAAGGGGAAAGGGGAAAGAAAAACTTAGAAAAAAGGGCACGAGGAAAAGGGGAAGAGGGAAATTGGAAAAGAGAGGTGGAAAGGGTAGAGGGAAAGGAAAAAGGGCAACCACAAATTGGAGAAAAGGGAAGGGGAAAATAGAAAAGGAAAAATGGGGAAGCAAAAAACAGAAAAGGGAAATAGGGGAAATGGAATAATGGAAAAAGAAAGGGGCAAAGGGAAAATAGAAAAAAAAAAAAATTAGTAGACAAAGGCAAAAGGAAAACACAAGGCTCCCAAAAATTAACTTGCAGTCATAATCATGATGGAAACCTGTATAAGGGTGGTTTTTAATACATGCAAGTCATAATGTCAATAAAAACTAGATGACTTTCATGGTTTTGTAATATCACTACTAGTTTGATCATAGTTCTTATACTAATTCTATATGTCTTACACTAGTTTCTTAAAATTAGTACTAGTTTAGGAGGTGATTTTTAAGCATGCAGTGCAATATTATAATTAGAGATGATTTTGCATACTAGTTAACACTATCGTATACATAGTTTTAACCCGGTTTTAATCCTCCAAAGTTTTTTTTATTGGTTCAAAAACCATGTTTGATTTTGAAGGGTGTTATGTTTTTTGGCACATGCTTATTTACTATGCTTGTTAGCAGTCTATTATGTTGGTTTATGTTGTTGTTTATTTAATATACTTATTTCAATCCTTAAAGTCATTACGAACTTTGAGCATAATTTTTTACATTAACTAGTATTTCCAACTATTATATCTAATTTTGCACTACTTTTAGAGCATGATTCCTATTTGTAATTATAGACTATGTTATGTACATTGACTTGTTTAGTGGTTGCATGGTGTGGTCTATGTTTTCTACCTAAGTGTACATTTGTACTTTTCTTTTCGGCAATGTATTATGTGTGGTATACTATTTAGTATCCATACAGTGTGCACATTTTGTCTGAAAGAGGTCCTAGATTATTTAAAATGTTTATCATGCATGATTTAGGTGTTCCCTTGCATATTTAGAGTGGTGAAGAGCTCTAGAGGCATGGTGTAGAGCATCATTGTCAAGGATTCTCTTATAGCAACAATGACAAATCCTTTCGTTACCAACAATGTATCATTCTAGCCTAGATTCTAGCGAAAGTTGAGGGCATAAGTCACTTGTGATAAGGGGTATTAATGTCCAAAACTCTAATTAACGTCGAGCATGTTCCTAAGACTTTTATTTCTTATAATAAGCAATGTTCAATTTTAGATGTATGGATAGAGAAATAATGTAGTGAATCAATGATACATTTCTCCATCCTCATTTCCATCTAACCTTATTTTAGAAGTCTGTTAGCCAAGCTAAAATCATAAAATCTCAAGAAAGTACAAGATCCTTTTTTAGACTCCAACAATATTCATATCCATTGTAACATCTAGCAATAAGGCGCCAAACGTTCAAATAATTAACTTCACCTAGGCAACAACTTAAAACAACATGCTTTACTTATATTCAACCCTGACAAAACCTAAACCCTACATATTTCGTAGGGTTTAAGTATCAGGGTACCAAAACCGCTCCATCTGCTAATTCCATCGTTCAGACGGTAGCTCATCTCCCAAGGAACGTCTCCGAAAAGAAAAACTGGCCATCCACCGCACGGATGTGCCAAACCCCAAATTCTCCCCTTTTCGACATAGGGGCACTAGGGGGAAGGAAAGAAAAAGGGCACTAGAAAGAAGGGAAGACGGAAGGGCTGGGCAAAGGAGGAAAAGGGAAGGGAAAAAGGGGGAAAAAGAAAAGGTAGGGAGAAGGGAAGGGAAAAGGGAAAAGGGAAAGGAAAGGGGAAAGGGGAAAGAAAAACTTAGAAAAAAGGGCACGAGGAAAAGGGGAAGAGGGAAATTGGAAAAGAGAGGTGGAAAGGGTAGAGGGAAAGGAAAAAGGGCAACCACAAATTGGAGAAAAGGGAAGGGGAAAATAGAAAAGGAAAAATAGGGAAGCAAAAAACAGAAAAGGGAAATAGGGGAAATGGAATAATGGAAAAAGAAAGGGGCAAAGGGAAAATAGAAAAAAAAAATTTAGTAGACAAAGGGAAAAGTAAGGGGAAGTGCGAAATGTGTTCGAATGCTCTTGCTTATCTAATTTTAAAAACATGAATCCATTTAACAATTGCTCCAGTATATCATTCACAGTTCTTAGCTATGCCCAGCAACGCTGGGCACCTTAACTAGTAATGACATAAGGATAACTGAGCAATCGATTGCACCATAGGGTGAGAAATGAGATCGAAGCTAATCTTGCTCTTCCAACCATCAAACATCAGAATGAGAGAGAATAAATGACTAGCCAAATCCTATCCTCCTAAATATCTCAATGATCTGTATCGGAAGTATTCCACATGCTGGCGTGGATGTGCCAGAGTGATTATTGGGCATGACTAGAAATCATGTGGGCTTTGCTCGCATAGTTTCGAATCCTATCATCCACGTGTAGGAGCTTGTTCATATTATTTTATAGTCCCTATCACATACGTCCATTCGATTAATATTTAGAGTTTATCATTCAGATTCCCCACGCACTCTTCCACTGGCGCAATATTCTAGAGTTTATGCAGTGTCCCCATTAGTGGCACACCAATGCTCGACATTGTTACTCATTCACATGTTAATTCTTTCAATTTTTTATGATATCAAGTTCAAGCATGGAAAAACACGGTGATTGAGCAAATCTTGTCTCTTTATGCCTTGGCATAATCGTTTGTTTGGACTTATTAGAAGAACAACCATTCCTGCACCTTATTGTACGACCAAGATATTTTTTTGAGAACTAGACTATGAGATGCATTTGATTGAGTTGGTTGTATGTGCTTGTTAATTAAGAAGGTATTCATTTGTATTACTTGTGCATTGGTGGTCTAGTGGTAGAATAGTACCGCCACCGCATGGACCGAAGTTCGATTCTCGGCCAATGCATCCTGTGGTTCAACTTTTCCAATTTTGTTCTTGGCGCAAGAGCCAAAAAGAAGATTTAATGCATTAAACCATGTTGATAATGACATGAGGATAACTGAGCAATCGATTGCACCATAGTGTGAGAAATGAGATCGAAGCTAATCTTGCTCTTCCAACCATCAAACATCACAATGAGAGAGAACAAATGACTAGACAAATCCTATCCTCCTAAATATCTCAATGATCTAAGAAGAATCGGAAGTATTCGGATATGTCGCCGTGGATGTGTCGAGTGGTTATTGGGCATGACCAGAAATCATGTGGGCTTTGGCTGCGCATAGGTTTGAATCCTATCATCCACGTGTAGGAGCTTGTTCATATTATTTTATAGTCCCTACTATCACATACGTCCATTCGATTAATACTTAGAGTTTGTCATTCGGTTTCCCCCGCACTCTTCCCTTTGGCGCAATATTCTAGAGTTTATGCATAGCCCCATTAGTGGCACACCAATGCTCGACATTGTTACTCATTCACATGTTAATTCTTCCAATTTTTTATGATATCAAGTTCAAGCATGGAAAAACACGGTGATTGAGCAAATCTTGTCCCTTTATGCCTTGGCATAATCGTTTGTTTGGACTTATTAGAAGAACAACCATTCCTGCACCTTATTGTACGACCAAGATATTTTTTTGAAAACTGGATTATGAGATGCATTTGATTGAGTTGGTTGTATGTGCTTGTTAATTAAGAAGGTATTCATTTGTATTACTTGTGCATTGGTGGTCTAGTGGTAGAATAGTACCCTGCCACGGTACAGACCCGAGTTCGATTCTCGGCCAATGCATCCTGTGGTTCAACTCTTCCAATTTTGTTCTTGGCGCAAGAGCCAAAAAGAAGATTTAATGCATTAAACCATTTTGATAATGACATAAGGATAACTGAGCAATCGATTGCACCATAGGGTGAGAAATGAGATCGAAGCTAATCTTGCTCTTCCAACCATCAAACATCAGAATGAGAGAGAATAAATGACTAGCCAAATCCTATCCTCCTAAATATCTCAATGATCTAAGAAGTATCGGAAGTATTCCACTTGCTGGCGTGGATGTGCCAGAGTGGTTATTGGGCATGACTAGAAATCATGTGGGCTTTGCTCGCATAGGTTCGAATCCTATCATCCACGTGTAGGAGCATGTTCATATTATTTTACTAGTAATGGTACCCAGCCTTGCTGGGCATAAATTAGGAACCTTTAATTTCTTTCTTTTTTTATTCTCCTTTTTTTTTTCTAACCCCCTTCTCCCTCCCTTTGCCTTCCCTTTCCCCTTCCCCTTTTTTTCTTTCTCTTTTTCTTATCAGTTTTTTCCCTTCCTTTTTATCTTTCCCCACTCTTCCCATTTTTCTACTACTCTTTTTCCATTTCGTTTTCCCCTTCCTCTTCCTTTTCCTTTTCCCTTTCTCTTTCCCGTTTCTCATGCATTTTTTTTCGTTCTCTTTTGCTTACCTTTTCATGTGCCCTTTTCTTCCTTTCCCCACCCTCTTCCTCTTGATCACGTGCTCTTTTCCCCATCTCTTTTCCCATTTCTCTCTCTCCTTTTCCTCATGCTCTTTTTGCTTTCCCTTCTCCTTTTTTCGCTTCCCTTTTCCTTTCAACTTTCCATTCCCTTTTCATACTTTCCCCACCCTTTTGCTTTGCACTGTTCCCTTTTTCCCTTTCCTTTCTCTTTCCCCTTTCTTTACATTTTCCCTTTCCCGTTCCCTTTCCCTTTTCATATGCCTCTTTCCATTCCCTTTTCTCAACCTTTTTTATGTACCCTTTTTTATTCTTTCCCCATCCTCTTCCCCCTTTTCCCATTTCCACTTTCTCCTTTCTTGTTTCTTTTTTCTTTTCCCTTTTCCATGCTCTTTTTCCCTTTCTTTTTTCTATTTCCTCACCCTTTCACTCTTCCCTTTTTTCTCGTGCCCTTTTCTCCTTCCTCTTTTCCTCTTTTCCTATTCCTTGCTCCCTACCCTTTGTCTATTCTACTTTCCCCCCACCCCTTTTCCTCCTTTTTCCATCATTTCCCTCTTTATTTATCTCGATGCTCTTTTTGCTTCCCTTTTTCTCTTTCTTCACCCTTTCTCTCTTCTCTTTTTTTTACGCCCTTTCCTTTTTTCTCTTTTTCTCGTTCCCTTTTCCCAAGTTCTCTTTTGCCCTTTTCCCCCTCTCTTTTCCTGTTTACTTTCTTTTTTTCCATGGACTTTGCAACCTTTTCTTATTTTCCCTTACCTTTTTCTCCTTTTCTCACCCTTACTTCTTACCCTTCTCGCGGTGCCCTTTTTCCTTTCCCTTTCCCCCTCGCCTATTCTATTCCTTTTTCTATTTCCTTTTATCTTTCCCTTTTTCCTTTTCACCTTCTCTTTCCTTTTTCCTCTTGCCTTTCTTTTATTCCTTTTCCTTTTCCTTTTTCGCTTTTTTTTTTCCTTCCCCTTTCCCTTTTTTTCCCTTTTCCCTTTTCCCTTTTCCCTTTTCCCTTTCATCGTTTTTCCTTTTCCCTTCCCCTTTTCCCTTTTCCCTTTTCATCGTTTTTCCTTTTCCCTTCCCCTTTTCCTTTTCTCTTTTCCCTTTTCCCTTTTCCCTTTCATCGTTTTTCCTTTTCCCTTCCCCTTTTCCTTGCCCTTTTCCCCTTCATCGTTTTTCCTTTTCCCTTACCCTTTTCCTTTTCCTTCCCCCCCTTTCCCTTTTCCCCTTTTTTTTTTCCCTTTCATCGTTTTTTTTCCTTTTCCCTTCCCCTTTTCCTTTTTCCTTTTCCCTTTCATCGCTTTTTCCTTTTCCCTTCCCCTTTTCCTTTTCCCTTTTCCCTTTTCCCTTTTTTTCCCTTTCATCGCTTTTTCCTTTTCCCTTCCCCTTTTCCTTTTCCCCTTTTCCCTATTCCCTTTCATCGTTTTTCCTTTTCCCTTTCCCTTTCCCTTTCCCTTTCCCTTTCCCTTTCCCTTTCCCTTTTCCCTTTCCCTTTTCCTTTTCCTTTTTCCTTTTCCCTTTCATATTGAAGCCATAGTCGAGATGAAATTTTAGTTGAAGACACGCACACATCATCTCCACCATTGGTCAATCAAATCCTCGACCGTCCGATTTAGGGCTCCATTGAAGACACACGCTATAATTTTATAATATAAGATAGTCCCTATCACATACGTCCATTCGATTAATATTTAGAGTTTGTCATTCAGATTCCCTACGCACTCTTCCACTGGCGCAATATTCTAGAGTTTATGCATAGCCTCCATTAGTGGCACACCAATGCTCGACATTGTTACTCATTCACATGTTAATTCTTTCAATTTTTTATGATATCAAGTTCAAGCATGGAAGAACACGGTGATTGAGCAAATCTTGTCGCTTTATGCCTTGGCATAATCATTTGTTTGGACTTAACCATTCCTACACCTTATTGTACGACCACGATATTTTTTTGCGAACTGGATTATGAGATGCATTTAATTGAGTTTGTTGTATGTGCTTGTTAATTAAGAAGGTATTCATTTGTATTACTTGTGCATTGGTGGTCTAGTGGTAGAATAGTACCTGCCACATTGCAGTGGAGACCGAGTTCAATTCTCGGCCAATGCATCCTGTGGTTCAACTCTTCTAATTTTGTTCTTGGCGCAAGAGCCAAAAAGAAGATTTAATGCATTAAACCATGTTGATAATGAGATCGAAGCTACCATCAAACATATGACTAGCCAAATCCTATTCTCCTAAATATCTCAATGATCTAAGAAGAATCGGAAGTATTCCAGATGTCGTCGTGGATGTGTCAGAGTGGTTATTGGGCATGACCAGAAATCATGTGGGCTTCGCTCGCATAGGTTCGAATCCTATCATCCACGTGTAGGAGCTTGTTCATATTATTTTATAGTCCCTACTATCACATACGTCCATTCGATTAATATTTAGAGTTTGTCATTCAGATTCCCTACGCACTCTTCCACTGGCGCAATATTCTAGAGTTTATGCATAGCCCCCATTAGTGGCACACCGATGCTCGACATTGTTACTCATTCACATGTTAATTCCTTCAATTTTTTATGATATCAAGTTCAAGCATGGAACAACACGGTGATTGAGCAAATCTTGTCGCTTTATGCCTTGGCATAATCATTTGTTTGGACTTATTAGAAGAACAACCATTCCTATTACCTTATTGTACGACCACGATATTTTTATGCGAACTGGATTATGAGATGCATTTAATTGAGTTTGTTGTATGTGCTTGTTAATTAAGAAGGTATTCATTTGTATTACTTGTGCATTGGTGGTCTAGTGGTAGAATAGTACCCTGCCACGGTACAGACCCGAGTTTGATTCTCGGCCAATGCATCCTGTGGTTCAACTCTTCTAATTGAAGTGTTCCCCTAGTTCGCCACTCTAGCGATCTCGGAATGTGGTTTTGAGTTTGTGCATGAGTCCGTAGCATCCAATTTACTTTAGGGACCAACTATTATGATCGACGGAGCCAAAAATCTTCTCAACAAAAAACATCAACTCAAACAACTCAAGCCAATATAGAATATTCTGGAATATTCTAGATACACACGGGTTCGACTCGTTCTAGCCGACCTTTCGCTCAACACACTCGGCCTTGCCTAGTGCACTTATAATCTAAAGATACCATATAGTCAGCAGTCCGGGCTTTTGACCCATCGCGACGGGGCAAGTATGGAACCCGTGCCTGGGGGGTGTTTTTTGTTCTCCTCCTCTTCGAACTCTAGAGCAAACCCTGCAAGCAAGCTCTCGACCAATTCAGAGCCAGGGAGGGCTGACAAAACCTAAACCCTACATATTTCGTAGGGTTTAAGTATCGAAGCACCAAAACCGCTCCATTTGCTAATCCCACCGATTCAAAGGGTAGCTCATCTACCGAGAACGGCTCGAAAAAAGAAAAAATGGCCATCCACCTTACGGATGTACCAAACCCCAAATTCCCCCCTTTTCGACGTAGGGGCACGAGGGGAAAATGAAGTGTTCCCCCAGTTCCCCACTCTAGCGATCACGGAATGTGGTTTTGAGTTCGCGCATGAGTCCGTAGCATCCAATTTACTTTAGGGACCAACTATTATGACCGATGGAGCCAAACTAGACTCGTTGTGGGCAACTAGCGACCTTTCTCTCAACGACTTTTCGGCCTTGCCTAGTGCACTTATAATCTAAAGATATCATATATTCAGCAATTCGGGCTTTTGAGCGGGCAAGTATGGAACCGGTACCGAGGGTGTTTTTGTTCTCCTCCTCTTCGAACTCTAGAGGAAACTCTGCAAGCAAGCTCTCGACCACTTCAGAGGCAGGGAGGGCTGCCAAAACCTAAACCCTACATATTTCGTAGGGTTTAAGTATCGGGGCACCAAAACCGCTCCATCTGCTAATCCCACCATTCAAAGGGTAGCTCATCTACCAAGAAACGCCTCCAAAAAGAAAAAATGGCCATCCACCGCACGGATGTGCCAAACTTCAAATTTCCCCCTTTTCGACGTAGGGGCACGAGGGGGAAATGAAGTGTTTCCCCAGTTCCCCACTCTAGCGAGCTCGGAATGTGGTTTTGAGTTCGCGCAGTCTGTAGCATCCAATTTACTCTAGAGACCAACTATTATGATCGACAAAGCCAAACTCGACTCGTTATGGGCAACTAGCCGACCTTTCGCTCAACGTACTTGGCCTTGCCTAGTGCACTTATAATCTAAAGATAGCATGTAATTGGCAATCTGGGCTTTTGAGCCATCGCGACGGGGCAAGTATGGAACAGGTGCCGGGGGTGTTTTTTGTTCTCCTCCTCTTCAAACCCTAGAGGAAACCCTGCAAGCAAGCTCTCGGCCACTTTAGAGGCAGGGTGGGCTGCCATAACCTAAACCCTATATATTTCGTAGGGTTTAAGTATCAGGGCACCAAAACTGCTCCATCTGCTAATCCCATTGTTCAAACGGTAGCTCATCTCCCAAGGAACGTCTCCGAAAAGAAAAAATGGCCATATTTTCGACGTAGGGGCATGATGAGGCAATATGTTGCAGAAAGACATTTTATAAATTTCGATTTAATATCATGTTCCTCTTCATTGCAGTTGAAGAGCTGTGTACATAAAACTTATCAGATGTCTACATAGTGTGTTTCCGCTTAGGAGATGTCTACATAGAACTAATGTCTACTGTGTTTCTCGAGAATGCTCGTCTTAATAAAAAGGAAACCGTTCAAATTAAGATTGTCCTGTCGTGCATCAAGTCTTGTGCTTTAGACGGAAGCATTTGCATTGATCACATATATATTTCAAAAACAAATGAACAAGATCACTTAAAATTCTAAATGTCAGAATAGGGCAAGAAATGGCAGACACACAGTTTTAATATTCTCTCTCCTTTTGAGTTCTCCATAACTCTAGCTCTGTGTATACATAGGGCATTACCAACCCATGTGAGTTCAAAATGGTCGTGTCTTGCTTCTAGACCTTAACCTTGGGCAATTTAGGCAGTCATGTCTGCTTCTAGAATTTTAAGTGCTGATGAAGTAATAAATCATTACTTATGCTTTAGACATGGCATATGGTCTGAGTCCTTTATCCTAGCAAGTTTCACAACTAACCCCCATAGCCAGTACTGCATATTATTCTAAGGATTCGTTGGCAAAATTTCTTGCAATTATATGAGGCTGGGAATGACTATGGTGCAAACAACGACACTATTAAAGAGGTAAGTCACTAGGATATGCTCTAGCATTTCTCAAATGATAAGTTTAAAAATTGTCTCAAATTGGGAGTTTGGTATGAATTTAAGGAAAAAAATCTTTGTTGTGATATTGCGGAACTTCCACCCAAATTCGTCCCCATTATTAGATCATGACTTGATTTGAGCAGTTGATTGTGCATGATGGTCAGATTATCAGTATCGATATTGCAATCTTTATGGTTTGAATTCAGGGTATGTAATGGAAGGCACCCAAATGGTGGAGCATAAAAAACAATCATGTTTCTGAGACATAAATCATACAGGCGTTTTATACTCTCTATAATTTCATTTAACACTGTGGTGATCAAGGGGTGAAAGTACTTATCCCAACAAAGATTTTCCTTAAGTTCATATCAAGGAGAAATAGAAATGTATTCTAAGAAATATGGAGATGTACGAAAAAAAAAACGGCAAATCCAGCATAGTTACCAACAACGGCAAATCCATCATAGTTAAAAAATCCGTATACAAAATGGAATACCGTTACAAAAAACATCGTATTTGTGTTAAAACTATGCCGTATATTTTTTTTTTCTAGTTTTTTTGTAACAAAAACTTATGAACGAATTTTTTCCGTCCCTTAACCTAACCTAATACAGACCGAAGCTTACTGAAGCCGCTGCCGGAAATGCTCGTCTCACCTACAGATTGAAGCCCTGTCACAGATCGAAATTGCATGCACTAATTAGATGAGAGGTCGGAATCACAGATTGTAGCCGTTTAAGCAGGTAAGAACCAGATTAGATTTAGATTTAGAACCAATTCTGAAACCAAGTACCCCCTATATAAAGAAGTAGATCTTTGCGAGTCAGATGGTCCTCGAATCTTAGCACATCTATGATGACCAGGAAGAAGAGTGGCTTTATTCTGAAAATGAGCGCTTTATGCTACAGGTGGATGAGGAGAGGTTTTTGCGAGACTTGGTGAAATTGTTTCTGAGTTTGTTGGCAAAAGAAAACATCATAGGCATAGATTGAAAAAGAAACAACACCGCTCAAAGCCACTGATTTGAGTCAACTAGTGCTTCTTGTCCCTTTGGCTTCTTGCTTGAACATAATATCTCCCTTTCATTTTTGTAAATGATGCTGTGGGGATACTAACTGTATAGTTTGTTATGTTTTGGCAGATACATATTATCACTGGCTGGCATTGAGAAAGATCTTCTTATAGACGGGGAATATCTGCTGTGGAAGCAGTGATGCCATTTTTGTCCTACAACATGATAACCCACCTATTCCTCTCAGGTGAGCATCTGAGGTTAAAGTGTTATATGATATTATAATGTTAACAAAATCTCAACTATCTGCAACTAACTGGCTGCAGTTATGTGATAGAGACAGAGAAGAGAGGCACTTCCTTTATATCCTCATAGGCATATTATAGCAGGACTTGCATCAGTTATTGGGGGGCTTGTTGCACCATATGAAAGGGCCACTCATGTACATCAGAGACCTCTAGTCAACTGGCTGTGGGCATGCAGTCATCATCCCTTCGATCCATTTTCGAACACTTTAGGCATTAGCCAACTATTGCTGGACACTGCACTGGTGATTTTCTAGCTATTGCAATTTTCCATGCTGAGGGCTGAGCATCTGTCTTTCAAAATTAGGAAAACATCGACAAACAAGAACATAAATGTTTCAGTAAGCATTCTTTTATATGGAAGTGGAATTCTTTATTCTAGCTGAAACTGGTTGCTGATCCACCTTCCGCTTCCACTTCCCCTTGTACTTGGTGGGAATGCTGGGTATTGTTTATGCTCATCTTGTTTGCTTGCAATGTGAATGTGTTCGAAATTTGCTCAACAAATATTTGTCTATCTTTATGGTCCTCTCTTCTGCAAATGCATGGTTATGAAAACTTTCTGTGTTTATTCTCTAATTGATGTAACTGAGCTAGACATCTCAATTGGAATCCAGTTGGACAAGCACTAAGTTGAATTGCCAATTTGGGCAGCCAGGCTTCATTGCTGCAGCCTTTGGTGGTAGGAGCTCCTAGCCCCCTTAATCTACGACGAGACATCCCTGTTTCCTGTAAAAAGATTGGGCGTGGATTGTATATTTTTAGTTGCATCATCTCATGCTTGCATCTTATTATTTACTAACTTTTCATATATTTGTTTTGCAGCGGAACTCAATATATGCACAAGTAGATGAGGCATACTATAAGAGAGTCTACTCAGGTCAGCATTTATGCTTGTTGATATGTTTAGACATGAATATCTTTTTATACTAACTGTTTTTGTGATTCTAAGACTAGATACAAATTTAATCTATCCAAGGCATTTTATAATTTGCAATCCGGTGATATGACATACAGGCTATTCAATCCTTCACAAATCAGTATTTGAGGACACCACTTGGAGAAGCTGTGAAAGGTCAAAAGCCAAAGTCTGTACCAGAACTTTGGCTTGACAAGTTTTACAAGAAAACCACTAATCTTCTAGAACCAATTCCTCATGAATTAGGACAACAGCTGGATCCTTATCTGAATGTAATTTATTGTCTTCAAGAGGACATTCATGATTTTGCCTTCCTTTTTCCCGTGTTTTCCAACATCCAACCAGCAATGTTGATGAAAACTTGCCATCCTGCTCTAATGCTGAAGTGTTTTGAAGGTTCCATATGCTGTATCAGTTAGTTTCCAGTCTACTGATACGAATCGACAATACTTTTGCTTCCTCTCTGGGGCGATTCCTCTCGTCTTTCTTTTTGTCATCATCTCTCCAACTTTGCAGGTAGATATATACAAATGTTTATCTCAATTCGGAGGCATTTTTTCTTTCTGGTAGCTTAGTTGCGTGTTCATTTGATTGTAAAGAATCTGCAGAAGATAAGAAATATGTTCCCCAAGCAACAGGGTATTGCTGTTGGCAATAAATTTGGACCTAATGTTCATCCAAAAAATTGACAAATCATGTTTACCTTTTTCAGATGGAAAGAGGTGCAAGCCAGATATTCCTGATATTATTGTACTCTCGCAGCAAATTCAATGGAATTTTTTTTGAGCATCTTTGTCTTCTATAGTCTTTGCTTTTGTAATCCCTATCATAAATAGAGATAATGATAATAAGAATACCCAGATTTTGAAAAAAAATGTTCAATGAACAATTCTGAAATATACCAATTAATAGTAGATATCACAATACGGATAGATATCACAATACGGAATCGCGTGGAAAAAATCATGTTCGAGCCCTCAAGCACTACAAAACCAAAGCCCTGTTACGACGTCTATTACGGCGATCGGGCGTCGTTTACTGCGTCGATGATCGGCGTCAAAAGCGTCGATGGCAACGTCTATTTATTCGGGCGTCGATAAGCGGCGTTTATGGAAATTAAGTTCTCCTGTCGCAACCGTAGCGTCTTAGCAACGACATGGCGTCGTTCCAGCGTCGTTAGCATTACATTAAGGTCCAGCCAGCAGCGCTGTACCCGAGTGGCCGCCCGTATGGCCATTTGAAGCGTAGCCCGGTCGGCGGCTGCGTCGTTCCAGCGGCGAAAAGTACGTCATCATGTCAGATCGGTGGCGTTACCCGGTAGCGTAGCGGCGAAGCGCGTGGCCTGCGTGTGAAAGCGTGGATTCCAGCGGCGTTCTTTGGCGATAATTTGTCACCTTTCTAACTGCGTGGTTGTCGGCTTCTGGCGGCTTTGGCGCCCGCCTTGATTTCTTGTCGTTCAGCAGCGCCCGGTGGCGATGCTGACCGCCAGCGAGCCGGCGATCGTTCAACGGCGATTAAGGAATTTTGATAAAAAAAATCTTATATTATAATGTTAGGTAATGGACCGCACCCTAAACCGGACGGTCGAGGATTTGATTGACCAATGGTGGAGATGATGTGCGCGTCTTCAACTAAAATTTCATCTTGACTATGGCTTCAATATGAAAGGAAAAGGAAAAAAAGGAAAAGGAAAAGGGAAAAGGGAAAAAGGAAAAGGAAAAGGGAAGGGGAAGGGGAAGGGGAAGGGAAGGAAAAGGAAAAAACGATGAAAGGGAAAAGGGAAAACTATGAAAGGAAAAGGGAAAAGGAAAAGGGAAGGAAAAGGAAAAAAGATGAAAGGGAAAAGGGAAAACGGAAAAGGGAAAATGGAAACGGAAAAGGAAAAGGGAAAAGGGAAAAAGGAAAAGGGACGGGGAAAAGGAAAAACGATGAAAGGGAAAAGGGAAAAGGGAAAAGGAAAAGGGGAAGGAAAAGGAAAAAATGATGAAAGGGAAAAGGGAAAAGGGAAAAGGAAAAGGGGAAGGGGAAAAGGAAAAATGATGAAAGGGAAAAGGGAAAAGGAAAAGGGAAAAGGGAAAAGGAAAAGGAAAAACGATGAAAGGGAAAAGGGAAAAAGGAAAAGGAAGAGGGGAAGGGAAAAGGAAAAAACGATGAAAGGGAAAAGGAAGAGGGGAAGGGAAAAAAAAAACGATGAAAGGGAAAAGGGAAAAGGAAAAGGAAGAGGAGAAGGAAAAAGGAAAAACGATGAAAGGAAAAAGGAAAAAAGGGAAAAGGGAAAAGGGAAAAAGGAAAAGGAATAAAGGAAAGGTAAGAGGAAAAAGGAAAGAGAAGGAGAAAAGGAAAATGGAAAGATAAAAGAAAATATAAAAAAAAATAGAATAGGCGAGGGGAAAGGGAACGGAAAAAGAGCACCGCGAGAAGGGTAAGAAGTAAAGGTGAGAAAAGGAGAAAAAGGTAAGGGAAAATAAGAAAAGGTTGCAAAGTCTATGGGAAAAAGAAAAGTAAAAAGGAAAAGAGAGGGGGAAAAGGGAAAAAGAGAACTTGGGAAAAGGGAACGAGAAAAAGAGAAAAAATGAAAGGGCGTGAAAAAAGGGGAAAAGAGAAAGGGTGAAGAAAGAGAAAAAGGAAAGCAAAAAGAGCATCGAGAAAAAGGAAGAGGGAAAGGATGGAAAAATGAGGAAAAAGGTGGGGGGGAATTAGAATAGACAAAGGGTAGGGAGCAAGGAATAGGAAAAGAGGAAGGAGAAAAGGGCACGAGAAAAAAGGGAAGAGGGAAAGGGTGAGGAAATAGAAGAAAGAAAGGGAAAAAGAGTATGGGAAAGGGAAAAGAAAAAAGAAACAAGAAAGGAGAAAGTGGAAAGGGGAAAAGGGGGAAGAAGATGGGAAAGGAAAAATGTAAAGGAAGGGGAAAGAGAAAGGAAAGGGAAAAAGGGAACATCGCAAAGCAAAAGGGTGGGGAAAGTATGAAAAGGGAATGGAAAGTTGAAAGGAAAAGGGAAGCGGAAAAAGGAGAAGGGAAAGCAAAAAGAGCATGAGGAAAAGAGGAGAGAGAAATGGGAAAAGAGATGGGGAAAATGGCACGTGATCAAGAGGAAGAGGGTGGGGAAAGGAAGAAAAGGGCACATGAAAAGGTAAGCAAAAGAGAACGAAAAATATGCATGAGAAACGGGAAAGAGAAAAGGAAAAGGAAGAGGAAGAGGAAGAGGAAGAGGAAGGGGAAAAGGAAAGGGAAAGAGAGTAGTGGAAAAATGGGAAGAGCGGGGAAAGATAAAAAGGAAGGGAAAAAGCTGATAAGAAAAAGAGAAAGAAAAAAAGGGAAAGGGGAAAGGGAAGGCAAAGGGAGGGAGAACGGGGTTAGAAAAAAAAAAAGGGAGAATAAAAAAAGAAAGAAATTAAAGGTTCCTAATTTATGCCCAGCAAGGCTGGGTACCATTACTAGTAACTAGTAATGGTGCCCAGCGTTGCTGGGCATAAGTTGGGAATCTGTGTGGACGAAAACCTATTCAGCTCAGATTCTTTTTCAAAATCTAATATAATTTTTCCCTTTTCCCCCTCTCTTTTCCTTTTTACTTTTCTTTTTCCCATAGACTTTGCAACCTTTTCTTATTTTCCCTTACCCTTTTTCTCCTTTTCTCACCTTTACTTCTTACCCTTCTCACGGTGCTCTTTTTCCTTTCCCTTTCCCCCTCACCTATTCTATTCCTTTTTCTATTTCCTTTTATCTTTCCCTTTTTCCTTTTCTCCGTCCTTTCCTTTTTCCTCTTACCTTTCTTTTATTCCTTTTCCCTTTTCCCTTTCATCGTTTTTCCTTTTCCCTTCCCCTTTTCCTTTTCCCTTTTCCTTTTTTTCCCTTTCATATTTTTTTTTCCTTTTCCTTCCCTCTTCCTTTTCCTTTTTCCCTTTCATCGTTTGTCCTTTTCCCTTCCCTTTTCCTTTCCCCTTTTCCCTTTCATCGTTTTTCCTTTTCCCTTCCCCTTTTCCGCTTTCCTTTTTCTTTTCCCTTTCATCGCTTTTTTTCTTTTCCTTCCCTTTTCCTTTTCCTTTTCCCTTTTCCCTTTTCCCTTTTCCCTTTCATCTTTTTCCTTTTCCCTTCCTTTTCCTTTTCCCTTTTCCCTTTTCCCTTTCATCGTTTTTTTTTTTCCCTTCCCCTTTTCCTTTTCCCTTTTCCCTTTTCCGTTTTCCCTTTTCCCTTTCATCTTTTTCCTTTTCCTTCCCTTTTTTTTTCCCTTTTCCCTTTCATCGTTTTCCTTTTCCCTTTTCCCTTTTCCCTTTCATTGTTTTTTTCTTTTCCTTTTCCCTTTCATTTGTTTTTCCTTTCCTTTTCCTTTTCCTTTCCATTTTCCTTTTCCCTTTCCTTTTCCCTTTCATCGCTTTTTTCCTTTTCCCTTCCCCTTCCCTTCCTTTTCCTTTTCCTTTTCCCTTGCCTTTTCCTTTTATCGTTTTTCCTTTTCCCTTCCCTTTTCCGTTCCCTTTTCCCTTTCATCGTTTTTCTTTTCCCTTCCCTTTTCCGCTTTCCCTTTTCCCTTTTCTCTTTCATCGTTTTTTCCTTTTCCTTCCCTTTTCCCTTTCATCATTTTCCTTTTCCTTCCTTTTTCCTTTCCCCTTTCCCTTTCATCGTTTTTCCTTTTCCCTTCCCCTTTTAGTTTCCCTTTTCCCTTTCATCGTTTTCTTTTTCCCTTCTTTTTTTTCTTTTCCCTTTTCCTTTCATCTTTTTTCCTTTTTTCCTTCCCCTTTCCTTTTGTTTTTCGCTTTCATCGCTTTTTCCTTTTCCTTTTTTCCCTTTTTCCTTTCATCATTTTCCTTTTCCCTTTCCCTTTTCCTTTTCCGTTTTCCCTTTTCCCTTTCATCATTTTTCCTTTTCCCTTCCCCTTTTCCTTTTCCCTTTTCCCTTTCCTTTTTCCTTTTCCCTTTCATATTGAAGCCATAGTCAAGATGAAATTTTAGTTGAAGACACGCACACATCATCTCCACCATTGGTCAATCAAATCCTCGACCGTCCGATTTAGGGGACCGTTCACAACGGACAAACGGTATAATTTTATAATATAAGAAGATGTTATAGCGTAAGTATGTCATGACTGAAACCCTAATTTGGATGGTTGAGATGATCCGATTGCATTCGGAGGTCGAGATTTATCGCACGACTTCCCTCCACCATGATTGGCCATGCTCTAATGTCTGAAGAGGAAAGGGAAAATGAAAAGGGAGGAGAAAATGGCAAAGTGAAAAGCAAAAAGGCACGGGTAAAAGGGAAAGAAAGAAAGGAAAAAAGGAAAGCGAAAAGAGCACGAAAAAGGGAAAGGAAAATAAAGAAAAAAAGGACACTATGAAAAGAAGAAGATGGAAAGGATGAGGATAGAAGTAAAAGGGAAGTTGAAAAGGGGATGAGGAAAAGGGTAGAGAAAAGGGAAGGGAAAAGGAAAAGGGAAAAGGAAAGAAAAGGGAAAGGAAAAGGTAAAAGAAAGGGGGAGGAGGAGGGAGTGAAAAGGTACACTGGGAAAGGGGAAGAGTAAAAAGGTGGGGAAAGGAGGAAAAGGGAGGAGATAAAGGCAAAAAAGGCACGGATAAAAGGGAAAAGAAAATAGAAAATAGCACAAAAAATAGAAAGGAAAAGTAAGAGAGAAAATAAAGGAAAAAATGACACTATGAAAAGGAGAAGAGGGAAAGGGTGAGGACAGGAGTAAAAGGGAAGGGAAAAAGGGGATGAGGAAAAGGGTAGAGAGAAGGGAAGGGAAAAGGAAAAGGGAAAAGCAAAAGGAAAATGGAAAGGGAAAAAGGGGAGAGGAGGAGGGAGCGAAAAGGGACAGTGGGAAAGGAGGAGAGAAAAAAGGTGGGGAAAGGAGAAAAAAGGAAGGAAAAAAGGACACGAAAAAAAAGGAAAGAGAAAAAGGGAGGAGAGAAGGGATGGAAAGGGTAAAAGGAAAAAGCGAGGGGAGGGGCAAAAGGGAAAAAGGGCATGGGGAAAAGAGGAAGAGAAACGAAGGAGAGAAGCGGAAAAAAGGAAGAGAAAGGAGGGAGGAAAGGGAAAGGAAAAAAAGAAAAGAACAAATGAGGGAGGAAAGGAAAGAAAAAGACTACTTAGAAAACGAAAAGAGGGAAAGGGTGGGCAAAGGGACACTTTGAAAAAGGGAAGAGAAATAAAGGGAATTCAAAAAAAAAAAAAGACAAGGAGGTTGAAAATAGAAAAGGCAAATGTGAAAAAAGTGGAAGCAAATGGAAAAAGGCAAAAGGGAAAAACAGGAGGTAAAATGGAAAAATAGAAAGGGAGGTGAATAAAAAGGAAGAGCAAAATAGAAAAAAAAAAAGAAGGAAAAAGGAAAAAGGAGGGGGAGGAGGAAAAAGGTGAAGAAAGGGGAAAAGAGGAGCGAAAAAAGAGAATGAAAAAATAGAAGAGAAAAGGGACATGGCAAAAAAGAGAAGAGGGAAAGGGTGAGGAAAGGGGAAAACCGAAGGAAAAATGGACATGGAAAAAGGGAAAGGGAAAGAGGGAAAAGAAAAAAAAAAGGGGGGGAAAAGGAAGGAAAAGGGCACTAAAAAAAAAGGAAGAGTGAAGAAATTTGGGCAAAAGAGGAAAAGGGGAAGGAAAAAGGGGAAAAAGAAAAGGTGGGGAGAAAGGAAAGGAAAAGGAAAAAAAGGAAAGGAAAGGGGAAAGCGAGAAAGGAAAACTTAGAAAGAAGGGCACGAGGAAAAGGGGAAGAGGGAAATGGAAAAAGAGACGGGGGAAAGGGCACAAGGAAAGGGAAAAAGGGCAACCACAAATTGAAGAAAAGGGAAGGGAAAAATAGAAAAGGAAAAATGGGGAAGCAGAAACAAAAAAGAGAAAAAGAGGAAATGGAGTAATGGAAAAAGAAAAAAGTAAATTGAAAAATGTAAAAAGGGAAAAGGGGCAAGGGGGAAATAGGAAAAAAAAAATAGTAGACAAAGGCAAAATAAAAAAGGAAAACGGAAAAGATAAGGGGAAGTGCGAAATGTGGTCGAATGCTCTTGATTATCCAATTTTAAAAACAAGAATCCATTTAACAATTGCTCCAGTATGTCATTCACAGTTTCTAGCTATGCCCAGCAACGCTGGGCACTGTTACTAGTATTTATTTAATATTATTCAATATGATTTAACGGACAGTTAATATTCATATGCAAAATTAACAAATATTTAATATAAATAAATATTTAGTAATATTTATTAATATTAATATTATCAATAATATTAATAGTATTAATAAATATTAAATATGAACAAAATAAATCGAGAATAAATATTTAAAAATTTAAAAATTCGAAAAATAGAAACAAATATTGATTAAATTATATTAATGGTAGATAAGCATTATTGTTTAATATGTAATTAAATGTTTAATAAATCTAAGAATAAAAAAATAGAATCGAGCATAAAATTAACATAACAAAAAAATCACAAATAATAAGAACAAAGCATAAAAAATTTAAATTGAATTCAATTAATATATTTCACAATGTAATTTGCACATTACAAAATATATTAAGTCTTTAGTTGTTGCTCTCTTCTTCTTCTTCTTCATTGGCTTCGTCTTCATTTACTCGCATTATATTGTATCGCAACAATTAGTTCATTGTAGTCACAAATAATTATCTAATGAATGATACACACTTCATCCCCCTTTCACGCCTTGATGTTGGCGTGACGCTGATGGCCGCATGATCGCTTTGTTTGAAGGCCCTTTCGCGTTCATCTTTAGCTTGCCGGGCGACCGACAAATGACGCCTAATGAGAATGAGCACCAAAACTAATGTTAGTGTTCAACTCGAGAACCTACATTATAAACCAAATTTATACTTACAAATAGCTTATCCAGAAAGCCATAACCGCGATTAGAACCGGTCTTATTGGCACTATGGTCGCCACTTGCTTCGTCGTACCTCGGCCCAGTAGCTGCCTTTGTTCTAGCTTCCCCCTTTCTTTGATAATATGTTGGCCTTCAAACACTACAATGCAATACAAGGACTTAGTCCACATGGCATCATCTAATTATAATCGACTCATGGGAGAGATGATGTACTTGAAATGCCTCATTAGTCAACGGATATAGATTTGCCACTTCCTCTATCGGGACTCCTGTAGCTTTGGCAAGAGCTTTCAGCTGCTTCTTCTGATTACCTCTGCAAAATATAAATAAAATATGAGTACAATGAGGTTATAATGAAGAACGAAAGAGCCTAATACCTGGTGGATTTAACATGTTTACCCTGCTTTGAACAAACCTCCCTCCATGAGATCTCTCCTGACTTGAGCTCGGGATATTCTGCTTCTAAAATCTCCTTGATCCTCTCTTTTTCCTCATCATAGGCTCCCGAAGTTCCATTCACCCTTGTGGACGTTATGGCAAACGCTATTTGTGACATTATTAGCCATCTTCCAAAAATTGTCGCCATCTGCAGTGCTGTGGCGCGGCAACTTCTTGCTACTACACTCAACATACGACTAACATATGAATATGTGTTAGTGAACAAAAAAGGGCATAATTCAAGATGAACTCACTCATATTGAAAGAGATGCCTTCGTGGAGGTGGTGCGGTGGTGCCGCGATCTTTAATGAGCTTGAAGAGGAATTGCATCCACTCGACGTAAACGGCGGCCGGCGCTCGCCGTGGGGTTCATTCTCCTCGTGCTCGGGAGCGGGCCCAAGATTGAATTCGAAGGAGTGTATGAGCTATGGCGTGGAGGGTCATGGGGCCGGACCTCCGCCTACTTTGTTCAACAGACCTAGCTAGCGCAATCTCCATTTCTGCGGGCGACATCCCGAATTGCAAGGCATTCCACCTATCTTGAGGGGTTATCGCCTCGTTGATATCTCGGAGTTCCCGCTCTTCGTCTTCTGGCTGGATGCGAGGTCCTTTTCCGTCTCTTGGCGGTGGTCTTTGAGAAGAAGATCCGCCCATAACCACGACGGCGAACATTATGCATAGGAAAAGAAGGGCCTTAACCGCATTTACACGCTACATTTAAAAACATTAGAACGTTAAAATAAATGGTTAACTTACATTTTATCCTAGAAAAAATCCATACCAAATCCACACAATGGTGGAGGTGGCGGTGGTGGCGAGCTAAACCCGAGCGACCAACCCGCCTCTTAAAGGCCTTTGGGGTTTAGGGCTGTCAGTAAGGCTACCAAGCCCGCGAGAAGTAAAGTTGTGAACAATAGATATGCCATCGTGCCGCATCCCATGGTTCTTTGGACATGTGCAAAAACTTGCAAGTTATTTATATGGAGTCACGATGAATAACATAGTAGGAAAGCAACAAATGTTAGCAACATGGGAAGTTCATTACAAAACATTGGGATTTGAATAATTAAAAGTGTCTTTATATATTTGGTTATTAGACAATTAAAAAAATTTAATACTCTTAAACATGGCAAGATATACAATATTGTATTCATTATTTGAGTTGTGACAACAACAATTTTGACATCTCAAGGCATCCATGCACTTCATGTGTCGTCTTTGTCTCACAACCATGGTAGAAGATATTCCAACACTTTGTAAGGCTTCAACAACTTCAGAAGCTTTGGGTCGTGATGAGAATACGTCTTCTTCACGTAGGCACATCATTCTTGTTTTTGCTCCTCCAACTTGTCAAGGCGTCGTTGGTACATATGGGTTGGATTAATCCATTGGGCATTGTTGTTATTATTAAACCACTCCATTCGTCGCGATAGCTTGCACGAAATCCGAAGCATCTCATAAATATATCCCAATGCATAGACATCATGAATTTCGTGTCCCCATACACGATCATCATCCTTTGATTTCTCAAACACGGTTTCCTCTAACCATGGATATTTTGCTTGTCCATCCGAAAGTAAAGTACCGACACTTCAACAAGGGACGGCGGCTCTTTGGCGTAAAAATGAATTGCATTGTCCCAATCACCAATGGCCACCCACACATTTTGGTACTCATCATCAAAATGTAATTTGACTCTCTTGCAATTAAGCTTTGTGTGAGTGAAGTGGCCTTTGTGGATCTCAACGACACCTTACGCTAGGGCAAGAGCTATCTACGGAACATCTTGATATACAACTCGCATTTTGCTCCTAAGTTCAAGCGCCTATGTGTTTGTCGGTTCTTCTTGGCTCTAGCAATTGCATTTGACCATCTTCTAAAAGCGTGACAAGTTATTAGGTAAATAGTCAAACAAGTGTGCAAGTGTCTCTCCATTCATGAAAGGTAGAATCACCATTGGCCCTATGGTATCCCCACTAGAGCTAGCAACTTCATATGCAAGTCCAATGGATGTAGCCAAAGCGGGATCACGGGCTCTTGAAGCGTATGTATCTTTGAGCCATCTCATGCGTCTGCGCCCTATCTTTGCCCTTGAAAACCCATCCCTTTGTATAGCTCATCATCTTGGAAGTGTTGTGTTCCGTTGATTTTGATTTTATACGTGCGATGTGTTGGTTTCTCCTCAATAAGGCGTATCACATCCACGGCCTCTACGGGCATGGGATCAACAAAGATTGATGTGTTCATGTGATTCTCCAAAGAAAAGTGGGGCTTGCTAGGCCCTGCTCCACTAGAGCTTCCCCCCTGATGCAAAGCATTTTTAATTACCTCAACCGGCGTGCATTGAGATCCATAATGATGTTCTTGTGATCCAAACGTCGCTTCTTTGAGGAATTCCATGAAGCTACCCATTCCTTGACCACGAGCCTCGGCATTGGGACTTTTAAGTTTGCGTGATCAATGCTTCAAACATGTCTTGAGTTCATCCATGGGGTTTCCAATCATTGGCTTTACATGTGTGTCAAGGAGAGAAGTCAACATTTCTTCTTGACTGGCCATTTTGTGCTAACTCAAATTGGCACTTCCTTTTCACTGTCGACAAAATGGTCGAACCGTTGACCCGGTTGCATCTCGGTCGGGACTTTCGTTAGCACATATCTCATTTATGACCATGCGTCTAATCTCACTAATCATTAGTGTCTTCACAGTCGGGGCCATACCTACAAACCAATTTAGATTCATTAATCTTGCTTTGTGACTTTTTTCAAACCTTCATTATGAATCTTTACCTACTTTCTTAAGAGTTAGTTTCCCTTTTAATTTTTTTTTTTAAAACCAACTATTTAAATTTTTTCTTGCTCTTAACCACTCCACATCAGTGTTTCTTTGACATCCCTAACATCTTTAAAAAACAACATTCTTAACTAGAAACCCGAAAATCAATAATGCAATTTTTTTCAAAAACCCCGCCCTTGTCCAATCCCGTAAAGATTTCTATTTATTGATATATTAATAAAAAAAATAAACAAGAGTAGGCGGTGAGCTTGGACCGGAACACCTAGTCTTCTCCACTCAAAGCGAACCCGACCATGCCCTTGTCCAAGTCTCCCCAAATTTTTATAAACTAAATACATTAATCAATAAAATTACAAGAGTAAACGGTGAGCTTGGACCCGGAACACCTAGTCTTCTCCACTCAAGGCGGAGCCGACCATGCCCTTGTCCAAGTCTCCCCAAGTTTTTTTTTAACCTAAATAAAACATTAAAATTTTATTCTCCTACTCAAACTCAAATTCTTACCTAGAATGTCTTCGAGCTGCGAAAATCGATTTCCAAGAGCGACGCATTTTGTTATTAGTGTACATGCAAAAAAATAAAGGCATTCAATAATTAGAAAACTTACATAAATAAAGAAATAAATAAAAAAAAAAAAAACCTTTACAATCTACCTTGGACCTTTATGGGGACCATCATAGACTCCTAATACTTAAGATCAAAGATCTATAATATTACAATTTGCAACCCCATAAATAAACAGGTGACATTTATTCATGGGCAGAGATCTGGTCAAACATAAATATTTTTACTGATATAATTTTTCCAACATATAGTCAAAGGATATTTAACCTCTATAAACATGTTACAACATAGTATCGTAAATACTGGAGAGTAAAATATAGCACCAAACCAGCAGCTGTATGTAGAATACAGCATATCCTTTCATTGTATGATTGCGTCCATGAACTTACATCCATAAATATTTTATAAACGACACCAAAGTAAGGAAACATTGCAGGGAGCAGAAATTCCTGTTACCTGCACCACAACGAACAAAAAAACAAGCGTTAAAACGGTTGCTTATGAACATGGTAGCAGGTGTCATAAGAATTTCTGGGTTTATAACCCTTCACCCTGCTTGTAAACCACAAACAGTTATAGAGGCATGCATAATGTAATAAACAATCCTAGCCACTGCTCATAAGGTCTAGAATGTTTAAAACGGAATACTTCTTTTTTTGTTGCTCCATTGGCTGGTTCCACAAGTAAATCTGCAGTAATAGTATAATTGTGGCAGCTATGGTATTACACTTATGGCAGATATGGCGATGCTAGATCTATTATATGCCTAGGCCAGCACACCCATCATTAGATCTTCAGCCCTAAGCCCGTGATTACATCAGAACTTTTAAGCTTGATTTTTCACTGAGCATGGTTTTAACCTCTACAATAGATAATGAAAACATATGGATCAGC
Source organism: Isoetes taiwanensis (assembly GCA_021234155.1). Taxonomy (NCBI): domain Eukaryota; kingdom Viridiplantae; phylum Streptophyta; class Lycopodiopsida; order Isoetales; family Isoetaceae; genus Isoetes; species Isoetes taiwanensis. Next base: position 2,528,783 of record JAJEKV010000095.1, on the reverse strand, counting down.
CATAGATGCGACTGTAAATGAGTTATTTCATAAGCTTATTGAATCCTTCTACTTATTTAGTAGCACTCTAGTTACTGCCATTACTATCAGCATTTATAATGCAATCCTCAAAATCACGAGGTCTATCTATGCTTGCGATGGAGACCACACTAGTTCTGACCATCTAAAGGCTTGTTTGTTTAGGAGACATGAGATCTGTACCATTCTACAAATTTGTTTAGCGGATATACTATCTGTCTTAAACTACTGGATCTGCTTAGTAATCTACAGCCATGTTTAGAAGAGAAAGAAATTAGATCTACAATGCACAAGTACTTATGCTATAAATTTGCTACAGTGTATGATCTTACTGAATATACTAAAATATTAATTGCCCCAAACCTGAGTAGTTGGAGCCGGGTTCACAGATTCTTGTCTGCATCCATAGTGGCTTTTCCTTTTGTCCTAGCCATGCTTTGTTCTTTGCCTTAATTGATGGTCTCCATGGAATTTGCAGCTTTCATTCCATTTCCATCGTTGGTTCTTGATCGGGGTTGCAGCCCCGGTTTGCTTATTGCCTTCGGATCTCTCTATCCTGCTTATCCATATTGCAGCCTCCAATTCCATTATCGATATTGCCAGCAGGCTTGTGGAATTGAAAGATTTTCAACCTTTTGTTCATGCCTTTCTTTTCCTCCTCCATCTTTTTCAGGGTGTTCATGTTCAGATCACCTTTTTTCCGGCCCATTTTCAGAATATTGTGGAATCATACTAATTCTATGAGGCCATAGCCAAAGCTGAACCCTATTTCTTCTATTATGCCATAGCCAGCATATAAGATCGGCAGCATTCTCATTATTTATACATGCAACTATTTTAGGGTATGAGATCTAAGATCAGTTCTTACCAAGCGAGCTTTTCCATACAGAAGTGCGGTTCTGTCTGGCCATTTTGTCCAGCAAGGCCACGATGCCGTTCCATAGTCCATTCTCCTGGCTTTTCGATTTTTTTCAGTTTCAAGCGTCGACACTTGGTCTATTTTCGACTATTGCCATTATCTGCAGAAAGCCATGGTCGTATATGCCATAAAAAAATTTTCAATGTCTCTTTAATTTATTTTCATTGCCCATGTTAGTGTAATAGTGTAACAAACAATGTTAGCTTAATAAAAAACCCTGCCACCTACCGTAGTCCAGGGGGCCTTAGCAGAAATTATGATTTAAGTGACAACAAGGAGAGTAGGACCTTGCTGCCAACCAAGGCCCTACCCTTCCTATGCTATCAACTCAATTTTGCATGCTGTTGCATTAAACCAAAGTTTTCAACATCCTTACCATATCTCCAAAGTTGTATAATATGCCAGGATAGTCCTCCTTGTGTAATGTCTGAAACACATTTTTACAGATATCTTTTTTTGCAAATCCATTTGTGCAGAATGCCTCAATCAGAGTAGCGATATCCAGTGCTGCATTCTGAGCTGAAGAATGAGGATATATATAAGGCATAAGTTGGGATATTATCACCTTCGATGCCTGGATATATGGCCTACAGCTATCTGCTCTTATGAACCTTTTAACTTTGAAAGGCAGTTTCTCTCTTTTGTCATATCTTGTAATTTCAAATAAACCTCTATTATGATCATTCACTTGAATAGTAATGTTCAGGAAGTTGCATTTGTATCCAACGTTATCCCCATTGATCTGTGTATCCCTGTACTTTGTCTCATCCTTGATCCCAAGGTATTCCATATTATAAACAGTGCATTCAGAATCTTTTGAGAAAAACTCCCTAAGATTTCCACCATTTATTACATTAAGATCATCAATGTACCTTGCAGCATGCTGAAATCTGTAGATGTCTTTGAAACGACCTTTGTGTGCCAATTTGAGAATAAACCGCAATTCGTGCCAAGCTAGGTATAGGTTACACCATGCAGGGCTGCATGCAAAGCCCATGGGAATGCCCTTCTTTTGCCTCCATGTATTCTTACCCATCTGTAAAAAACAATTGCTTAAAAGCCACTTATTCATATCTTTGAGTTTTTCCCTAGGGATAATATTCCAGCTCACATTCTCTTTGTCACTGTATGATCTTACCCATTTGACAATGAAAGTCCCATTCTTTTCTTTGATTAAAAGATCAAAAAGTTTGAGATCATTCAAAACATATTCCCATACGAGATCAATTACCTCATCCATGACGTTGATGATTCCATCATCCCCATTGAGTGGAATATTCTCATAGCATCTAGTGATATCTGCAGAGAACACGTTATGTATTTTCCAAGGCATATTCAGTACAATGTCATACATGGACTCTATGATCCAACATGCATTTATTTTATTTGGATTCCACATTTTGATTCTTGCTGTCTCCCCAAGTCTCCCCAAATTTTTCTAAACTAAATACATTAATCAATAAAATTACAAGAGTAAACGGTGAGCTTGGACCCGGAACACCTAGTCTTCTCCACTCAAGGCGGAGCCGACCATGCCCTTGTCCAAGTCCCCCAATTTTTTCTAAACTAAATACATTAATCAATAAAATTACAAGAGTAAACGTTGAGCTTGGACCCGGAACACCTAGTCTTCTCCACTCAAGGCGGAGCCGACCATGCCCTTGTCCAAGTCTCCCCAAGTTTTTTTTTAACCTAAATAAAACATTAAAATTTTATTCTCCTACTCAAACTCAAATTCTTACCTAGAATGTCTTCGAGCTGCGAAAATCGATTTCCAAGAGCGACGCATTTTGTTATTAGTGTACATGCAAAAAAATAAAGGCATTCAATAATTAGAAAACTTACATAAATAAAGAAATTAAAAAAAAAAAAAAAAAAAAACAAAAAGACGATTCACGTTGAAAAGATCATTGACATTAAAACTATTTACATTGTTAATTAAAAAGAACTATATATTGACATGTAAAAAATGAAAATAAAAAAAAAGGAAGAACATAAAAAGAAGGGGCCTCGTCTTTCAACGACGTCCCCTTCTTGTAATAAAAAATAGAGGAAGAATGGGCCTCGTCTTTCAACGACGTCCTTCTTCCATGGAAAAAAAATAGAAGAGGAGGAAGAAGAAGAAGAAGAAGAAGAAGAAGAAGAAGAAGAAGAAGAAGAAGAAGAAGAAGAAGAAGAAGAAGAAGAAGAAGAAGAAGAAGAAGAAGAAGAAGAAGAAGAAGAAGAAGAAGAAGAAGAAGAAGAATATTCTTCGAATTTTCATGATCTATACATAATCTATACATGGTTATGATATTTGGAAGGGGCATATTGCCTTAAAAGATGTTGCTATGTGGTCATATGTATCTTGTTGGCAAGTGGGTTTATGCATATCTTTTGTAAATGGAAAAATTGATCTTTCCAAATGGTTTGAAGCTATAACTGTCTAAAGGTTGAAAGCTATTATTTTGAAATGGTTGAAATCAAAGCTAGTACTATTGTTCTACACAATGTACGTTGGAAATGTTGGAAGTCTAAATTTATTTACTCAGGACTATTATTTTCCCTTAAGGTGGTAGACTCTATGCTAATGGGTCTTAAATGGTCCATCCAAAAATGCTAAAAGGCAAGCTCGATGATTATTTTAGATGTACACAAGAACTTCTAGCACAATAAATAATATCTGATGGTTTCAATGTGCAATGATGGTGACTTTTAGGATCAATGGTCCAATGAGTTGGTTTTGAAAGACTTAAGATATTTTAAAAGTGGCCTCCTTGATGTGAAAGTTGTGGAAAATTTTAAGGCAAAACAACTATGGTTTAAGATTTTTATCTTGTTTCAAAGTACGAAAATAATTTCCTTAAGGATTTTTTCGTATGGATTTTGGGCTTGGAAATGCCGATAGTGGCATGCAAGCACATACATATTTGTTTCTCACTCTTAAGGCCACATACGATGATGGCATACTACCTTTTTAACAAAAAGAATTTATGTTCCATAGATTTTTGGAACGTTTTAAGGGTTTTGGCGCTTAAACGACCGCCTTGGTGACCTGTTTGATCTCACATGTAGTGATCCGATATGGCATTTGCTGATGCCAAATCTTCGCCGAATCTGAGCCATGGCACGATATAGCAAAAGCGATTACCACGTTTTGGCTCTGCCAGATCGATGTAGCATGTCGGGTAAAATCCATCTTTGTTGAAAAATCCTTGTTTTACAAAAACGAAATTTATGGGATGATCATTACGTAGTTATGGTTGAGGATCTTGGCATAGTCCATCCACGACCATATCATGGAAATAAAATTTGCGATTTCTTTGCCGAATACATAGTTTATGGGATGATATGGCTCGAAATAGTGTTATAAGGAGTCGCTTACTACCAAATATGGCAATGCCATATTTCGTTTTGCCATAAAATGGTCGTGTCAAGCTCTTACGTGCATTTTTGGATCTAAAACAAAGGTATGATCTTTTCCCAAATAGGTTATGTGAAATATCCTGATATGATTTTTGTGGGCATTCTCTGAAAATATTGTGGGCATTCTTGCTTGTTAAGCATACTCTTTTATGATGTAATAGTGGCCAAAGGCATGTTTGATCAGATTATCTATGCTTAAACTAGTCATCCTGCTTTGCTCGCAAATAGCTTATACAAGTGCAATTGTACAAAGACTATATTTGACGCCATAACTATTTGGGTTTTGGGCTGCAATTCAATTTGGGCGGTTCTATAACATTGGAAATGCCATATTTGATGTTGGATATCTGGTATTCTCATACGAGAAGAGTGTATTTTCAATATGTTCTTGATCTTATATACATAAAGCTTGGATTCGAAATGGGAAATGGTGTAGGCTTTGTGATAAAACTAGCATTGGATTTCATACACATTTGCTGGGTGCAGGTTATGCGTGGCACTCAGTGCCTACTAAGTTGAAAGAAAATCTTGGCATCAACACTTTATGAAAAGAATAAACGAAGATCTCTAAATCAGGTTTGGTTAGAGCCTTGTCTTATTTTGGCTTTGAAACATTTCTGTGCTTTGTTGGCTTAACAGAGTAACTATTTTGGACATATTTGATATTTCATTTGAAAATCTATATGTTTGAGAAACTATATTTGAGAATCTATATGTTCAAGAATCTATATGAGAGTTTAAATCATATATTATAAATATTATGTTAGAGATTGACATGAGGTAGAAGATGGATATGGATTTAATGCTGAAATAATATGTTGAGATCAAATTGAGCAAATTCGGATGTCAAATTGAGGAAGTTTAAAATGTCAAAGACTTGATAATTAAAGCTATAAGGTGCTAAAACACAAATTATCAACATGACCAGCTAGATTTGGGACTAAGAAATTAGTTCTCGTCTAATGGGAATGCTTGAGATTTGTTGAGAAATTATAATGCTAGATATGCTACTATTCCAGGCCTTTTTAGTTAATGTCACCTCAGGGCAAAAGGATACAATTGGTGATCAGTGATAAACTGAGAGACCCAATGTACCTTTTGCCCCTTGCACATTTACCGTTTTCACGCTAATTGTGTATTGATTGGCTGCAGGTACGGGTTCTCTCCTCTAATTGTCTCCATTTTGCTGTTAGAGTTGGCGTTAACGCGGAAGAGGATGGAATATGCTACATCAAGATTCAAAGTTTACTTCACACTTTATGCTTTCAAATTCAAACCTTCATAGTTGTAAGATTTAAGTTTATAGTTGTAAGATTGATTACCTTATACTTTCAAATTCAAAAACGTTATGTACAAATTGGATATGCTAATATGGAAATGATGATATGAATTATTTTACTCAGATTTTTATTTTTGGATATTTTTCAATATAGTAAGTTATATGGGCTAAGGTTTGTAGAGTGCCTGATGTGGCCTGGCCTAAAAAACCAGGGTGGATATTGGGATAAGTGATCTTGCCTTGAACAAGGTTCTTTTAATGTAATTGTTTACATAACTGTGACTGTGTCTTGGCAAGAACATGTACGAAGAAGAAGAAGAAGAAGAAGAGAATATTCTTTTTTGATTCTTCAAATAATTGAAATGACAAAAGAAAATCCATATGTTGTTCTGCAAGAGGATTGAGCCTATAAGGCCACATGAGGCAAAACAATTTTACATTTTCTTTAGTATGGGGTATGAACCATACTAAGAGCTTAGAGCCAAATCAGGCACTTGAATATTTGGACACGGATATGCAAATTTGGCTCAAAATGCAATTTTCTTAGAGCCTATTATACTTTTGGCTTAGGGCATCTATAGAGCCTTGGGTGTCATAATATTAGACTTGTTAGCTTGTTAGGCAGAGCCACTGGGCAAGTTATACTAGATGTAAGCGGGATAATTAATTGTACAATTTCAATGATGTTCTTTTTGGTTCTTCATAATATCTCGAAGTATTCCAAGGGTTTTGATGGCCTTATGGATATGGAAGAATAAAATAAAAAGTCTTGATATTTAATCTTGAAATTTTGATATTTCTATCTTAAAATTCGGAGGACTGTAAAAGTAATGCTTCCAGGGTTTGAACCCTGGTCTACACAGTTAGAGCCAAATGCTTTAACATACTAGCTAACTAGTTTACAAATTTTATAAACAGTTAATCTTATTATGTAAATACGAAATTTGGCTGATAACAGAGACTGTATCAACCAAAAGGGGAACTATGCCGCCAAAATGACATTATGGCCGCTTATGCAAAGCTTCGACTTCACAAAACAAGAAGCCGGGGATGTTTGAGCGGTCCAATCTGCTCTGCGTTTGCATTGGCAACCGGATAGCATTAAATTTATGTTCTAGGTTCGTAGCTGATGATGCTGGACATGTTATCCCTGAGATTTATAGATGAAAAGCTCTAAAATGAGTTAGGGCAGGCTGCAGGTCTAATCTATTGCCGATATGGTGTTTGGCAATATGGCCATGAGCTCTGGAGTTTGTGGCCTTTGCAAAATAATCAGAAATGCAAGGTACGATTTTGCAAATAGATTCATAGAACTGCTTTTCCTTATATCTGGATAAATATTTAGTCTTAGGAAATGCTTCAAGTCTATAGATGCAAAGCTGATGTTGTATCCACTATTTTCTCCTATGCCAGCTTGTATGACAGGCTTGTCTCCGAAAAATAGAAGCCAGGGTATTCGAAGGTGCATCGCGTGAGAAGTGGTTTTATTTGTTTGATGGTGTTTCCCTGATTTTCTAGCATGATGCAAATACGGCAGAGCTATTTAGCTATGATGGAGCATATTGGCTATAATGCCTTGTACGAATACAGTGGTAGGCCAAACAAATATTTGGCTTGTCGGTGAAGATCAGTATGAGATGCCCTCGACAACTAATGCCACAAAGATGGGTGAGCAAATGCAATCTGCTACTTTATGGAGTGCGGAATAAGGTCAGATATAATATCATTAGAAACGCCTATTGATACATGGGTAAGAATGAAAATTCAGATTATTAGCTAATCAGTTGCATATCTTTAAAATGCAAAAGTTTCTTAAGATGCAAAGGCATTTTTGAGGTAGTCGTTTGTTTTATATTATATTATATTATTTCCTGCCTAGTTTAGAGAAGGTCTCGCCTTAATGGCTGTTCATTTGTGGTGACCATAAATTTATGGCAAAAAATCGTATGTACAAGAGGTCCATTGACTTCTTGGGCTTAACAAGCAAACTCTGTTACAGAAGTGGTGATGCCATGATCGTTGAAGATGGCCGTGCGAAAACATGTAGGCACCACTGGTGACAACATAATATCAAAACAATGGAAGCTCTCTAAATCAGGTTTGGGTCGAGCTCTGTTTTATGTTGGATCTAAAACATTTCTATGGTTTGTAAGTTTGGAAATAGTAAGCTATCAAATGAGGAAGTTTAAAATGCCAAATTGAGAAAGTTTAAGATGTTAAAATTTTATACTTAAAGTTGTGAGGAAATTATTATGATGTAGAACATGCTCTCAACATGACCAGCTAGATTTGGGGCTAAGAAATTAGTTCTCGTCTAATGGGAATGATTGTGATCAATTGGTACTATGCTAAATATGTTAAAATGATTGAGATCAATCGGGAAATTGCAATTATAATGCTAAATATGTTACTATTCCAGTCTTTTCTAGTTAAATGTCACCTCAGGGCAAAAGGATACAATTGGTGATCAGTGATAAACTGAGAGACCCAATGTACCTTTTGGCCCTTGCACATTTACCATTATCATGCTAATTGTGTATTGATTGGCTGCAGGTACGGGTTCTCTCCTCTAATTGTCTCCATTTTGCTGTTAGAGTTGGCGTTAACGCGGAAGAGGATGGAATATGCTACATCAAGATTCAAAGTTTACTTCACACTTTATGCTTTCAAATTCAAACCTTCATAGTTGTAAGATTTAAGTTTATAGTTGTAAGATTGATTACCTTATACTTTCAAATTCAAAAACGTTATGTACAAATTGGATATGCTAATATGGAAATGATGATATGAATTATTTTACTCAGATTTTTATTTTTGGATATTTTTCAATATAGTAAGTTATATGGGCTAAGGTTTGTAGAGTGCTCGATGTGGCCCTGGCCTAAAAACCAGGGTGGATATTGGGATAAGTGATCTTGCCTTGAACAAGGTTCTTTTAATGTAATTGTTTACATAACGCGGATCTGTAGTCTTGGCAAGAACATGTCAAAGAAGAAGAAGAAGAAGAAGAAGAAGAAGAAGAAGAAGAAGAAGAAGAAGAAGAAGAAGAAGAAGAAGAAGAAGAAGAAGAAGAAGAAGAAGAAGAAGAAGAAGAAGAAGAAGAAGAAGAAGAAGAAGAAGAAGAAGAAGAAGAAGAAGAAGAAGAAGAAGAAGAAGAAGAAGAAGAAGAAGAAGAAGAAGAAGAAGAAGAAGAAGAAGAAGAAGAAGAAGAAGAAGAAGAAGAAGAAGAAGAAGAAGAAGAAGAAGAAGAAGAAGATAGGAAAGAAAGATTGAATAGAATGAGAAAGTGGTGAAGAAGAAGAAGAAGAAAATGAATAGAAGATTGGAAGAACGAAAGATTAGAAGGAAGAAACCAATGATTGGAAGATCATTGGAAGAAGAAGGAGGAGGATTCGATTCATACTAATAAGAGGCGAAATGGATTGAAGAAAAACAAGGATGGAAAGAAGAGGAGGATAGAAATGGGATGGATTGAAAACAAACAAGAAAAAACAAGAAGCCCTAAATCTATCAAACAACAAGCCTAATTCAAAAATAGAGTTGATTGATCCATTGAAATACCTTTGGATGCTTGCTTGAAGCTTGGAAAGGACCGCAAGGATGATCCGCGCCAAAAATCGCCACGAAAAACGCTCCTCCAGCCGCTTAGAACCAAAAAAACTAGGCGGCGGAAAAGCCGGCTCTGTTTTCTGATAAAAAGTTACAGACGTCGTTGAACGACGTCGTGAGGTCGTTTAACGACGTCTGTCATAGTCGTTAAACGACGTCTATAACGACGTCTTTGTGTTAAACGACGTGCCCTTTAAACATCTCCTGCAAAAAATCAATTTATTAAACATTTCAAAATCGATTTCTTAAACCAACATCTGCACACCTTTCGTATTGCTGCCAACCCTACATTAAGAACACTTGCAAACTGGGATTCGCTGACACCATCCCTGAAGTCCACAATACAATAAAATTTATTAAAATTGAACCTGAAAGCTGGGAGAGAACTATACATAGCCATAAGGGGTAGGAACCTGAATACAACAAGCTGTGGAGGCAACTGTTTTGTTCCGATACTTACTGAGCCTGCAAACCCTTTCAACAATTCCCTGCCACAAGCAAAAAGTTAATTATCCTTTCAATATCAGATTGAAAAAGTTATTTATGTTACTTACGCAATCATGCCCCCAGAAGGTTCTTCGTACAACGCATTCATAGTTTCACATTTTCGTGATTGTGTTTTGACCCGTGCGACAAACTGGGATATCGTTGGCCAATCTGTAGAGCCCACTGCCTGCAAGTTAAAATAGGAATGTAATGAATTGAAATTTGAAATGTCAAGTGCACACACAGTTCAATCCTTACAATTGCAATTGATGGTGAATTTGACGAGAATGGGGCTCCATGTGACACATCCATTCCAAAGATTATAGTTGGCTCCCTGGAGACCTTTGGAAGACCATAACGAAATTCCATCAATAACATCGATTATATCCTCCACACTACTGGTTCAAAAGTAAGTCTTCAGTTCAATGAACAGGGGAGCCATTATGGGGTACCAAGTGAGTTACCTTGGCATTAATTTTCAAAGCCACATTCGTCAAGTACTGATCATTTATATTACGGGGAGGAACTATACACTGATTAACAACTCCAACGTCTGACAGAAACAGTTTGTTAAACGGCCCTGCAAAACATCTCTCTGCATAAGTATGCATTGCATCTTCCTTCGTAAACTACATATAAAAGGAATCAAACCATTACACAGCATAGAGATCAGTCTTTCTGAGGTAGAATGCATAGAATAAACTCTGGTGGCCCTTTTAGCTGAGATTTTAAAGCATTGAACATCATTGAAACTCTGTGAATATCGATGGGGAGGAAATCAACATGATGCTATTGGTAACAATGATACAGATAACAAGGAATCAGGTGAGAATGATAGTTGGGGAATTGCATCAAATGGAAATGACAGATGGGGAGGAGGCAACTCAGATGCCAATGATTCTTGGGGTATTGCTTCCAATGAAACTAACACATCTGGAGCAGATAATAATGGAGCACTAGTTGGCAATGATTACTTATGTATTTTATCTATCCTTCTTTATCTATCCACTTAGATTTCTCTCCATCCTTGTTTATCTATCCACTTTAATAAACCAGACTTGTGCACCATTGAGCTTCACTTGCATACTTTCATACTAAATCAAGCTTGCCAAATCACCATGATCAGAAGTAGCGGTGCAAACATATGGCTCACCAGGTTGCTCTTCTCAAGATACAATCTACACAAGGCATGCCTACATATCCATGCAAAGCTGCAAGAAGAGCTTCTTTGATTTGCCATATTCTCTCGTGCATGATCACATACAACTTCATATATGGTTGCAGCCTCTTCATAGATTACTTTGCTAAGGGTTTTGGACCGCGGCTTCGTGGTTCAACGACGTCTCACCTTGAATTTCGAGTTCGAGATATTCAATTTCGTACACTCCATAATGAGTCCATATGAATGTGACCGCCACGGCAATTAATTTGTTGCCAGGCTCTAGAAGGGTTTACGTTTTGGGGGCCGAGTCCCGGTCTGTTGCACTTGGGACCTGGCCGAGAAGCAGCAGCCGAGAATACGGAGCAAGGGGAACTGACGGAGCGGAGTTTGGGCCTTTCCTCCTCCCGATGTGGCAAGTAGAAGTCGGGGGGCGCTTTTGCAGTGGCAAGACATTCGTAAATTCGCAATTAATGCATTGCACGAAAATAAATTCCGGTTTTTTGCCAGCGGGATCCCTAATTCATCTCCAGCACACGGCCCAATTTTCGGAATTTTCGGAGAAGGTCTAGGTCAAAGGGTTAGCATTAGAACGGTCGGGGCAGCCCGTTGCAGGGCAACCGAGCTGGCACCCTTCCCCAAGTCAAACGAGGCCAGGACCTTGCAGGGATCCCTCACAAGAGGGGAGAGTCCGGACCCCAGGAGGCGGGATCCAAAAAAGTTCCCGAGGCAGCCCTTCCTGGCAGCGCTCCCCCCGGGGCTGCACGCTAATGACCACCCTCCCGGAGCCCGGTTCCCCTATCCGACCGTTGGATCCTCCGTTCAGGGGCCCCTCTTCGGGAAGGTCCAAAAGATTCCAGATCGGTCCGGGAGAACTTGTCAAACCGCGGGGCGCCCCGATGTAAAACTTTGTAGAAACCAGACTGTTTTTGTCGTTCGGACGCACCGGATGCTCCGGAATGGCAAATAGACCCCTGCCAAATCGTCCCGAATGGCGAAATTACCCTAGGGAGCAAGTTACACGGCCGGTTTTGGCGAAAAGAAGGAAACACTCACGCCCTCCACGACAAAGATCTCCGCATGCACATCGTGAGGCCAATTGACTACGAAGTGTGATGGAAGTGAGCTACTTTGGCGCTTCTTGGAGTTCGGGTGGTCTTCGCCACGGAACTTGGTGCCTGTGGCAATGTCGACGTTCGAGTCCATTGGCGAGTCGGATCGCGATTCGAGAGCGGAGGTCGCCCGTCCGGCCCCCGTGGCCTTGGGGAGAGGAAATTTGGGGCAAGCAGCCTCGGAGGGATTTTAGGGTCCGGCTCAAGGCCAACACCCCAACTCCACTTCAAGACACGGCGCAAGGTCCCGGCCGAATCTGACAAGGAGAGGGCCTCCGAAGCGTAAACCCTGTGGGTTGCCGGGGCTCTAGAAGGGTTTACGTTTTGGGGCCGAGTCCGGGTCTGTTGCACTTGGGACTGGCCGAAGCGGCAGCCAAGAATAATGGAGCAAGGGAACTGACGGAGCGGAGTTTGGGCCTTTCCTCCTCCCGATGTGGCAAGTAGAAGTCGGGGGGCGCTTTTGCAGTGGCAAGACATTCGTAAATTCGCAATTAATGCATTGCACGAAAATAAATTCCGGTTTTTTGCCAGCGGGATCCCTAATTCATCTCCAGCACACGGCCCAATTTTCGGAATTTTCGGAGAAGGTCTAGGTCAAAGGGTTAGCATTAGAACGGTCGGGGCAGCCCGTTGCAGGGCAACCGAGCTGGCACCCTTCCCCAAGTCAAACGAGGCCAGGACCTTGCAGGGATCCCTCACAAGAGGGGAGAGTCCGGACCCCAGGAGGCGGGATCCAAAAAAGTTCCCGAGGCAGCCCTTCCTGGCAGCGCTCCCCCCGGGGCTGCACGCTAATGACCACCCTCCCGGAGCCCGGTTCCCCTATCCGACCGTTGGATCCTCCGTTCAGGGGCCCCTCTTCGGGAAGGTCCAAAAGATTCCAGATCGGTCCGGGAGAACTTGTCAAACCGCGGGGCGTCCTGATGTCGGCCTTGTAGAAACCGCACTGTTTTGTCGTTCGGGCACCGGGGATGCTCCGGAATGGCAAATAGACCCTGCCAAATCGTCCGGAATGGCGAAATTACCCTAGGGAGCAAGTTACACGGTCGGTTTTGCGAAAGAAGGAAACACTCACGCCCTCCACGACAGTATCCGCATGCACATCCTAGGCCAATTGACTACGAGTGTGATGGAAGTGAGCTACTTTGGCGCTTCTTGGAGTTCGGGTGGTCTTCTGGCCACGGAACTTGGTCCCCATGGCAATGTCGACGTTCTGAGTCCATTGGCAGTCGATCAGCGATTCGGAGAGCGGAGGTTGCCCGTCCGGCCCCCGGGGCCTTGGGGAGAGGAAATTTGGGGCAAGCGGCTTAGGAGGGATTTTAGGGTCCGCTTCAAGGCGTCAACACCCCAACTCCACTTCAAGACAGCGCAAGGTCCGGCCGAATCGACAAGGAGAGGGGCCTCAAACGTAAACCCCCGGGGTTGCCGGGCTCTAGAAGGGTTTACGTTTTGGGGCCGAGTCCCTGGTCATTGCACTTGGGACCTGGCCGGAAGCGAGAGCCGAGAATACGGAGCAAGGGGAACCGCCGAGCGAGTTTGGGCCTTTCCTCCTCCCGATGTGGCAAGTAGAAGTCGGGGGGCGCTTTTGCAGTGGCAAGACATTCGTAAATTCGCAATTAATGCATTGCACGAAAATAAATTCCGTTTTGCCGATCCCTAATTCATCTCCAGCACACGGCCCAATTTTCGGAATTTTCGGAGAAGGTCTAGGTCAAAGGGTTAGCATTAGAACGGTCGGGGCAGCCCGTTGCAGGGCAACCGAGCTGGCACCCTTCCCCAAGTCAAACGAGGCCAGGACCTTGCAGGGATCCCTCACAAGAGGGGAGAGTCAGGACCCAGGAGGCGGGATCAAAAAAGTTCCCAGGCAGCCCTTCCCCGGGCAGGGCCCGAGGCCTGCACGCTAATGACCACCCTCCCGGAGCCCGGTTCCCCTATCCGACCGTTGGATCCTCCGTTCAGGGGCCCCTCTTCGGGAAGGTCCAAAAGATTCCAGATCGGTCCGGGAGAACTTGTCAAACCGGGCGTCCTGATGTCGGCCTTGTAGAAACCCGTGATTGTTTTGTCGTCGGACACCTGGAGATGCTCGGAATGGCAAATAGACCCTGCCAAATCGTCCGGAATGGCGAAATTACCCTAGGGAGCAAGTTACACGGTCGGTTTTGCGAAAGAAGGAAACACTCACGCCCTCCACGACAGTATCCCGCATGCACATCCTAGGCCAATTGACTACGAGTGTGATGGAAGTGAGCTACTTTGGCGCTTCTTGGAGTTCGGGTGGTCTTCTGGCCACGGAACTTGGTCCCCAGGGCAATGTCGACGCGTCGAGTCCATTGGGCGAGTCGATCGCGATTCGAGAGGCGGAGGTTGCCCGTCCGTCCCCAGGGCCTTGGGGAGAGGAAATTTGGGGCAAGCAGCCTCCGGAGGGATTTTAGGGTCCGCTCTCTGGCGTCAACACCCCAACTCCACTTCAAGACACGGCGCAAGGTCCCGGCCGAATCTGACAAGGAGAGGGCCTCCGAAACGTAAACCCTGTGGGTTGCCAGGCTCTAGAAGGGTTTACGTTTTGGGGGGAAGAGAATCTGTCTGTTGCACTGGGACTGGCCGAGAAGCGATGTAGAGAATACGGAGCAAGGGGCCCGGCGGAGCGGAGTTTGGGCCTGTCCTCCTCCCGATGTGGCAAGTAGAAGTCGGGGGGCGCTTTTGCAGTGGCAAGACATTCGTAAATTCGCAATTAATGCATTGCACGAAAATAAATTCCGGGTTTTTGCCAGCGGGATCCCTAATTCATCTCCAGCACACGGCCCAATTTTCTGAATTTTCGGAGAAGGTCTAGGTCAAAGGGTTAGCATTAGAACGGTCGGGGCAGCCCGTTGCAGGGCAACCGAGCTGGCACCCTTCCCCAAGTCAAACGAGGCCAGGACCTTGCAGGGATCCCTCACAAGAGGGGAGAGTCCGGGACCCCAGGAGGCGGGATCCAAAAAAGTTCCCGAGGCAGCCCTTTCCCGGCGCCCCCGGGCTGCACGCTAATGACCACCCTCCCGGAGCCCGGTTCCCCTATCCGACCGTTGGATCCTCCGTTCAGGGGCCCCTCTTCGGGAAGGTCCAAAAGATTCCAGATCGGTCCGGGAGAACTTGTCAAAACCCTGGGGCCCCGGATGTCGACCTTGTAGAAACCGCCTTTGTTTTGTCGTTCGCACTTAGGAGATGCTCCGGAATGGCAAATAGACCCTGCCAAATCGTCCGGAATGGCGAAATTACCCTAGGGAGCAAGTTACACGGTCGGTTTTGCGAAAGAAGGAAACACTCACGCCCTCCACGACAGTATCCCGCATGCACATCCTAGGCCAATTGACTACGAGTGTGATGGAAGTGAGCTACTTTGGCGCTTCTTGGAGTTCGGGTGGTCTTCTGGCCACGGAACTTGGTCCCCAGGGCAATGTCGACGTTCTGAGTCCATTGGCGAGTCGATCTTGATTCCAGGAGGCGGAGGTCGCCCGTCCGGCCCCCGGGCCTTGGGGAGAGGAAATTTGGGGCAAGCAGCCTCCGGAGGGATTTTAGGGTCCGCGCTCTGGCGTCAACACCCCAACTCCACTTCAAGACACGGCGCAAGGTCCCGGCCGAATCTGACAAGGAGAGGGCCTCCGAAACGTAAACCCTGTGGGTTGCCAGGCTCTAGAAGGGTTTACGTTTTGGGGGCCGAGTCCTGGTCTTCTGGCCACGGAACTTGATCCCCGAGGGTGGCAATGTCGGCATTCTCGAGTCCATTGGCGAGCCAAATCATGGGTTCGGTGAGGGAGGTTGCCCGGCCCTTCCCGTGGCCTTGGGGAGAGGAAATTCGGGGCAAGCAGCCTTCCCGGAGGGATTTTAGTGTCCGCGCCCCTGGCGCCAACACCCCAACTCCACTTCAAGACATGGCGCAAAGTCTCCGCCGAACCGACAAGGAGAGGGCCTCAAACGTAAACCCCCGTGGGTTGCGGGCTCTAGAAGGGTTTACGTTTTGGGGGCCGAGTCCTGGTCTTCTGGCCACGGAACTTGATCCCCAGGGCAATGTCGGCATTCTGAGTCCATTGGCAGAGCCAAATCGCGGTTCCGGTGAGGGGAGGTTGCCCGTCCTTCCCCAGGGCCTTGGGGAGAGGAAATTCGGGGCAAGCAGCTTCCGGAGGGATTTTAGTGTCCGCGGCTCAAGGCCAACACCCCAACTCCACTTCAAGACATGGGCCAAAGTCCCTACGAATCGACAAGGAGAGGGCCTCAAACGTAAACCCCGTGGGTTGCCGTGCTCTAGAAGGGTTTACGTTTGGGGCCGAAGTCCCGGTCTTTTGGCCACGGAACTTGGTTTCGAGCAATGTCAACGTTCGAGTCCATTGGCAGAGCCAAATCGCGGTTCCGGAGAGGGGAGGTTGCCCGTTCTTCCCCAGGGCCTTAGGGAGAGGAAATTTGGGGAAAGCAGCCTCCGGAGGGATTTTAGGGTCCGCGCTCTGGCGTCAACACCCCAACTCCACTTCAAGACACGTCGCTAGGTCCGGCCGAACCGACAAGGAGAGGGCCCTCAAACGTAAACCCCGTGGAGTTGCCGGGCTCTAGAAGGGTTTACGTTTTTGGGGCCGAGTCCTAGTCAGTTGCTTGAAGGCGTGGCAGAAGCCGCGACGTAGAACGCATAGCAAGGGAACCGGCGGAACGGAGTTTGGACTGTCCTCCTCCCGATGTGGCAATTAGAAGTCGGGGGCTTTTGGTAAATGGCAACACACGATTAAATTCGTAATTAATGCATTGCCGCGAAAAATAAATTCTGATTTTTGCCATTTGGATCCCTAATTCATCTCCAGAACACGGCCCAATTTTCGGAATTTTTGGAGAAGGTCTAGGTCAAAGGGTTAGCATTAGAACCGTCGGGGCAGCCCGTTGCGAGGCAACCGAGCTGATTTGGAAGATTTGGAAGATGCAGTTGACTTCAAGCCACAAAGAAACATAAATTTAGTGGCTGCTTCTTCTATCAGTCAGGTTGGAGAAAAATCCAAGCTGACTGTCCATCACAAACTTCTAAGAATGTGCATTTGAAAGATTTAGAACATGGAAGTGTCCCATTTGTAAGAGCTACAGGAGAGTTCAAACCACAAATAATCTCAGAAGCTGGTTCTACCAGTCCAAGTCGAAATGTCGCAGAAACCTCAGGCTCCGAAATGGCAAATCGAACTGAAGAAGGCGATATCCAACAGAAGAATGCAAAATATCTTCAAGAATCCTTCAGATCATGTTCATGCATATGTATCAATGCTAGATTGTACCCAAGAGAAAATATAACAATGTACAAAACATAGGTTTATTGAACAAAAGATCACTTGAACAATTCAGCATACTCCTCCTGAGCTTGGCTTATGGTTTCTATCGTGAAGTCCTCCACTTGTCCATCCCCTTTGAACCATAGCTCCATGTCAAGTATAACCAAGGCGTCGACCATGCATATGTCGACGCTAGTATCATGTTAATGCTGTTTTTCCTGTGGTGCTTCCAAACCCTGACCATCTTTTCAAGAAGCACCCTCATCATGCTAGGCAGCTCACTGGTTCCTAGCAATTTGGTCAGTGCCTTCTCACCAATCACATACTTCTTTAACACTTTCATCCGATGGATCGTTGTTTCATAGTCCTCATCTTCGAGTGGAGGAGGGGGTTCACGGAGGATTCCCTTCCTTCTCATGCCCTCGACGGCTCCTACACCAAGCTATAGATTAGAAAATAGATAAAATACAATAAAGTGTATAAACTACAGAGTGTAGCCTTACTTGTGAAGAGCCGGGTTCCATATCTCTGCTCTTGAATCCTCATCTCCTCCTGAATCTGGTTCAAGCGTCGAAGCATACCTTCCATGGCCATGTATCCCAAAAGCAATAAAGAAAAAAACTCACAATAACTGCAATGAAAAACTAGGATCCGAGGATCGTTCGCAATACTCAAATCATAAAAGAAATGGGAAAAATGAAAGCCGGCCGATGACTTTAAAGAACGAGACGCCGCGTTTTAAGACGATAGACATCGCTTAACGACGTTTTAAAGGTCGTTTAACGACGTCTATAACGACGTTTTACGGCTTATAACGACGTCGTTTAAATTTGTTTTGTTTTCGTATCTTTGAGATGCCATATATATTGCCCTATTAGTCCTCCGCTTCTTCTCCGCCCTCCGCCCCTCACGCTCCCCGCCCTCCGGCTTCCTCCTCCTCCTCCTTCGTGGAGCTCCTCACCTACATCCGCCATGGCCGCTTCTCGATGCATGCCCGCTTGATGCCGCACCGAGCAGGCCGCGGCAGCGCCGGCTGGAGCACCCTGAACTTCCGCCTCGGTCGAGTGGCTAGAGACGAACCTAACCCAAGAAAGGCCGGAGTTCAAGCAAGCCATGACAAAGGCTGGCGTGATAGGGGGCAAGAAAGACCTCGCCTTCGATTCTTGGGAGGCGGAACCTTCCCTCAATACTGAGGCTCGAGTGCACGAAGAAATGCATGGTGAGCTCGTTGTGCTTGGCCCGTATGCTAGAGGATAGGGGCCTTTGGGAAGGGGAAACATTTTTGAAGCCCTACTTTCAAAAGTTGCACCAGACCAACCGGGGCATGCGGGAAGTGCTCGTATTATGAATTCCTTGGGGAAATGTGACACCACGCCGGGAGGGCTTGGATTCCATGCTTCGGGAGGCTTGTTCGGACGGGGTGGAGGAAATCACCGTCCGAGCACCTTCGAGCTGCCCATGAGTGGATCACACTTGGATGCTGATATATACCACTAGATGTGCACCGCATCCACTTTGTTTTGTGTATTTGAATTGTGTATGGGTTTTTATATGAATTTTGTATTTTGAAGGGAATACATATATGATTTTTGTATATGAATCTTGCATTTTGAAGGGAATCTTCACATTTTATGATTAATTAAACATAAAAGCGTGTACTCAACCTGTATGTAGAACTGCCTCGACGGCTTGCAAGCCATAGGTCTATACTAGGATGCCAATTAACTTGGCATAAATGTCTATGATAACTTCAAGTTGCAATACTAATGTTGCCTAATATGGTTTGTAGTATACACAAATTAAGCATGCCAAAGTATTTTCTTATTCATATGTGGGAAGAAAATATAATAATCATAATAAAGTAATGAAGGTTCAATCGATGGTAGTCTTCTATCATGACAATAGTCCGCCCCCAACCCCCAACCTCCCTATTCGATCGCCATCTCTTCTTCACCTTCAAATATGCGGTGGGAGCGAGCCTTACATGGAACTCTGAACCACCACCGATCTTGCAAAGGATCCGAAGCGAAGGTGACCTACAAAACCTCTATTACATTAGTTCCTTTGTTAATGACATATATAAATTTTATTGCATCCAAGTAAACATACTTGTTCACATTGCTCAACACTCACGAGTGTGTCTTGACCACGATACCGACGAAGTTGAATCTAGTGAATACAGGCCACTCGGATCTTTTGCGTATCGTGGCATGAGCACCAAGACACACAAGATCAAACCATTCGCATCAAACAACATTGTTTTGAATGCACTACCGACATCAACCTCCATGATAGTCTTTATAGTACCAATCCATTCCAACATTGCCTCGATTGGGTTTGGAGTGCAGACTACCACGGCAAAGCGTACTAAACTTTGCTGATATACCACAATCATAAGTGCGTTTGCCATGATCCATACTTTGTCGCCGAAAAGTGAGCACGAGGAAGACCATATTGATGCATATGAATTATACTACAAAGTAAAGGAACAAATGTTCAAAATAACGAAGCTAAACTTCGTGAATTATATGCTATTAAGTTGCACTTACAAATAGTGACACGCCTTTAGCATATGCAAATTCTTCGCTAGAAACATGTTCGCCACGTTGCCTTGCCATCTCTAGTTGTTCGAGCAGCCATTTATTGTTTATCTCACTTGGCGGGACCCTAGATGATCCGGAAGTGGTTGTTTTGCGATTCTTTTGTCGATAGCGTCTTCTCTCCTCATCTCTCTTTATTTTTTCTTCCTCGTATTTTTTTATCCATTTCTCCATGGGAGTGGAGTTGTAGATGAGAAACTTATTGACTTTTGCCTGTTCTTCTAGTGTGAACAATTTCTTCTGTGGTCTTCCTTCGGGAACTTCTCCAATTATAGTTGGAGTGTCTTCATCGGTCCATAATCGTGGAGCATTGGGGTGTAGATCGGCCAAGAACTCGGTGACATAGAATAATGACTCTCGTGCTAACCAACCCTCGGCCATGCAACCCTCTGGCCTTGCCTTCTGACGTACGAAGTCCTTGAGGACCTTCAGAAAGCGTTCTATAAAAAACATCCATCTAGGATTTGTTGTGCCTGCAAGCTCTACTTCGTCCACTAAATGCACTAGTAAGTGAGTTTGTATGTCCAGAAAACTTGTTGGGAATTCTTTCTCTAGCATACAACATGCCTCAACGACCTTAGTTCGCATGTCCGCAATTTCATTTGTCGGTATCTCCTTCCTTGTAATCCATCTAAATATCATTTAAGAAAGAAAAAAGTTAAGTGAGAGTTCAGCATCGAGTGTTTTCTAAATCCGTACGAACCTGGAAAACTCTGATAGGAGACATATTGCATGTAGTGGACCGTCGGCGAGACGACCCCTCAGAACAATAGGCATAACAAACTGCAACATCTTATGCCAATCATGAGATTTCAACCCAGTTAACTCCCCTTCGTTAGAGAAACAATTACGCAACGAATGCATATATCCTGTCGGAGTCTTTATTGCCTTGATCGCTTCTCGAACGGGTTTCATACATTTTCTAGGCACGATCCAATCCACTTGTGGCCTTATTCCTTCTTCGACATTTAACCATGCTTTAGATTTTGATCCAGCTTCTTGTAGATCTTCTCGTGCTGCATCTGTGTCCTTACGTCCGGTGACATGCTTCCAAATAGACGCCGAAACGTTTTTAAAGATGTGCATGGGATCAAGAAGATGATGGATCTTCAATTCTGTCCAATAGGGTAGAAGGAAGAAGGATGCTTTCCACTTCATTCCCTTAACCTTATTTCCTTCAGCGGCATCCCACATGTTACCCCAATCTCTCATTGTCAACCTTTTGGGAGGCTCTTCAGTGCAATGTTTTTCTCTTGGACCTACGTATCGAAGTCGATTTTCCATTGGCAGATATCTCTTGAAGTTTGCATAGACATTTTTTTGTGCAATGCCGTTGACCGTGAGAGTTCAACTGTTCAAACCCACACAAGTGACATGCCGCATATCCGGACACTTGGAGTCCGAGAGTTCATACAAACCAAAGCCAATCGCTCGTTGTCCACATTAAGATTGCTCTCAAGGTAAATCTTCGTTCAGCACGAAGTTCTCTTGAGACATCGTAAACTTCAATACCTTCACTCCACAATGTCAAAAGCTCATCAATAACTATTTTCAGATATGGATCTAGACTTTCCGGCTTCTTCGGTCCTGGAACTAATAGTACTACCATTAAATGGCTAGTCTTCATGAGTAACCACGGTGGTAAATTATAGTTGATCAACACTACTGGCCAAGTTGACCACGCGGCTGATTGACGTCCATAAGGATTAACACCATCCGTTGCCAACCCTAATCTGAGATTTCGTGGCTCTCTTCCAAATTCCGGCCATGTTTCATCAATATGCTTCCATTGCTTGCAGTCACTAACCACGCGGAGTACATTGTCACTCGACGCATTAGCGGCACACCAACCCATGAGCGAAGCTAGAGATTCACATCGAAACAATAGCCTTATGCGAGGGATCAATGGAAAGTAGCGAACCACCTTCATCGGGACGGTCTTTCCCTTGGCATCTGCATTGTACCTAGAGGCACCACATTTAGGGCATGTTTCTGTGTTCTTGTAGATGTCATCCGGATAATATACCATGCAATCATTTGGACAAGCGTGAATCTTATGGTAGCCTAAAAAAGAGTGCCAATATATTTTTATTTCGGTCGACTTTTGGGCATAGTGTTCCCTTGTGGGAGTATTTTCTCTTGCAATAACCTGTATAAAACAGGACTTTTACGTTATACATTCAACTACAAATTCAATAAGTCAAGTGATTGCAATTGTATTTTACTCTAACAAAGCCGTAACACTGGCATTGCTCCATTTGAATTTGGCTTGAAGGTTTAATATCAATAAAGATGTCGTCAATCTAGATATGCTTGCACCTGGATATAATGCTTTATGCGCCTCCTCCAATAAAACGTGATCTTCATGACCATCGTTAGGAGTATTTATATCGTCATCTAGGTCGTTTGTGAAGATTGGGCCAAATGCATCTAACATGTCGGCTATGGGTTCCTCAACTTCCATGAAGTCGTCCATAGGGGCATTGTCATCATCTTCATCATCGTATTCTGTTCATCTTCATCATTGTACTCTTCATTATGCGTTGTGCCCATGTTTGTACCTTTTAATGCTCAATGTATTCTAATTCGCTATCCGCAATGACTTTTGATGTCGCCAATTCAAGACGCTTGGATGTGGTCTTATATCCACTTGCCTATCCGCCAAGACGCCGATTAAAGCGAAATATATGCGTGATTGATACATACATTGAGAGCCCGTGTTTGTTAAATTTTAAGCATTTAATAACGAGCGAAATATAAAATTTTATGTCATAATCAAAGCATATATTGAAGATATAATACACATTTATCTTCAATATGTGCAATCTCATTCCAAGAGAAGAAGAAGAAGAATTCAAGAAGAAGAAGAAAAATGGTGCATTAGACAAAAATTATATGAGTAATTTGAGTACATCATCAAAGACCTCCCGGTATTGGTCTACCGTATTCATATTCAATGAGCAATTCATCACCAATACACAAAGTTTTTATAGCATAAACCATGATATATCTCCCGTCAATTTTACGGCTAAAAAATCTTCTTGGTCTTTGTTTGCCTCGACAAATTCACAATTGGTAGCTTCAGGATTCTCGATAGAGCTATTAATAAAAGCGACAAGGTTTCCATGCAACCGAGGGCGACCATCAATATATGTGAAGCTTGCGTGATCATCGGGCTTGGATATTGTTCGTGCATTTGAATTTAGGCCATAGATGAGCATGCGCCATCGATGCTTACTCAATTTATGCCAAGTGTCCGAAAGTTATATTCGGGACCTACATATGGCATTAAAGGAACAAATCATTACCATCTTTGACTTTCACACTAGTCATAATATATAATCAGGCCAGCAGGGGACCCGACTATTTTTAATCATGCGCCTACCCCAATATGTAAATTGCTCCCCATAAATAATTGGCTTGCCTCTAGGCCATGCATTGAATTTCTTACGATCTTTATCTCAGAAGGGCTGGACCAAATGGACTAGTGAAGGTGGAAGATTATTTTCTTCGACATGATCTAGTACATTTCATTTTGATGAACATTGTCATTCCCTCCAATCTTGGCAACGGCCATTGCACACGACGAAGTTCTATCACGTAATGGGATACTCTTTGAGGAAGTTGATGGCTTTCTTTTGTAGGGTTTTCTATGAACGCATTCATAGTATCAACATCATCTACTTCCAATGACAACATAACCCCAAAATCTATATCTTGCCGAGCTCACTTCATTCTCAATTTCTTCCTAACAAAATACAAGCAAACTAAGTTAAGACATCGATTCAAGTACATGAGAGTAGTTGATTATCGTTCATAAGATTCGTGTATTATACCCGTTGGAATACCCCCCACATGCGGCCCGAGAGCATCGGATTTGTCGGGCATTCACCATATTTCTCAACATGGTCGAGGGACAGTCTTTTCTCATCCGTTTTATTTGTCCTTTGCACATCGAACAATTGCAATATAACCGCCTCCACAAGTACAACCGCAAAAAAAAAAAAGTAACATCAAGATATAAAGTTAACTAATCATTCAAACATGTTTATGGTACATACATACATAAGTGACATTCATTTCATGCACACCACCCCCGGCCTCTAGGAAGACTAGGTCCACTGGGTCTAATTGGACTATTTGTGGCAATTGTTGGGGTAACATTCTTGCGCAAAGTCGCCATGTAACTTTCTCAAAGCTTTACGTCTCACTTTACGTTCAAATTCCTTCCGACGTTAGTCCATGTTGTTTTTCTAGTAAACAATAAAAATATTAATAAAAAACCATGTAATAATATAATAATTATAAATATCCATGTTTTTTCATGATTTTATCAAATGTTTATTCTTAAGATTGATTCATACAACGTTTATGATATTTAGAAAGCATTTGATTGAAGGGTGCCTGAACCCGATACATCTAGTCCTCTCCATTTGAAATGGAGTCGAGCCGATACCTTATATTCACGCTAACCTTTCAAATCTTTTTTGTAATCTATGAAGATTGAAAACGTTACGAGGTGCATAAACCCGATACATTTAGTCTTCTCCATTCGGGATGGAACCGACCAGTACCTTGATCATGCATCCCTCAAGTTTTTAACATACTTTCAAGATTCAATCTTCTAATCTATTAGCATTTGGAGGTGTTTAACTCTAACACAAAGATTAAAAGAGTAGATCTTACCTTATGAAGACCCACGAGTAAAAAAATCCGAAAACAAACGAGTGAAAATAACAAGTAAATAACCCGAGCGGCCGGGTTCCCGCCATATTTGACGCCGTTTATCGACGTCTGTGTGACGTCGTTTAACGACGCCAAGCTGACGTCGTCCTGACACCTAGGCATGCCACATCGACTGGCGCCGCCCGTCGATGCCCCCTCATATGCCACGTCAGATGATCATGACGTCGTTTAACGACGTCAAATGATCATAACGTCGTTAAACGACCAACTGTGATTGTTTAACATAACAGAAACAACATACAATACAAATAACACAAATAAATAAAAATACTGATTGTTCCCATTCATAAAATAAGCTTATACAACGACAACACAAATAGATAAAAAAACTTATTGTTTCCATTCATAAAAAAAAGCTTATACATTACTTATGTCCATCCTGAGGACGTGACAGTTTGATGCAACCATTTGCATCATTATCTGCACCATTAATGTCGTTTTCTCTTTGTTTGGCTCGGTGAGCCATTCTACCAGTCGTTCCCCGCATGGAACGCCAGATGTTAGTGCAATCAGAAGCTCCTTTTCACTCATCTTTGCCACGATGGTGAAGGGAGGGTTCTCAGCGGGAGAAGCAGGGGGGTTGCTGGAGTTGTCTTCCCTTGGAGGAGGAGGATTACTGCTAGAAGGAACATATCGCGAAGGTGGTCTTCAATCACGGACCATTATAGCAAGATAGGGAAGAACACTCAAAAAATAAGAATAACAAAGAGCCTATCGATGGATCCACTTATAACGTGGATGTAGGGTTAGGGGTTAGGGTTAGGGTTTTATTTGGCAAAAAAAAAAATTCCTGCGGTCCGCCGTTAAACGACGTTTAAGCTGACGATGTCTTCGACACGCATGGCAGGCCAGTTTGGCACCAAGACCATGCCACGCGCGGCAGACGTGACACGCCGGGCGTTGTGCAGCGTCGTTCAATCGACGAGACGCTGGCGCGTCTTGACATGCGGTACGCCAGCTTGGCACCAAAGACCATGCCACGCAGGGGGACGTGACACGCCGGGCGTTGCAGTAACGCCGTTCAACGGCGGCACGCTGGCGCGTCTTGACTGCCAGGCCGCCAAATTGGCTGCCCATTTCCACGCATGACGCGCGCGCGACGCGTCCTCTTCTGTGGAAGCGTCGTTGAACGACGTTTTAGGCGGCGTGTTTGACATTACCAGAACGCCAAATTGGCAGCAGTACCCATGCCACGCAGGCAAATCCGACACGTCAGCCCTGATGACCGTCGTTGAACGACGTCGAAACGACGTTGTCGTCGTTGAACGACGATGTCGTCGATCAACGACGACGATCCGACGTTCATCGACGACGCGACGTCGTTGGACGTCGACGATCCCTTGTAGTGAAGGTTTACTGCGCTAATATACTAAGGTGGTACTATGGTTTCTTATCGTATCACCAAACTTGCCACACGAAGCACAATTAGATATCAATACTAAAATCACATATACCTACAACCTTCTATAATCGTCTATTGATATCATCAAAAGAAAAACACACAGTTTTTCACATTCAAAATTGGACATATTTACAACATTCTTTAATTGTATTGGTATCATGGAAGAAAAAACATACTAGTATATCTAAACCAAGCATAGTTTTATTGATAATTAAGCACAATAAAATATCATAATAACTAGGCACTTAAAATTATGAAGATGATTAATCAGTATAAAATATTATACTAATTACGCACGCAAAATTACAATGTCAATAAACAAAGGATAATAGACGTGATCAAATACCATTCCGATAAACTTGATAAATTAAGTAGCAGCACACATCATATATTTAAGCTGTCATAAAAACTAGCTATAAATTATCATCTTTCAATACCATGTGAAGAAGCAATATTTGTTTGTCACATTATGAAATTGCATTAATGAACTGTATTGTATAACTAGATATGATTTGTAAACTTTTTGGCCCACATACCGGTATTGATTTTAAGAGTTGGTTTTCATTAAGTAATCATTAGAAAAAAATCATACTAATTCAGTTTTGGGGGCCTTGTGAAAGGGAAAAGTAAGGGGAAGTGCGAAATGTGTTCGAATGCTCTTGCTTATCTTATATTATAATGTTATTGGGTAAGTATGTCGTCAACGAAACCCTAACCCTATTTTCGGCATACGTCCGGCTCCGCTTCAACTCCCGCTATGGAAATAAAGCTATGCTATGGAACCTGGGCCCGTTTTCATCTAGCTCCGCTTCAACTCCTGCTATGGAAATAAAGCTATGCTATGGAGCCGACGTGAATGCACTACCCACACCACACCTGTAGGGTCTGCTCTACCCGGAGCACTTGGGAAAGCCTGTCCTCGATTCAATCCTTTATTCTATTTTCATTTGACAGATTAGTTCAGACACATTAGACACAGATTAGATCAGCTGCTATGTGGATGCTTCCGCCCGCTATGAGGATCATTTGACATTGAAGATCCCGTGAATGGGTTAATCGACATGATTCTGCATCTGCCAGGCCCGAATCACTGTCAGGATTGCAAAAGTTGCGTTTCAGACATCTTATATTAATGAGGTATGTTGAGTTAATTGATGACCTGCTTTGAATATCTGCTTCTTAATGCCGGGTTGTTTTAATGTGCAGTATCTGGTTGCTGTTTTCAATACTTTCCCTGATCATGAATGGCGTGGCTGGGTTTGATGTGTTTTTGAGATCCACTATTTTTAGGTCGTGGATATTTCCTCAGCATCATGCCTCGGAGGTTGAGAGAGCCTTAATCTATCCCTAATGTTGAGGTTAAGACTCCTATATCCTTATTTATTGCCAACAGACAGCTTCCACATCTAAACATTGATATGGCCTTAATTAACAGGTGCAGATCGTTCACGAAAGTGACGTTCAATTAGGTAAGTTTGAAATGTATGATCAACAAGCCTTGCAGGTTTGTTTTCTTAGTAGAAAATTATACTTACTTACTTCAATTATTTTGGTTTTCCATTTTCTGAATGCTAACTTGGATTTGGTGCTAGGGCTTGGATTTCGTTGTCATGGCATCAAGCTCATCCTTTCCTTTGTTAGTAATTATGCTGATCTCGGTGGCCGACCTCAGTATGTTTGGGCAAGATGGACATCCTGTTGCAGCTCTTAGTTTCTTTCGTGGGTTTACACCCTGATCCGACAACCATTATTCTTCTGTTTATATAGTTGCAGGAGGAAATTGGACATGTATTGGATATGCTATGTGTAACTGCCTGCACTATGGATCAATTGCACATCATGCAGAATGTGCTCTATTTGTTACAAATTGCAGTAGAATGTCTGCCCAGAAATACAAAGTTCACAGGAACTGGAAGACATACTATAGCATTTGATAGTAGAAAACAATCTGCAATTTGAGAGAGTTTGAGCAGGCATGTCAGAGAAGGAAGAAAAATAAGCATTTGGAGAGTGGCAGCGGCATGAAAATGTGCAAAATTTCTATAAACTGCCATGTGGATGGCTTATAATCCAGTCTGAAGAGACATTAAAGCAGATGTCATACCCCTTTGTCTATCTGTTTTCTCTTATGGAAATCTTTAATAGAGAGTAGAAGGAGAGCATAAGATTTTTGCAGTTCATACAACAATCCTATATAATAATGTTATTGTGTAAGTGTTGGACCCAGCCCTAATTTGGACGGCTGAGATCCATCGACATTGCACGGCCACGATTTCTTCTCTTCTCATCTCTTTTTTTAGGTTTCAACGGTGTAGAGCTTTGGACGGTGCAGAGCTCGGGACGTCTTGCCCCTAGCCTGAGCTCTCCAAGCTTGTAAGAGACCGCTTAGGAACTTGAAACAAATTTTGAGTGCATTGCTTCAAACCCTCTCAGAATCGATGGTTTTGTGCGGGCTCTTCCTCTTATCCCTTTTTACCCTTAAAAAAAGAGGGGTTATTGGGTGTTGTTATGGGCGCCCGGATCTCGGATATCTTGAAGTCTTATATTCTCTCGAAGTTATTCTTGCAATTACATCTTCCATTTTTTGTTTTTTCGACGGATGTTTGCAGCTTTCAGATCTTGAAATCGGGTCCGTTGCAACCATCCGACTCAGGTCAAGGTGCAAGTTACGGGTTTTCCTTCTACCTTCTTCATTCCGGTGTTGTCATGATTCTTCATATTCCTTTAGGCTCAAAAATTGAAGACAATTGAACCCCATGATAATGCATTGGTCCCCCATGTCAATATGCCAAGGATTGTGGGGTTGCAAGAGACCTGTGCCTTGGCATACGAGGCTCAACTTTTGCTGCAAAGGAAGATCAGGTATATCAGCTCATTTCACGTGTGGGACATTTTGAATTCAAGCCTGTCGAAAAGTAGTGGTACAAAAGATACTTCAAACCAATCGTGCATTCGCACAAAAATATCATTACCGCAACAAGGTATGCATTTAAGATACATTTACCTTTTTTGGACTTTGTCAAGGGAATGATAAGCTTACAAGTTTGAATGGCCGGATGCTGAGCTCTTTGGTATCCACATAATAGTTCCGAGAAGTAATTGGAAGAGCATAGTGTTGTCAAGCTTGCTACAAAAACAAGAATTCTCAGATAGGTCTTTTTTCAGAGCCATAGTTTAACTTCAGCCACACTCCATTAGATAGTGTAGGCAAAGTAGACTAACATGGGCATAACCACGGGGAAGAAGGTGGGGAGCGGTAGCAATTCTCAAGATCTCTCATAGTGAATTTTGACTGTGTTTGACTTTGCCCTCTTCAAGGTGACAAACGGATGGAGTTTTCATTTGGCACACAAAGATGGACACCATCGGATGACTATGTAAAGGTGGAAAAGGGGGTGAATTACGGCCTTATGCAGAATTTGCACTTGGTCTCCATGCACCAGTCGATATGACAAGATATTAAACATAAAAAAAAGTGTTTGCTTCGGGATGGTATAGCCAACCAGGTAAAGATTTGTGCTTAATGCATGCATGCATCTATTATTGGATTATGTGGAAGTTATTAAGTCAATGATAATTCCTTTCATGTGGCTTAGGGAGTGCACGAAAGCAACCGGAGATAATAAATACAAGTAAAAATAGAACGGTTAATGTGGGCACAAGATAAGATCATTCACAATGATGCCATGTGCTTGCCAAAATTGGAGGCCAAATGGGAATCTTCTTGCTACTGAAATTCCGCTGATTGAGTTGTCTTTTGACTTGCATTTGTTTAAAGTTGAATCTCTTGCAAGCATCTTAGCTTGTCGAGAGTGCAATTTACTTGACTCTATCGGACAAGCATTTTGTAGTTGATGAAGGCCTTACACAAAAAGATGATTTTTTTGTGTCTGCAGATATTTGATCATTTCCACGCATTTTGGGAAAATAATCTGGATAAAATGCCCCCATATGATACTCGCACACATCGGGGTTTTAAGGCATCTTATGATTCGAATTGGACGGTAATACATCATTGTATGTTGTGGTTGAAGTATAGTTTTTAAGTTTCATGAATATTTTCTTTTATTGATGATGTATTGCTCTTATATTGCTTTTAAGCTTTCAAACCTTCTTTTTTCAGCCATGCAAAGGCAGGGATCTACAACTCATGGTCAATTTTGTGACTTTAGAGTACAAGCCTCATCTATTGCAACCTATTGTTGATGACCTTGTGGCTAGGTATCCCGAAGTGGCAAGTTCCTTCCCTCGTTCATAATTTTCATTCTTAATGTATTTTCGGCTATATCTATGGTGGCAGTTTTTTATAGATGATAACAGAGGAGACAAGTATTTCTCCTCGCCCAAAGATGTTCTTTGCATTTGCCTTTCACCAATAAAATGTTTGTCCTTTTCGATTACTCTCTACGTCTTCATGCATTTTTATCAAAAACAAGCTGATCTGAAAATCGTTTCATAAGTTAGGGCACGATGCACTATCATCATGTAGCAACTTTCATATCCCAAGCTTCCGGATGGACTTTATGGGGTCACTAAAAAAATCAAGAACTTAGTCTTCTTTTTATAAATTTGACACCTGAGCATAAACAAAATGTAGCCAGCTTGGAAGGTAATATTTGGAATGTGACTTATCATATATTTGTTGTCAATGGTTAAAAACAGAATCTCATTTCCTACAGATATTACATTAGGCACACATGCAATACATATATTAAAAAAAATCCATTAAGTCCATCTTTATTCAAGAAAATTCATCAAGCCCACATTTCGTCTTTTTGCAATGTTTCTTTTCTAAACGGCAAGAGCCATGAACACGAGTTTAATATTTAATTGCACACACAATTAGCATCATCTAAGTACTTTTAAAGGTAGCTCTAATTAATGGTGCAAAGTATTTTTCAAGATAGCTACAAAGGTGCAACACACAATGAACAAGCTGTCTACAATCACATTAGAAAACACAATAAATGCAATAAATACAATGCCTTCAAAAGTTACATGATGTTGTTAACATATCCATAGCCACATCACATTCACGTTCATATACAAGCAACAAAAGAGAGTGATAATATGAGATTTCGCACACAACATCAAAAGAGAGTGATAATATGAGATTTAACACACAACATCAAGAACTCACAGACATCGATATTTGCAATGTAGAGGTTTCCAAAATGATTCAACGGCCCAAAAATTACTGTAAGCAAATGCATATACTCCCAATATTTGCACAGGTTGGCAATATTTACAGGTTCCCAAATCCCCAGCAGTGCTGGGCATAGATTATGTTAGTGTGCCCATTTTATGGTATAGTGTAAGGCATAACCTAATAAATATATTTTCCAATTTATATGCAATAATCCCCAAAACGGGAGGGGGGGGAGAGGGGGGAAGGGGTTATAATTACTTTTTAGAGTTGCATGTGCTAGAATTGTACTGATGACTAACAATACCTATCAATCATGAAATTATTTAAGATATGCGTTGCCAATTGAGTTCTACTTATGCTTGGATTTGATTTTGATAACATTGGTTTATTTGGTCCTCTATATTAATACTTCCAAACAGTTGATCTTAATAAGTCTTTACTATAAATCGGCTCATCTACCCTTAGGGAACAGAGGGAACTTAGGCCAAACTTTGATCCCTCAAAATTGTCCTGGGATTTCTGAAAGCTTTGATGCAATTTTGAAGCCCGATCCTGCTCACGGTCACATAAAATTACACTAAAGGCGATCGATAGAATACCAACACCATGGGATCATTCTTACAGTAAAGGTGATATACATGCGGGTACTTATGAGCTAAGCACTGCTACTATGTTTGGATATTTTTGTTATAATAAAAGATTACTGCACACTTTTCTCATTGCGGTCAAAACATTTACAGACTTCCAACCTATGCCCAGCAACGCTGGGCACCATTACTAGTCTTATATTATAAAATTATACCGTTTGTCCGTTGTGAACGGTCCCCTAAATCGGACGGTCGAGGATTTGATTGACCAACGGTGGAGATGATGTGTGCGTGTCTTCAACTAAAATTTCATCTTGAATATGTAGCAAAATAACAGGGGGTTCCAGGGGGATTTGATATAGATATAATTCTTGAAACCATAGACCATATCCCTAAAACAATTCAATGGGTTATTATAAAAAAAAAACATAGATTTAAGATAAAAAATAGTCACATTAGCTCACTAGTTAGATTGGTTAAAGTAGTCTTATTAGGACATTGAGTTATTTTAGTAGAGGTTGAATCCGTATTTCATATTCTAAAAGCTTAAATGAAACCGTATAGAGGGCACGATATACCATCAAAACCTTAGGCAAACTCGTATTCGACATCTTAAAATCATAGGTCCCCAATCATAATTGAGCATAATCGAAACGAGAGGTGTCCAGAGGCTCCAACATACTGACCGGGCGTAGGATTGATGAGATCCGACGATAATGATAGTCAGTGGAAAAGGGAAAAGGAAAAGGAAAACGATGAAAGCGAAAAAAACAAAAGGAAATGGGAAGGGAAAAGGGAAAAGATGAAAGGGAAAAGGGGAAAAGGAAAAGGGAAGGGAAAAGGAAAACGATGAAAGGGAAAAAAGAGAAAAGGAAAATGGGAAGGGAAAAGGAAAACGATGAAAGGGAAAAAGGAAAGGGAAAAGGGGAAGGGAAAAGGAAAAATGATGAAAGGGAAAAGGAAAAGGGAAAAAGGGAAGGAAAAGGAAAACGATGAAAGAGAAAAGGGAAAAGGGAAACGGAAAAGGGGAAGGGAAAAGGAAAAAACGATGAAAGGGAAAAGGGAAAAGGGAAACGGAAAAGGGGAAGGGAAAAGGAAAAACGATAAAAGGAAAAAAGGGAAAAGGAAAAGGGAAAGGGAAAGGGAAAAGGAAAAACGATGAAAGGGAAAAAGGCAAAGGAAAAGGAAAAGGGAAAAGGGGAAAGGGAAAAGGAAAACGATGAAAGGGAAAAGGGAAAGGGGAAAAGGAAAAAACGATGAAAGGGAAAAAGGAAAAGGAAAAATAATGAAAGGGAAAAGGGAAAAAGGAAAAGGGAAAACGATGAAAGGGAAAAGGGAAAACGGAAAAGGGAAAAGGGAAAAGGAAAAGGGGAAGGGAAAAGAAAAAACGATGAAAGGGAAAAAGGGAAAAGGGAAAAGGAAAAGGGAAGGGAAAAGGAAAAAAATGATGAAAGGGAAAAGGGAAAAGGGAAAAGGAAAAGGGAAGGGAAAAAGAAAAACGATGAAAGAGAAAAAGGGAAAAGGGAAACGGAAAAGGGAAGGGAAAAGGAAAACGATGAAAGGGAAAAGGGAAAAGGAAAAGGGGAAGGGAAAAAGACAAACGATGAAAGGGAAAAGGGAAAAGGAAGAGGGGAAGGGAAAAGGAAAAACGATGAAAGGGAAAAGGGAAAAGGGAAAAGGGAAAAGGAAGAGGGGAAGGGAAAAGGAAATACGATGAAAGGGAAAAGGGAAAAGGGAAAAGGAAGAGGGGAAGGGAAAAGGAGAAACGATGAAAGGGAAAAGGGAAAAGGGAAAAGGAATAAAAGAAAGGTAAAAGGAAAAAGGAAAGAGAAGGAGAAAAGGAAAAAGGGAAAGATAAAAGGAAATAGAAAAAGGAATAGAATAAGCGAGGGGGAAAGGGAAAGGAATAAGAGCACCGCGAGAAGGGTAAGAAGTAAAGGTGAGAAAAGTAGAAAAAGGTAAGGGAAAATAAGAAAAGGTTGCAAAGTCTATGGGAAAAAGAAAAGTAAAAAGGAAAAGAGAGGGGGAAAAGGGAAAAAGAGAACTTGGGAAAAGGGAACGAGAAAAAGAGAAAAAGGAAAGGTTTTGAAAAAAAGGGAAAAGAGAAAGGGTGAAGAAAGAGAAAAGGAAAGCAAAAAGAGCATCGAGAAAAAGGAAGAGGGAAAAGGATGGAAAAAATGAGGAAAAAAAGGTGATATCAGAAAGTAGAATAGACAAAGGGTAGGGAGCAAGGAATATGAAAAGAGGAAAAGAGGAAGGAGAAAAGGGCACGAGAAAAAAAGGAAGAGGGAAAGGGTGAGGAAATAGAAAAAAGAAAGGGAAAAAGAGTATGGGAAAGGGAGAAGAAAAAAGAAACAAGAAAGGAGAAAGTGGAAAGGGGAAAAAGGGGAAGAGGATGGGGAAAGAAGGAAAAAGGGTACATAAAAAAGGTTGAGAAAAAACCTTTATAAGTCATTGATAAGTTTGCATGTATGAGAAAAAACCGTATCTCAATAAAGACCACATATCATTGAGAGGTTCCCAATGTTTGCCCAGCAACGCTGGGCACCATTACTAGTAGAAAAATAAGGTTATAGGGTGGCCAAAAGAGGATTGACGTCATCTTCATATTCAATATAGTATAAGAAATGTAAAATCAGTGATTAATATATTGATCTGCTCTCTTTGCTATTAATATTTGTGTTTCTGTTCATCAAATTGATAGCAGAGTCACAGATCTTGCTGTCAATTTGGTACTAGGGCAAAAAAATGTCAGACTAGCAACACTACAAATAATCTGATGGTCTTGAACATTAGATGGTTAGAACTGAACATCAGGCAAACAACATCACAAATAATCAGGTGGTTCTGAACATCAGGTGTTCCCTCTACATTGAACATTAAGCAAACAACACTACAAATAATTGGTTGATATACTACAAATACTTGGTTGGTGCTGAACATCAGACAAGCAACACTACAAATAATAGTTTGTCCATTTGTCACCAGCATGCTAGAGATACAGATTTAAGCGAAAATATTATCCGCCTTTACAACTGCAAATTCAGGTCCATTGGCTTGGAGAAAGCATTGACCATGTCTTTACAAATGTAATTTGGCATAATCAATTGAAATCACAACCTATGGTAGCTAAGACCTTTGCATGTGCCCCAATGCATCTTGGTAGGAGATTGCATGAGTTGGTTTATGCAACTATATATAAGTAATGAAGCTATTGTCCCATAAACATGGATTTATTTGAAGCTTTTCCATTAACTTCCAAATTTAGTAGGGGCATGGACGAAAACTTGCCCAAAAAATGGCCAATGCGTGCTTGAAATTGTGTGATCGGCAAAAACTTTCCCTGATACAATGGCATAGCTACTGCTGCATAAATTCCTTATATCCTCCCTTATGTTTTGGCACAAATTCAATATGTTGTATTTCGCAGGATTATCATTTACATGTTACCAACTGTTGCCCAGCAACGCTGGGCACCGTTACTAGTCTAATTTTAAAAACATGAATCCATTTAACAATTGCTCCAGTATATCATTCACAGTTCTTAGCTATGCCCAGCAACGCTGGGCACCTTGACTAGTAATGACATAAGGATAACTGAGCAATCGATTGCACCATAGGGTGAGAAATGAGATCGAAGCTAATCTTGCTCTTCCAACCATCAAACATCAGAATGAGAGAGAATAAATGACTAGCCAAATCCTATCCTCCTAAATATCTCAATGATCTAAGAAGTATCGGAAGTATTCCACATGCTGGCGTGGATGTGCCAGAGTGATTATTGGGCATGACTAGAAATCATGTGGGCTTTGCTCGCATAGGTTCGAATCCTATCATCCACGTGTAGGAGCTTGTTCATATTATTTTATAGTCCCTATCACATACGTCCATTCGATTAATATTTAGAGTTTGTCATTCAGATTCCCTACGCACTCTTCCACTGGCGCAATATTCTAGAGTTTATGCATAGCCCCCATTAGTGGCACACCAATGCTCGACATTGTTACTCATTCACATGTTAATTCTTTCAATTTTTTATGATATCAAGTTCAAGCATGGAAGAACACGGTGATTGAGCAAATCTTGTTGCTTTATGCCTTGGCATAATCGTTTGTTTGGACTTATTAGAAGAACAACCATTCCTGCACCTTATTGTACGACCAAGATATTTTTTTGAGAACTGGATTATGAGATGCATTTGATTGAGTTGGTTGTATGTGCTTGTTAATTAAGAAGGTATTCATTTGTATTACTTGTGCATTGGTGGTCTAGTGGTAGAATAGTACCTTGCCACAGTACAGACCCGAGTTCGATTCTCGGCCAATGCATCCTGTGGTTCAACTCTTCTAATTTTGTTCTTGGCGCAAGAGCCAAAAAGAAGATTTAATGCATTAACCCATGTTGATAATGACATAAGGATAACTGAGCAATCGATTGCACCATCGGGTGAGAAATGAGATCGAAGCTAATCTTGCTCTTCCAACCATCAAACATCAGAATGAGAGAGAATAAATGACTAGCCAAATCCTATCCTCCTAAATATCTCAATGATCTAAGAAGTATCGGAAGTATTCCACATGCTGGCGTGGATGTGCCAGAGTGGTTATTGGGCATGACTAGAAATCATGTGGGCTTTGCTCGCATAGGTTCGAATCCTATCATCCACGTGTAGGAGCTTGTTCATATTATTTTATAGTCCCTATCACATACGTCCATTCGATTAATATTTAGAGTTTGTCATTCAGATTCCCCACGCACTCTTCCACTGGCGCAATATTCTAGAGTTTATGCATAGTCCCCATTAGTGGCACACCAATGCTCGACATTGTTACTCATTCACATGTTAATTCTTTCAATTTTTTATGATATCAAGTTCAAGCATGGAAGAACACGGTGATTGAGCAAATCTTGTTGCTTTATGCCTTGGCATAATCGTTTGTTTGGACTTATTAGAAGAACAACCATTCCTGCACCTTATTGTACGACCAAGATATTTTTTTGAGAACTGGATTATGAGATGCATTTGATTGAGTTGGTTGTATGTGCTTGTTAATTAAGAAGGTATTCATTTGTATTACTTGTGCATTGGTGGTCTAGTGGTAGAATAGTACCCTGCCACGGTACAGACCCGAGTTCGATTCTCGGCCAATGCATCCTGTGGTTCAACTCTTCTAATTTTGTTCTTGGCGCAAGAGCCAAAAAGAAGATTTAATGCATTAAACCATGTTGATAATGACATAAGGATAACTGAGCAATCGATTGCACCATAGTGTGAGAAATGAGATCGAAGCTAATCTTGCTCTTCCAACCATCAAACATCACAATGAGAGAGAACAAATGACTAGACAAATCCTATCCTCCTAAATATCTCAATGATCTAAGAATAATCGGAAGTATTCCAGATGTCGTCGTGGATGTGTCAGAGTGGTTATTGGGCATGACCAGAAATTATGTGGGCTTCGCTCGCATAGGTTTGAATCCTATCATCCACGTGTAGGAGCTTATTCATATTATTTTATAGTCCCTACTATCACATACGTCCATTCGATTAATACTTAGAGTTTGTCATTCAGTTTCCCCACGCACTCTTCCACTGGCGCAATATTCTAGAGTTTATGCATAGCCCCCATTAGTGGCACACCAATGCTCGACATTGTTACTCATTCATATGTTAATTCTTTCAATTTTTTATGATATCAAGTTCAAGCATGGAAAAACACGGTGATTGAGCAAATCTTGTTGCTTTATGCCTTGGCATAATCGTTTGTTTGGACTTATTAGAAGAACAACCATTCCCCGCACCTTATTGTGCGACCACCGATATTTTTGCTTAACTGGATTATGAGATGCATTTGATTGAGTTGGTTGTATGTGCTTGTTAATTAAGAAGGTATTCATTTGTATTACTTGTGCATTGGTGGTCTAGTGGTAGAATAGTACCTTGCCACAGTACAGACCCGAGTTCGATTCTCGGCCAATGCATCCTGTGGTTCAACTCTTCTAATTTTGTTCTTGGCGCAAGAGCCAAAAAGAAGATTTAATGCATTAAACCATGTTGATAATGACATAAGGATAACTGAGCAATCGATTGCACCATAGGGTGAGAAATGAGATCGAAGCTAATCTTGCTCTTCCAACCATCAAACATCAGAATGAGAGAGAATAAATGACTAGCCAAATCCTATCCTCCTAAATATCTCAATGATCTAAGAAGTATCGGAAGTATTCCACATGCTGGCGTGGATGTGCCAGAGTGGTTATTGGGCATGACTAGAAATCATGTGGGCTTTGCTCGCATAGGTTCGAATCCTATCATCCACGTGTAGGAGCTTGTTCATATTATTTTATAGTCCCTATCACATACGTCCATTCGATTAATATTTAGAGTTTGTCATTCAGATTCCCCATGCACTCTTCCACTGGCGCAATATTCTAGAGTTTATGCATAGTCCCCATTAGTGGCACACCAATGCTCGACATTGTTACTCATTCACATGTTAATTCTTTCAATTTTTTATGATATCAAGTTCAAGCATGGAAAAACACGGTGATTGAGCAAATCTTGTTGCTTTATGCCTTGGCATAATCGTTTGTTTGGACTTATTAGAAGAACAACCATTCCTGCACCTTATTGTACGACCAAGATATTTTTTTGAGAACTGGATTATGAGATGCATTTGATTGAGTTGGTTGTATGTGCTTGTTAATTAAGAAGGTATTCATTTGTATTACTTGTGCATTGGTGGTCTAGTGGTAGAATAGTACCCTGCCACGGTACAGACCCGAGTTCGATTCTCGGCCAATGCATCCTGTGGTTCAACTCTTCCAATTTTGTTCTTGGCGCAAGAGCCAAAAAGAAGATTTAATGCATTAAACCATGTTGATAATGACATAAGGATAACTGAGCAATCGATTGCACCATAGTGTGAGAAATGAGATCGAAGCTAATCTTGCTCTTCCAACCATCAAACATCACAATGAGAGAGAACAAATGACTAGACAAATCCTATCCTCCTAAATATCTCAATGATCTAAGAATAATCGGAAGTATTCCAGATGTCGTCGTGGATGTGTCAGAGTGGTTATTGGGCATGACCAGAAATCATGTGGGCTTCGCTCGCATAGGTTTGAATCCTATCATCCACGTGTAGGAGCTTATTCATATTATTTTATAGTCCCTACTATCACATACGTCCATTCGATTAATACTTAGAGTTTGTCATTCAGTTTCCCCACGCACTCTTCCACTGGCGCAATATGCTAGAGTTTATGCATAGCCCCCATTAGTGGCACACCAATGCTCGACATTGTTACTCATTCACATGTTAATTCTTTCAATTTTTTATGATATCAAGTTCAAGCATGGAAAAACACGGTGATTGAGCAAATCTTGTTGCTTTATGCCTTGGCATAATCGTTTGTTTGGACTTATTAGAAGAACAACCATTCCTGCACCTTATTGTACGACCAAGATATTTTTTTGAAAACTGGATTATGAGATGCATTTGATTGAGTTGGTTGTATGTGCTTGTTAATAAAGAAGGTATTCATTTGTATTACTTGTGCATTGGTGGTCTAGTGGTAGAATAGTACCTTGCCACAGTACAGACCCGAGTTCGATTCTCGGCCAATGCATCCTGTGGTTCAACTCTTCCAATTTTGTTCTTGGCGCAAGAGCCAAAAAGAAGATTTAATGTGTTGATAATGACATAAGGATAACTGAGCAATCGATTGCACCATAGTGTGAGAAATGAGATCGAAGCTAATCTTGCTCTTCCAACCATCAAACATCACAATGAGAGAACAAATGACTAGACAAATCCTATCCTCCTAAATATCTCAATGATCTAAGAAGAATCGGAAGTATTCCAGATGTCGTCGTGGATATGTCAGAGTGGTTATTGGGCATGACCAGAAATCATGTGGGCTTCGCTCGCATAGGTTTGAATCCTATCACGTGTAGGAGCTTGTTCATATTATTTTATAGTCCCTACTATCACATACGTCCATTCGATTAATACTTAGAGTTTGTCATTCAGATTCCCTACGCACTCTTCCACTGACGCAATATTCTAGGGTTTATGCATAGCCTCCATTAGTGGCACACGAATGCTCAACATTGTTACTCATTTACATGTCGCATGGAACAACACGGTGATTGAGCAAATCTTGTCGCTTTATGCCTTGGCATAATCATTTGTTTGGACTTATTAGAAGAACAACCATTCCTACACCTTATTGTACGACCACGATATTTTTTTGCGAACTGGATTATGAGATGCATTTAATTGAGTTTGTTGTATGTGCTTGTTAATTAAGAAGGTATTCATTTATTACTTGTGCATTGGTGGTCTAGTGGTAGAATAGTACCCTGCCACGGTACAGACCCAAGTTCGATTCTCGGCCAATGCATCCTGTGGTTCAACTCTTTCAATTTTGTTCTTGGCGCAAGCACACTCACCCCGGTTTTTGGTCCACTGTTGAAAACATCAGTTTTGGTAGGTCTACATGTCCTGTTTTCAAAGAATCCTACATGTGGATTTGTGAAGGTATGGTTTTGTTCGATAATGGTGTTCTTTTTTCAGTGGACTAAAACATCCACTGTTGTTTTGTAGTTTCTTCTATTGTGACATGTCATTTTATAATACAATCCACTGTAGGAAAGAGTACTTGAATTTCTACATGTCTAATAATTCTATTGTCACATGTCTTTATAGATGTAGGAAAGAATATTTGATTCTCTACATGTCCTATACTTCCATTCACATGTCTTTATAGTAGTAGGACAGAGTACTTTATTTGCTAAGGCATTGTACACTACAAGGGCTAATGGGGGTTTGTAACGGATTGATTTGTAACGCATATTAATTTGTAACGCAATTTTAGATTTGTCACACGTGATAGAAAACATTGTATTTTGTAACGGGTAGCACACCTTGTATACTTGTAACGTGTTACTAAAATTTGTATAGACTTGTTTGTAACATGTGGCAAATAGTAAATTGTGTAACGAGGTACAACTTAAATCTGTAACGTGTGACAAGCATTAAAGTTTGTAACGCGTTACAAGTCTCATTTGTAACGTGTGACAAATATTACAATTTTGTAACATAAGAGTGCTTTGTGAACTCCAATTAAGCCACTTGATCTGAGCAATTGCAAGGTTTCTACTCCATTGAAACAAAACACAACTGAATTTGAAGTTGACGACGACAACACATGTACCTGCGGCCCACTCTAGTTGACGATAAATACGTCCCACGTGTCTCCAAGAAAAGCCACTTAATCATATGTCAGATCATAATCGGATCATAAATCCCAGGGGCCAAGCTTATCGAGAACAAATTTGTGGGTCTGATTGATTGCTTATGCAGTATGACAGGTTGGGCATTGCATATTGCAATGGAGGGCATCAGGCTTTGCACAGGGCATTTTGACAATTTTTAAACAAGTAGGGGCATTTTTATAAATACCCAAAATATTGGGGTATTTTTACAATTTGCCCTCGAATTATTCCTATGATTTTGCCAAGCGAGAATTAAGGGTTTTTGGTTGCCCGAAGGGCCAACCCTAGGTCTGATGGAGGTGAGAAAGGAATATG
Source organism: Isoetes taiwanensis (assembly GCA_021234155.1). Lineage (NCBI taxonomy): Eukaryota > Viridiplantae > Streptophyta > Lycopodiopsida > Isoetales > Isoetaceae > Isoetes > Isoetes taiwanensis. Next base: position 2,487,435 of record JAJEKV010000095.1, on the reverse strand, counting down.
CCTTGTTTATACTAGAACAAGGGCCCAGATTAGGGCACGCGGTGAAAGGGACAGATAAGATTCAAGATAGCGGACTTCCCATGCAAAAAGCCATAGGAGCCAGAGAGCAGAGGGAACTCGGGAGTTTTCATGCGCGGAATGTTAGAGAGATAGGTAATGTCAAAAGCCCAGTTCTAATATCTGCAAATCCACTCATTCATTCTTCATGGCTTCTGAACTTGACACAGTCCAATTTAGATAGGGTGTACACCCACCACACCAGCTTCAAAAGACCACATTTTGGCTTCGTTCATACTCTACAACACAGCAAGTTCGGATTTAGGAACCAGGATTCAAAACCTTGGCTACAGTTTAACTACCTACGAATTGTAGGTCATACACGCTTGTGAACACATCAATGATCTCGTCCTGTTATGGAAGAACCCACTGCATGAGGCCCATGGTCATTGATTTTCTGGCATGTATGTTATATTACAAATTGGTATCAATGCATGGAACTAAAGGCAATTCCCAACTTGTAGCAGAATCACAAATTTCATGGTTTGGATGTGATGCATTTGGGCGACAAAGTCTTTTAGTACACTGGCCTTCAAAGTCAGATTCTAGAATAATATTGTCTTCTGTTGCAATATTTGGTTCTTTTCAACAAGGTAATAGGGAGCATTGATAGTGCGTCCTTCATTTTAAACAAGAATTGTGTTCGCAAGGGCAAGGCCCATGGAAACTAATGCATCTGCCAGATTAAGTTCAAGTACTTTTGAGTTCCGGGAAGAGTTGCCATGGAGTATACAACATCAATATTAATGAATGTAACACCAGAAGTGCAATGAAACATCAGTGGCACGATCCTTCATTGCAAATGTTGGCAAGGTGGAAATGGGGCACGTATCACCAAGCAACCTTACTTCATTAAAATGTACGGGCATTGAAGTAGGACATTTGTTGATCCCAAATTACATATTGCCAACTCTGTTAGGTGCAATAACTCTAGTTTTTGCAAGCCTAGTTATGTTTGCTCGAAAGAAGCGAAGGCCAAGCTTGCCTGTAAGAAGTACATAGTAGGATTTTCACTAGTTCCAGCTGATAAAAGCCCCCTAGTAGAGCAAATAAAATTAAAAGATAGACCGGGCATAAATCCACTTCTGAAATCTACAAACATATCTAATCCTTGCTTTTTTCGTAGTGAAATACCCTGCTTTGTATTAGAGCAAAACGGCCTGCTCCAAAACCTCTGGCTTCCTGCTTTTTGCCTCGAACTGCACAATAACTCCTCGTACATGTTCAAAAAGCAGTTTTAGGGCCGTTAAACTGGGCTCGAGACTTCAGGATTCTTTTGCAATAGCAACAACCGAAATTGCATCCTCAAACCCAGCCATCAAGAAAAGCATGCTCTATAAACTTCGAGTGCATCGAATTGAAGAACTTCACCACAGTCCGCTTTTTTTAAAATGATTGAGTTGAGTTCAACTTCAAAAATCCGGCAATATGAAGAACATAATAAACAAAGCTTTGGATAGATCCGGCGATGGTGGAATGAAGCAAAGCGGTCGATGAAGCAAACTGGATGCAATCGCCATAGCTGGAGCATTCGAACGGAATAGCGGTCAAGGTGGTGGAGGCGGGCAAGGGAACAGGCTTGTTAATTTGAACGACCATTAGAATGATAAGACCTAGATCAAAATCCAGGCCTTCCATTTTGGCATTAATCTTGGCCACGTGCGCTCCAACATGCCAATATGGCTCAAACACGCCACCTAGGCTCCAACGTGCCACCTAGGCTCCAACATGCCAAGGTGGCTCAACCATGCCACGTGGGCTCCAGCATGCCAATATGGCTCAAACACGCCACCTAGGCTCCAACATGCCAAGGTGGCTCAACCATGCTACGTGGACTCCAACATGCCAATATGGCTCAAACATGCCACTTAGGCTCCCAAGGTGGCTCAAACATGCCACCTAGGCTCCAACATGCCAACATGCCACCTAGGCTCCAACATGCCAAGGTGGCTCAAACATGCCATTTTGGGCTTTGGATTTGCCACCTAGGCTCCAAACACGGCAAGAGGGCTTCTTCAAACATGCCCAACGATTCCAACATGCCACCTAGGCTCCAACATGCCTGGGTGGCTTGGTTCTTGCCACCTAGGCTCCAACGTGCCAATGTATCTCAAACACGCCACCTAGGCTCAAACATGACAAGGTGGCTGAAACATGCCACCTACGCTCCTTGTGTTGAGCCACCTTGGCATGTTTAAGCCTAGGTGGCATGTTGGAGCCTAGGTGGCATGATTGAGCCACCTTGGCATGTTGGAGCCTAGGTGGCATGTTTGAGCCACCTTGGCATGTTGGAGCCTAGGTGGCATGTTTGAGCCACCTTGGCATGTTTGAGTCTAGGTGGCATGTTGGAGCCCAAGTGGCATGTTTGAGCCACCTTGGTGTGTTGGAGCCTAGGTGACATGTTGGAGCCCACATGGCATATTTGAGCCACCTTGGCATGTTGGACCTAGGTGGCATGTTAGAGCCTGCGTGGCATGTTTGAGCCACCTTGGGATGTTTGAGTCTAGGTGGCATGTTGGATCCCACGTGGCCACTTTGGCATATTTCGACCACCTTGGCATGTTTGAGCCTAGGTGGCTTGGAGCCTATGTGGCACGTTTGAGCCACCTTAGTATGTTGGAGCCTAGGTGGCATGTTGGAACCCGCGTGGCATGTTTGAGCTACCTTGGCATGTTTGAGCTACCTTGGCATGTTTGAGCCTAGGTGACATGTTTGAGCCACCTTGGCATGTTGGAGCCTAGATGGCATGTTGGAGCCCGTGGCATGTCCGAGCCACCTTGGAATGTTGGAGCCTAGGTAGCACATATGAGCCACCTTGGTGTGTTGGAGCCTAGGTGGCATGTTGGAGCCCACGTGGCATGTTTGAGCCACCTCGGCATGTTGGAGCCCGCATGGCATGTTTGAGCCACCTTGGCATGTTGGAGCCTAGGTGGCATATTGGAGCTTGCATGGCACATTTGAGCTACCTTGGCATGTTGGAGCCTAGGTGGCATGTTGTGAGCCACCTTGGCTTGTTGGAGCCTCATGTTGTGAGCCACCTTGGCTTGTTGGAGCCTAGGTGACATGTTTGAGCCACCTTAGCATGTTGGAGCCTAGGTGACATGTTTGAGCCACCTTAGCATGTTGGAGCCTAGGTGGCATGTTGGAGCCGACGTGGCATGTTGGAGCCCACGTGGCATATTTGAGCCACCTTGGCATGTTTGAGCCACCTTGGCATGTTGGAGCCTAGGTGGCATGTTGGAGCCCACGTGGCATGTTAGAGTGGGTGTGGCATGTTTGAGTCCTTCAAGAAATGCCTATGTGTATGCCAAACCAATGTCTACCTTTGGTTCTTCGTATCAATGTATCTTCTACAAGTTGCCAAGTGATGGATGTCTTCAAGTTTCATGCTCTACAAGCTCAGACACATGTATGAAGTCAAATGCTAGTGAGTGTGTCAAGTATGCATACATCTGTTTTATGCCGCCATTTTGTGGAAGTAATGGCCTGTGGACAACTTGGTCATACATGGTTTTTTAGAAAACCATAAAAAACCACACCTCAAAAAAAAACACTACCTTAAAAAACAACACCTTATTAAACAACATCTCTTCAAAATACCATACCGCCTGAGAAAACAACACATCCGTAAAAAAGAAACTACACCTTCTTAAGAAACCACACATTCTTAAAAACAAAAGCTATGGCTCCCTAAAAAAACTACCAAGATATTCTTGAAAAACCACACCTCCGTATAACTACGTGTACGTTTTTTCTAAATCTTCAAAAAAACAATCCGTATTTTGTTTTTACTATTGTTTTCAGCCGTGGACCAAATGTTGGGGTTGTAGTGTTGCCATGTTCTTTTCTACAACTATGCGCCATGTCATTTTTCAACAACTACAATTTTATACTTAAATGATTGTATTGTCATGTCCTTTTTTAACAACAGCTACAAGGGTTATACGAAACGAAAGGGGGTATGGTAAAATGACATGTGACGTGGATAAAAAGGCCCTTTTTTAAAGAACTTTCTCTTAAAATTCTCCCATGCAACGAAGATGAAAGACAATAATGAACACACAACTTAGGTATCGAAAGATCTTGGCATTGTTATCAACCCTAGGATAAGACATCTTTTTCATTGCATTCAAAAAAATATCTTATATTATAAAGTTTTAGCGTATGTCTTCAATCAAACCCTAATTTAGATAGTTGAGATCGTCTGATTGCATTCGACAGCCGAGATTTATCGCACAACTTCCCACCACCGTGATTGGCCATGCTCTGATCTCTTAAGAGGAAAGGGAAAATGGCAGAGAAAAGGGCAAAGTGAGAGGCAAAAAGGCATGGGTAAAAGGGAAAGACTGAGAAGGAAAAGGAAAGGGAAAAGAAACACGAAAAAGGGAAAGAAAAAGAAAGGGAGAAAAAGGAAGGAAAAAAGGACACTATGAAAAGGAAAAGGGGGGAAAGGGTGAGGACAGAATAAAGGGGAAAAGAAAAGGGAAGGGAGGAAAAAGGAAGAAAAATAGGGCAACGGAAAAAGGTGAAGACGGAAATGGTGACTAAGGAAAAATGGGAAGATAAGAATGATGGAGAGAAGGAAAAAAAGGGCATGGAAAAATAGAAAGGGAAGGGAAAAAGGAAAAAAGGAGGCAAAAAAGGGAAAAGGGCATGAGGAAAAGGGAGAGGGAAATGAGAGAGGAAGGAGAAAGTGGCACGAGAAGAGGAAAAGGATGAGGAAAGGGAAAAAAAAAAAAAGGGAAAACGAGATGGAAAAGGGAAAAGGGAAAAGCGAAAAGCAAAAAGAGAACAGAAAACATGGAATAGGAAAAGAGGAAAAGGGAAAAGGGGAAGAGGGTGGGAAAAGGAGGAAAAAGGGCATGTGAAAAAGGTGGAAAAAATGGAATGGAAAAGGGTGTGGGGAAAATGGAAAGGAAAATAGAGAAGGAAAAAAAAAAGGGTGGAAAGGAAAGAGGAAAAGGGCATGGAAAAAGAGAAAAGGATGAAAAAAAGAAGGAAAAGGAAAAAGGAAATGGGAGGCGAAAGGGGAAAGGGGAAAGAAAAAAGAACACAAGGAATAAGGAGGGAAAATGGAAAAGAGGAAGGAAAAAGGGCTGAAAAAAACTAGAAAAGGGAAAGGATGAGGAAAGGGTAAAAAATAAAGGGAAAAAAGAGCATAGGAAAGGGAAAAGAAAAAGAAAAAAAAGGGGAATAGGGACGGGGAAAAGGGAAGAGGGTAGGGAAAGGCGGAAGAAAAGGCAAGTAAAAAAAAGTGGAAAAAAGGGAATGGAAAAATACATGGGAAAAAAAGGAAAAAAAAAAAGAAAGGGAAAGGGAAAGGGAAAGAGAAAAGGAAGGGGGAAGGAAAGAGGAAAAGGGGCACGGGGAAAAAGGGAAAGGGTGGGAAATGATGAAAAAAAAAAAGAAGGAAAGGGAAAAAAAAAAAAGGGAGGCGGAAAGGAGGAAGGAAAGGAAAAAAGGCATGAGAAAAAAGGAAGAAGAAAATGGGAAAAAAGAGACATGAGATAAAGAAGAAGAGGGTGAGGAGGAAGAAAAAACAAAAAAAAAAGGTGGGAAAAGGAAATGCAAAAAGGGCATGAGAAAAGGGAAGGCAAAAGAGAAAAGCAAAAGGAATGGGAAAAGGAAAGGAAAAAAAAGAGCATGAGAAAAATGGGAAGGGTGGAGAAAGGTGAAAAGGGAAGGAAAAAAGTCGTCAAAAACGGGAAAGGGAAAGGGAAAAATGAGAAGGAGAAAAGGAAGGAAAAGAGGAGGGAGAAGAGGGTAAAAAAGAAAAGAAAAAAAAAGAGAGAGAAGGGGAAAAGTAAATGTGCAGGAAAAACAAGAAAAGGGAAAAAAGAAAGTGTGTAAGAAAATGAGGAAAAAATGATATGCAGGATAGAGCAAAGGGAAGGTTATCAAATGCACACCTCTTATAGCCTAGATATGATGGACTTGGTTAATGAGTCTAAGTTGAATAGGTTTCCATCCACAAATGTTCCCAACATTTGCCCAGCAACGCTGGGCACCATTACTAGTATCAATTAACGTCATGCTTTTGTTTTACAGGCATCCATAAAAATGTATCAATTAGCATCATGCTTTTGCTTTACAGGGCACCTACAAAAAATGATGCAGACGATGTGCTCGAACACATTGCTCAGCTGGAGCAATCAACCGATGATTTATATGGTTCAATGACGTTATTCGATGTGAACTTGAATGAATGAGACATCACCCTCCTACAATTGAAGCTATTTCAAGCTATACTTTGCCAACACTTTAATGAACGAATCCAACAACATATTCTTGGCACCCGTTCATTTTTTATCCTTTGTACAGAAATTACGAGAAAAGAGTACAAATGTTAAATTAATACTGCGTAATTTTCTCATTGCAGCTAGAACTTTCATAGGCTTCCAAATTCCCAGCAACGCTGGGCACCATTACTAGTTTATATTAAAGTAGTTGTAGGGGTAACTTTTAGGATTCTACATTTATATTAATGTAGTTGTAGGGGTAACATTTAGGATTCGTATATGTGGGTAAGAATAGCAAACTTTATATATGTAGACATATAAGAAGATGAGCACACTTAAAATAGGGGTGGTACCTATAGACTAGGGCTACCTATAGACCCCATGGTCTATATATGTAGACATACAAGAAGATGAGCACACTTAAATTAGGGGTGGTACCTATAGGCTAGGGCTACCTATAGACTCCATGGTCCTGCACTCTAAAACACCTTATGCCAGACTTATACAAGATGCATGCATAAGTTGCGAATGTGAAAAATATCAATGTTGGATATTTGCATAGATATCTATCCTAGGTTATAGATAAAATTTAAGTGCGGGGAAGAACTTAGTATTACAACTACGTTCCTTATCACTTCAAGTCATCTTATGGATACAAACCTTTTGTAAACTTCATGTGTAGTGATCCACCCACCTTATCTATCTATCTATCTTATAGACCAAGAGCACAGGTTCCATAAATGGAATCTTGCCGACTTAAGTATAGATCATGATGTCCAATATATTTCCCTAGCATCATAGGCACCAATGAGCAAAATGTGTTCAACAATGTATAGTAGCTAAAAATAAAACCCTCACATGCTTTGGAGATGCACCTTGATGGCACATACTTTTCTATATTTGCTCGTACATCTCGTTATAGCATCTTCTCAATTAGGGTGATTTGCACAGTATGCCACCAACTTTAGACTAGATAGAGGCCTAACAAGTGCTTTTTTTAAGCCAAAGTGTTGAATATACTATGAATGACGTGAAAGATGACAAAGTTGAAAGTTGAGCATTTTAAAACCTTGAAAGGGACTACGGTCCCCTAATTTCGAGCCGTCAATAGGAAAAATACAATTTAAAACCTTTGAAAGGGACTACAGTCATTTCTCTTATATCCCCTAGCATGGCACTATACTTTGGAGATGCAGAAAGGAACTCCAACCTTGATGGCACATAATAAGAGCATAAATTGTTTCAAAGACTAGCACTTAGAGCGTGGATGGATAAGGCGTATTGGATATTGATAACACCTTAGAAAACATTGATACAATTTTAGTTAAACCATGGGATGAGCAGAGCAATATTTAATTCAATTCAATACATAAAGGCTAAATACGAATTACTTTGTGACGAGTCACAGGTGGCGAGGAATCGTCACAAACATAATCCCAATTGTGTTGTAACGAGTAACATGTGTGCCCCTTATCCGTCACAAATAATCCAAAATTGTTCAATCTTTCTTGATTCCCGCCAGTGCTGATCAATCTTGTTTGCGGTGCGGGCCTCATTCGGTTGATCTGTAGTCGCTTCTAATCTTTATTCCAGGTATTTTTGATCCCCTACATCTAATGTAAAATTGATGCATCACGCATCTAAAGCCTCCAGAAAATTTTCTCGTGAAAATTTTTGATGAAACCGGCTGGCTATGGCGGAAACAGAAGCGGAAAAGAAACCCAAGTATCGTCTGTTTAGGAAATAGAAATGGAGTGACAATTCTGATCTTTATTTTCACTGAAGACCATAAAATTTGCCAGCTTGATTATCATTTTTTAAATCAGGTCGTTCCGCCACAATGAGATGCAAACAACCTGTAAGCTAATGCTTTTAGTATGGCCTAAGATAATGCAGTAATATTATCTGGAGATGGCAACAGAAATGTTTGAAGTAGCCAAGACTTGACAACAGAAAAATATTTATGGCACTGCAAATTTAGAGCAGTAGAAAATACTATAGCTCTGCTTGAAAGATAGCCTTTTATATACTCTATTATCTAACATACCATTTTGAAATCTTGGCAAAATGAATTGCAAAACATAGTTTCTAGTTCTTTCATTGCTTACGTTGCTAGTTGGTGCAGTGGAATCAAGGACATCTTCTGGAGGTTGTTCAAGAACTCAGAGATCTCGATCTTCACATTTTTAAATGGGTGAATATTCCAGACATAAGCAAGAAAGTGATCGATCTTTAAGGGCAAATGCATATGGAGGTCTGTGCTTACTTATTTTCTGTGTAAGAAGGTTTACTTTCAAGGATTCGTGCTTTTTGTTGCATAGATGCTTATTTTTTGTGCAAAGAGGTTTTCTTTCCAGGATATGCTTTTTTGTTGTATCTATGCAGGTAGTTCTGGCAAGAAACAATGGCTAATGCACATTAATTAGTTACAGGTCCACTCCGGAGAACTGGAGCATTCCGTGGATTGTGTTGGTGCCGATTGTGAAGTGAAGCTTAGCCACGACAATTGGAATCGATTTCTTACTAGCAGCAGGTGGTATGCGCTCTCATTTGGGCCAGTCATTTTATCACAAAATCTTGAGTTTTCTCAACTCTATTTTATGGAGCAGGTGACAGCAGTGACTGCATTTGCAGCAGAACGACCTTTGAGCAGACATTGGAGCAAATCAAGTGTGGAGCACTTATCAGATTTTCGGAACTCAGGTACCTCCTGGCTTTAAGAAATTGAATCAACATCATCATTTTTACATTTTATCATGCATTCCATGCTCTTCACCAACGTCTTAAACATTGAAGGCTGACGTAATGGGACACTTCTTCTTGCTGAACCTCTCTTTATATATTTATGTTGCCTTAACTAGGCCAGAACCAAGGGGTAACAGTACATATTACATTATCAGTGTCTCCAAATGCAAAGGGAAAAACAGCGCTTTGTTTGTTTATGGGAAAAACTGTTCTATCCTGCAGCCCAGTGCTTTGCTGCACTTCCTCTCTGAATCGGATTGATACCTTCTATCTCATGAAGTACTTCTTGAGCATGTTCAAAAGATTTCCCATGTGAATTTTTGCTGCAATTTCCAGCTGAATTGGGACGTTCAATGCTTTTGAGCATGACTTTGGCCTCATTTAAACGTCCAAGTTTCATAAGACATGTATGCACGGTTAGAGCTTTTTCATCTGCACATTGTACCCCAAAGTGCAGCATACCCAAATGATTGGACGTTGTCTTCAAGTAGCTACACAAAGTCTCCTTTCCAAGGTATGTTTCCAAGCTTTCAGATTTTTCAGTGCTGCGCACTTGAATCTTTAGCATTGGATATTTTCAGATTTTCAGTGCTGCGCATTAATATGCTTGAATCTTTAGCAGATATTGCCTTTATTTGTAGGTAAAGAGTTGTGCTACTAGTTGTGTTCTAGGTTGGTTGGGAAGGGGAAGTATAGTATATAGAAGTATGGTTATCAAGTTTGTCAAGTTCATTCCAAAATGGTCTCATAAATATACTTGATACAAGCTCCAACTTTTCCAAAACTGTCATAGAAAAGGTGCTTGTGTTTGGAATCCATTAACTCGAGTTATAGTCAGTCAAATTGAGTGATTTCAGTTTCTTTGGAAAGTAGACTCTCAGCTGATCATTTTTAATCTTTGAATTGCAAAATTCCGATCTCTGTACAGGGAGAACGACCCTTCCAAAGTCGGCCAATTTTCTGATACAGTTTTACCATTTTCAGAGACAACAACAATTTTCTCTGTCTTTACAAAACAAATTTCTGTTTGTTGAACACTTGCTACAGCACCTTAGGCCAAGTAGTGATGGTGGCCAGGTCTTGGATAAAGAAACGGTCGTAGTATGTTCTCTCCAAGCCAGGCCCACTGATATGCAGCTCAAATTTTGTGCATTAAATCGTGCTTTTGTTCTTGTTTGCCACCATTGCATGCACGGATATGCAATGCAATATATGCACCATGCATTTGCACTCTGTCAGTCATACTGTGGGATCCTAACAGTCAGCCAGTCTCTTTTCTCTAGATATGGTCCCAAAACAATGCTAATGCCCCAAACTAGCTTCAATCCTAACATAAGGTACAGAACAATTTCATTTTTCTCTTGAACTAACTGAGGCTTTCATCGACCTGAAAGTTTACAAGCCAGTTTTAAACCTTCCAGCATTGCATTGACCTACATTCCTCCAGCAATTGTAGTACATTTTCCAAGCTTCCTTCTTTTATATCCCAATTGTAAATGCTTGCTGCAGATCATAGCAAAAGATGAACATTAGAATCTGAATCTGAAACATCATTTATCTTGAATCTGAAATGAATGTGTGCTACTTATGCTGTTTCTTGGTCAGCCTTCTAACATGTCCTTCTAACCTGCATGCTTTCTCTTGCACGATGAGCTTCTGATGCTGCCTCCAATGGATATGATTGGCCAACTGGGATTTCAAGTTTGCCCAAATTTGCAAGTCTTGTAATTTCCTCTAATCCTTCAATATCTGTCCGCATATGTCCAGGAATACTCCGTAAGTAAAATAAATAGCACCTTCTTAGGCAAATCCTTGGTGAATTTAGAGCAGCAAAAGAGAGAAAAAGAACTGAAGAATGCAAGTAAATTCTGTTCTATTTGCATCTTCCTTTAAAACATCAATCTAGGCCCGTCAACATCAACATAGGACCAAGAGAGTTTGACATAAACACGTTGTCAAATTTATGGCATGCCATACAGCTTTCTTTTAATGCAGCTTTCTTTCTAATGAGTAGCACTTTGTTTCTTTTAATGCAGCTTTCTTTCTAATCAGTCTACTTGTAACATGGTCCTGATGTAGCACCACCTTATAAAGTAGCACATCTTGAGTAGCTTAGGAGGTGAATATTGCAGGAAATCGCCACACCAAGACTTAAGGGAGCCTGCAGATACACACCTGCATTCTTTTCACTCATTTCAAAATGGATATATCTGTTTTTTTTATGCTGTTGAATATGTACGGAAAGTTTGCACTCCCTAGAGTTGCCTGGGATATTTTTGTTAAGACGGACAAAACATAGTGTCTTGGAATTTTATCATTGCCACCTATACCCAAAATGGGCACAGGATGGAAGCACACATCTCTTTTTGGAGATGGTATCGGATTTGATAAATCTGAAGTGAAGCGCAAGACGTCTGGCGTTTTAAGGTAATCATATAGAAATTTATAAAATAGAATGCCAACGCCTTATTTTTAAGATCATTTGATGTTTTGGAAGTGTTTATATGTTGTTAGAGTTGAAACTCACATTTCAATTCTATGGTTTTGTAGGACATGAAGTTATAGAATGAAGCAAAAAACTAGGATGTCTTTGGAGAAGATCCAAAACCTAAAAGAGCAAGTGATGAGTTTTGGAATTGGGCAATTAAAGAAGCCCAATTGGATAAAGCAGGAGATCAGAGACATGTACAACAAAAGCAATTTCTTTGCGTAAGTCCTACAATTACTTGATATATCTTGTTTATTATTAAAAACTTTATTGAAGTGGTTATGCTACAGTGCTAGAAAGGAAGATACTGGTGCGGCCCATCGACTTGGTAGTGGTGGTGAACTAACGTTTGCCACGAAGTTTGTAAGTTTGCTAACCTTTTTTTTTTCTTTCTTTTTTTTTTTTTTTTTTTTTTGGTTCTATTACTCGAGTATAAATAAAGCTAACAAATCTTTTATATTGTTTAATTTCAGTACCAAAAATATGGAAAAGAGCCAACGTTTGACCAAGCCCAATTCGCTAAAAGAATGTCTTTTGCTGAGTTGGAGATATATCTTGCTCGACATAACACATGGCCCTTGCACCATACCGATCAAGAAGTAAGCTCATATGACATTATTTATGCAATAACATTGATCCTTGATGTTTATTAATCATAATTCTTTTGCAGAGAATTATGGCGTGATTAGGCGAAGGAGGGGGCGATATTGATGCTCCTAACATGGATTCTGCTAATGATAGCATTCCCTCTAGCGTAGAAAATGATGAGATACGCATGCACCGGGATTATTTTGATGGAGATGATGATAAGAGCAGTAGCTATGATGCATAAACATGTTGAGACAATTTGAACCATATTTTTTTGTATACATTATTTTGTATCATAGAATCAATTTTTTCATTGTATTCTTTTACTCCTTAGAGATATTCATCCCCCTCCCCCTCCCTTTCCCTCTTTTTTTTTATTTTTTTTTTTAATTTAATTTATTTGCAATTGACACCCGTGACAACGAACCATGGTAATTATTAAAAATCATTCGTGACGCGTGACAACTACAAATACACGTGGTATAAAAGTTAATTAGTGACGCGTGACAATTATTATTAAAGTTTGTTACACGTCGCAAATATTGCGTTAGTAACGTGTGACAGAATAAAATTTTGTAACGTGTTACAAGTGGTTCTTCGTTGGTAACGCGTCACAAATCACCTTTTGTGACGCAAATAAAAAAAATACTAATTAATGTATTTTCTGTTACAAAATACGTTACAAACTATATTATATTCTACTAGTGGTAGGAAAGAATACATGAATTACGACATGTGTAATACTTCTATTGTCACATGTCTTTATAGAAGTCGGAAAGAATACTTGATTCTCTACATGTCATATGCTTCCATGTCACATGTCTTTATAGTAGTAGGACAGAGTACTTTATTTGCTAAGGCATTGTAGGAAAGAATACATGAATTACGACATGTGTAATACTTCTATTCTCACATGTCTTTATAGAAGTAGGAAAGAGTACTTGATTCTCTACATGTCCTATCCTTCCATATCACGGGTCTTTATAGTGGTAGGACAGAGTACTTGATTTGCTACATGTGATGCACGTGCACGATCACATGTTCTTATACTAGTATTCCATGTAACACAAGTTACTTCAACTACTTCAATTACTTAACACCTATTTTTGCATAACGTGGGCACCAACATGCCAAGGTGGCTCTAACATGCCACCTAGGCTCAAACATGCCAAGGTGGCTCCAACATGCCACCTAGGCTCCAACATGACAAAATGGCTCAAACATGCCACCTAGGCTCCAACGTGCTCAAACATGCCCACGAGGCTCCAACATGCCACCTATGCTCCAACTTGCCAAGGTGGCTCAAATATGCCACGTGGGCTCCAACATGCCACCTAGGCTCCAACATTCCTAGGTGGCTCAAACATGCCACATAGGCTCAAACATGCCATGCGGGGCTCACTTAGGCTCCAACATGCCAAGGTGGCTCCAACATGCCACCTAGGCTCAAACATGCCAAGGTGGCTCAAACATGCCACCTAGGCTCCCAACATGCCACCTAGGCTCAAACATGCCGGTGGCTCAAACATGCATGCCAGGTGTGCTCAAACATGCCACCTAGGCTCCAACATGCCACCTAGGCTCAAACATGCCAAGGTGGCTCAAACATGCCACGTGGGCTCCACCATGCCACCTAGCCTCCAACATGCCAAGGTGGCTCACAACATGCCACCTAGGCTTAAATATGCCAAGTTGGCTCAAACATGCCACCGTGGCTCTAACATGCCATCTAGGCTCAAACATGCCACGTGGGCTCCAACATGCCACGCACCAAGGTGGCTCCAACATGCCACCTAGGCTCCAACATGCTCAAACATGCCACGCGGGCTCTAACATGCCACCTATGCTCCAACTTGCCAAGGTGGCTCAAATATGCTGCGTGGGCTCCAACATGCAAAGGTGGCTCAAGCATGCCACCTGAGGCTCCAACATGCCACCTAGGCTCTAACATGGCAAGGTGGCTCAAAAATGCCACGTGGTCTCCAACATGCCACCTAGGCTCCAACATGCCAAGGTGGCTCCAACATGCCAAGGTGGCTCAAACATGCCACCTAGGCTCCAACGTGCTCAAACATGCCAAGGTGGCTCAAACATGCCACATGGGCTCCAACATGCCAAGGTGGCTCAAACATGCCACCTAGGCTCAAACATGCCAAGGTGGTTCCCACATGCCAAGGTGGCTCCAACATGCCACCTAGGCTCAAACATGCCAAGGTGGCTCAAACATGCCAAGGTGGCTCAAACATGCCACCTAGGCTGCAACATGACAAAATGGCTCAAACATGCCACCTAGGCTCCCAGCGTGCTCAAACATGCCCACTTGGGCTCCAACATACCACCTATGCTCCAACTTGCCAAGGTGGCTCAAATATGCCACGTGGGCTCCAACATGCCACCTAGGCTCCAACATTCCTAGGTGGCTCAAACATGCCATCTAGGCTCCAACATGCCACCCGAGGGCTCAAACATGCCGGTGGCTCAAACATGCCAAGGTGGGCTCAAACATGCCACCTAGGCTCCAACATGCCAAGGTGGCTCAAACATGCCACGTGGACTCCATAATGCCACGTGGGCTCCAACATGCCAAGGTGGCTCCAACATGTCATGCGGGGCTCCAACATGCCAAGGTGGCTCGGGCATGCCACCAAGTCTCAAGCATGCCACCTAGGCACCCCAAGTGGTGACATGGCATGCCAAGTAAGCAAGGTCAAGTTTTGACTAGGCCAAAAACCAAAGATGTCCATCTTTGGTCTTTTCGATGGGTGATGTTGGCAAATTTTTAGGTGACATGGCTAGATGATGGTGACATGGACCTTGGATGTCTTTGCAAACAGGGCGGGCACCTCGGCTGCCCCCTTTCTTGTGAAGAGGAGTCTCGAAAGGTATATATGCTGGTGCATTTTTCTCTTGCATTATGCGGCGTCATCTTTGCACATCCGCCAAAGATTTCACCTTTTTGAGACCGGTTTTTTATCATTGCTTTTCTTTGTGTTTATGCTCAGGAAATTCATAATTAATGCATGGGGCGGGGAAAAATCCTGGTTTTCAGCCAGCTGGCTTGCCAAGTGGCCCCGAGTATAGGAAAATCCCGGTATTTCGGATGAGTTTTAGACCCTCGATTTTTATTGGGATGGCGTAGTTGGCCACGACAAGGTTTAGACCCCGTTTTTCGATTTTGGGGCATGGAGGAGGCCCGGATTGGCGATCCGACCTCGCCCGGCGTCGTCAGGAGCGGCGAAATTACCCTAGGGGACAAGTTCCCGGCGAGTTTTCCCGGGGGATCAATCACTTACCCCTCACTAGGAGGTATTCAAACATCCACCTCCATGCCAATTGACTACAAGTGTGTAGTAAGCGACCTACTTTGGCGTTTCTTGGAGAGGGTGGTCTTACCCCCTAAACTTGGTCCCCTAGGTAATGGGGATGTTAGGGTCCATTGGCGGAGCCAGTTCACCGATTCAGGAGTGGGGGGTCCGGCCAGATCCTCGGCCCCGGCTTGGACTAGCCTGCGAGAACAAGATACTTGGGGTTCACCACGAGGCCACGGTAGAAGATTGAAGTGAGAATAGCAGCACTAGGACTGCTAGGTGGTATACATGTGACCCGCGGAGAAGCAAAGCTAGCTCCACTACCTAGTAGGGCGTTACCGGCCGGTGGTCTCCGGGAAGGGGGTTGGCTCGGAAGCTTCGTCTCATGCCTCTGCTTGTGCTTCTATTGCGGTGCATTTTTTCTCTTGCGTGTGCGGCGTCATGTTGCACATCGCCAAGATTTCACCTTTTTGAGACCGAATTTTTATCGTGCTTTTCTTTGTGTTTATGCTCGGAAATTCATAATTAATGCATGGGGCAGGGAAAAATCCTGGTTTTCAGCCAGCTGGCTTGCCAAGTGTCCCCCCGAGTATAGGAAAATCCCGGTATTTCCGGATGAGTTTTAGACCCTCGATTTTTGATTGGGATGGCCACCGTTGGCCTTGGCAGGGGTTTTAGACCACGTTTTGATTTTGGGGCATGGAGGAGGCCCCGGTTGGCGATCCGACCTCGCCCAGCGTCGTCGGGAACGGGAGAAATTACCCTAGGGGACAAGTTCCCGGGCGAGTTTTCCCCGGGGGATCAATCACTTACCCCTCACTAGGAGGTATTGGCATCCACCTCCATGCCAATTGACTACAAGTGTGTAGTAAAGCGACCTACTTTGGCGTTTCTTGAGAGGGGTGGTCTTACGCCTAAACTTGGTCCCCTAGGTAATGGGGATGTTAGGGTCCATTGGCGGAGCCGGTTTCGATTCGGTGGGGGTCCCGGCCCAGATCCTCGCCCCCAACTTGGATTAGCTTTGCAAGAACAAGATACTTGGGGTTCACCACGAGGCCACGGTAGAAGATTGAAGTGACAATAGGAGCACTAGGACTGCTAGGTGGTATACATGTGACCACGGAGAAGAAAAGCTAGCTCCACTGCTCAGTATGACATTACCGACCCGGTGGCCTCCGAAAGGGGGTTGGCTCGGGGCTTCGTCTCATGCCTCTGCTTGTGCTTCTATTGTCGGTGCATTTTTTTCTTTTGCGTGTGCGGCGTCATGTTGCATATCTGCCAAGATTTCACCTTTTTTGAGACCCGGATTTTTTATCGTGTTTTTTGTGTTTATGCTCCGGAAATTCATAATTAATGCATGGGGCGGGGAAAAATCCTGATTTTCAGCCAGCTGGCTTGCCAAGTGGCATGGCGTATAGGAAAATCCCGGTATTTTCGAGGCGAGCATTAGACCCTCGATTTTTGATTGGGATGGCCACCGATTGGCCACGGGGGGTTTAGACCCGTTTTCGATTTTGGGGCATGGAGGAGGCCCGGATTGGCGATCCGACCTCTCCACATCGTCCCGGAACGCCGAAATTACCCTAGAGGACAAGTTCCACTACCGGTTTTTCGGGGGATCAATCACTTACCCCCACTAGGAGGTATTCAAACATCCACCTCCATGCCAATTGACTACAAGTGTGTAGTAAGCGACCTACTTTGGCGTTTCTTGGAGAGGGTGGTCTTACGCCCCTGAAACTTGGTCTCCCTAGGTAATGGGGATGTTCGGGTCCATTGGCGAGCCAGTTCGATTAGGGTGGGGGTCCGGCCAGTCCTCGGCCCCGGCTTGGACTAGCCTGCGAGAACAAGATACTTGGGGTCACCCCGAGGCCACGGTAGAAGATCGAAGTGAGAATAGCAGCACTAGGACTGCTAGGTGGTATACATGTGACCCCGCGGAGAAGCAAAGCTAGCTCCACGCCCGATGGGGCGTTCACAGGCGGTGGCCTCGGGAAGGGGTTGGCTCGGAAGCTTCGTCTCATGCCCTGCTTGTGCTTCTATTGCGGTGCATTTTCTCTTGCGTGTGCGGCGTCATCTTGCTGCACATCCCGCCAAATTTCACCTTTTTCGAGACCCGGATTTTTATCATTGCTTTTCTTTGTGTTTATGATCCGGAAATTCATGATTAATGCATGGGGCGGGAAAAATCATGGTTTTCAGCCAGCTGGCTTGCCAAGTGGCCCAGCGTCTGAGGAAAATCCCGGTATTTCGGGTGAGCTTTAGACCCTCGATTTTTATTGGGATGGCCACCGATTGGCCACGGCGGCGGGGGTTTAGACCACGTTTTTGATTTTGGGGCATGGAGGCCCCGGATTGGCGATCCGACCTCTCCATGTCATCTGGAACGTCGAATTTACCCTAGGGGACAAGTTCCACGGCCCTCTTGATCGAGAGGAGCATCCCAGAATGTAAATCCTACCAAAGGGTTTGGTAGGGTTTACATCTCGGCGTCAAGGCGGAGACTAACACATCCGAAACTTTGCATGGAGTTCTCGTGTATGCTCACGGGGACCATGCGGGAGATGGGGTCAAATCCCCTGCAGCGGCATGCTTTTCCAAACTCCCCTTCATTGGAAAGGGGCTTGTGAAGGGGAGTCTCAAAAAAGGTATCTTTGCGGGAAATTTGGCTCTGTCTCCCGGTGCCATGAGGGTAATCCGGCCACGGGTATTCCACGTCGGATCACGGGCCCTACGGGTCGCCGGACATCGGAGAATGTAAACCCTATCAAACCCTAGGGTTTGCTAGGGTTTACATCTCGAGCATCAAGGCGGAGACTCACACATCCGAAACTTTGCATGGAGTTCTCTGTGTATGCTCACGGGGACCATGCGGGAGATGGGGTCGAATCCCCATGCGCGGCATGCTTTTCGAACTCCCCTTCCTTTGGAAAGGGGCTTGTGAAGGGAGTCTCGAAAAATTATCTTTGCCAGGGAAATTTGGCCCCTGTCTCCCGGTGCCATGAGGGTAATCCAAAGACGGGTATTCCACGTCGGATCCACGGGCCCTACGGGTCGCCGGACATCCCGAGAATGTAAACCCTATCAAACCCTAGGGTTTGCTAGGGTTTACATCTCAGCGTCAAGGCGGAGACTCACCGCGGTTTCTATTGCTTCTTGTTTTCAACCGCGCGACTTCTCGACCATGTCTCAAGTGCAAGCCCGAATAAAACTTCGACCTCTATAAGCGTAAACCCTACAATAACACGGCAGCGCCACGGGGTTTTGCGTGTTGGAGGCCATACCCTAGCCGATTGGACCAGGATCTTGCACAATGTCATGAGGTAGTGGGAGGCGTTGGCCTTGACCTAAAACCTTCGAAGAAAAGTTCGACCCAAAGGTCCTCTCACGGAGGGTCCCACGGCCATGGGCGGGCAACTCTCCCCCCCGGAACTATGATCGACTCGCCCAGCGGACTCAAAACATCGACATTACCATAAGGACCAAGTTTTGTGGGCAGAAAACCACCCCTGCTCCGGAGGCGCCAAAATAGCTCATGTCCAACACGTTCCTAGTGAATTGGCCTTAGCGGAGGGTGCGGAAATCACGCCATGTAGAGGGTTAGGTAATGCGTTTTTGCTGCAAAAATGACCGTGTAACTTGGTCTCTAGGGTAATTTATTTGTTTGGGACAACATGGCGAAGTCAAATCTCCATTTAGAACCTTTGTCTTGCCCGAATGACAAAACACTTGGGTTTCTACCCGGCCGACTACATGACACTTTGCGGAGGGATATGTTCTCCGGACAGATCTTGAATTTTCTTGAGCACCTTTCGAAGCAAGTTACTTGAATGGAGAATTCAGCGGTCGGATAGGGAAACGGGTTAGGAAGGGAGGCATTTGCATTTGCCCTCCGGGAGGAGGCTGCTTGGTAGGAAAGCATGCCTCGGTAAATCCAAACCCCATTTAAATTCGTTTACATTTGCTTCTTGTTTTCAAGCTGCGGCTTTCGACCATGTCTCAAGTGCAACTGAATAAAACTTCGCTCTCCATAACGTAAACCCTACAATAACCTAGCAACATACGGGGGTTTACGTTTTGGAGGCCATACCCCACCCCGATTGGACCAGGATCTTGCACAATGTCATGAGGTAGTGGGAGGGCATTGATGCCAGAAGACGGAGCCCTAAAACCTTCCAGAAGAAGTTCGTCCCAAAGGTCCTCTCTGGAGGGTCCTTGGCCACGGACGGGCAACTCTCCCACTACAAGAGGATGGGGGTATAGTGTCAACCCTTGTGACAAGTCCTATGTGTAGTGACAAATTTGTGTCGAATACTACTATCTTGACACAAAGTGCTTGTGTTGTGTCAACATTGTGTCTACTCCATAGTGTCAAATCTTTTGTCAAAGCAATGACCTCCTTTTGTCAACTTTCTATCGCATGTTAAGTAGGTTTTTGCACAACTTTTGAACAATATTTAAGCTAAGTTGTGCCAACTTTTTTTTAAGACTTATAACAAACGATTATCCAAAATTTCATCTAATATCCTAACGGAACTTTGAGGAGCATTTTGTCAACTTTATATTGCAATTCAAGTGGGTTGTTGCAACAATTTTTTAACAAATTTATAACTCCATCATTATAACATTTCGATGAGATTTATAACATAATGCCATCCAATTTGTATCTAATATATTAGTAGAATTGAGTTTGGTATTCATATATTATTAAAGATTTGGTATTGCGCTAAGGAATGTTACTTGATAGAAAGAATGAATTGGACACAGTCAGATGAAGGGGAATAGATAATGGTGAAGGGTACTTGGCAACTTGAACAAGGGAGCAAATTTATAGGAAGATAAAAAACATTACTCAATACCAAATGAGCTATACCATAGTAGTCATAGCAATAAGATTAACAATGTTGATTAATCACATGTGGCAACTTCATTAAGATCGTTTCTCAATATCCTCTATCTCATCCTCATCTAGATATAAACAAAGAGCCAAATTCCTAATTGCTTCGGATGGATCATGTGCATGTTCGGTAATCTCTTCGTCTTTGGTAGGGCAAAGTCCCTACGGGCTTGATTCCGGAGGGTCAACCCAGCCTCCCCGCTCTGCGGGTCGACAGGGTTTCCTCTCCGGAATCAAGCCCGGAGGGACTTTCCCTTATTCAAAAAGATGTCGCGTTGCTAGCCAAAGTGTCCAACAAGGTGTGCAATAAGGCAAATGATAAATTTTTCACAATAAAGAAGTGGCAAGATGATATGTAAAGGTGCAAAAAATGGCAATAATATATGGAAGGTATTGCAAGGCATAACAAGTAGGTGAAAAATAATAAGTGGTAAAGTGGCAAAGTGGCAACGTGATAAGTGGTGGAAAAAAGGGAGAAAAAAGATACAAAAATCATATGGAACATATGGAACGAATCGTGGCATGGAAAATCAAAAGTGTGTGGCAAAAAGGCAAGAATAGACGAGAAAGGCAAAAGGGGCAAATATGTAAATATAAACATGATAAGAAAAGAGGGAAAGAAAATTTTTGTTGATCGTGGAGCGGCAACGAACAGGTGATGGCGGCAGCTTCTTGATAGGTATGGCTTCTTGAGAGAATGGCGGATATGGTGGTCAGTAATGGCGGATAGATCTTCCTTTTACTCTTCTTTTCTCCTCCCTTCCCATCTCTTGCAGATCGTGGGCGGCAAACAGAAAGCAAACAAGCGGTTATGGCAGAAGCAAAATTTCTGTTCTTCATTCCCCTTCCTCAGTAAATCCAGCAATAAGCCTTGCATCTTTTACTGGCTGCTGCTGCACTCTTCTCCTTTTCATTCTTTTCTGCAGGTCGGCTAAGTATGTGCGGCAAACAGGCTATAGCGGATGGATTCGGCAACAGGCATGGTGGCTTTTCTGCAGGTTGGACAACAGAATGCTGACTATGGCAAAACTATGTCGGCTATGGCAAAACTGCACTTTTTTGCTGATTCTTGTGCTTGCAGGTAAAAGATATGGTGAGATATGAAGATATCAGAAATTTTCTTGTAGATACTTGGCTCCAGCTTTTAACATGTATAACATATTTTCTTTTCTAGATTCGGCTTAGCAGAGCTTGGCTATGGCTTATCTTGCAGGCACAGAATCAACAGAGAGACAACAAGGCAGAGTATGAAGCATCAGACACTCTCTAAGCAGAGGGCAAGAGCAGGACACAGACCAGCATGATTTTATAGCATTGGAGGGCTGGCATTTTGCTGGCTCTCCCGAAATAATCATAAGCAGCATCGATCTTCTTGATTTGTCATTCCTTCTCTCTGGAGATGCCCTGGTACTGTAACAAAACCAACACTTTTAGAATCAAGAAGTTGTGTAGAAAAAGATCTTCAAGCTTGTCTCTTTTGGCATACTGTTATTTTTTCACAGCAAAGCACTATGAATGATGCAGCAAAGAACGAAGCTGGGTATGAAGCTAGGTATGAAAAAGATGGCAGAGAAAGATTGTTTTAAGGTAGATGGAATATAGCTATCATGTCGTTACTAGCTTGCCATGATGATGACGCTATGTTGTTAGTATAGGCTCCATTTGTCTATCATAATGTGATCATAACACTAGTTATTTTGTAGACACAAAACTGATCACAAAACTTCTTATTGTGGATAGGATTATAGGTGATATTTTGTCACTACCTTGCCATGATGATGATGCTATGTTGTCATTATAGTCATTATTTGTCTATCACAATATGGTCATAATACTAGGTATTTTTTTAATACAAAATTAGTCACAACATTTCTTATTGGTTGTCTTATTGTAGATGTATTCTAGCTACTATTTAGGCACTAGCTTGCTATAATGTTGATGTAATGTTGTTAAAGTATTGCCACAAGTTTGACATTTTCTAGATTACCATATAGTTTCAAATTGATTTTGTGTCAATATTATGACATAAATTAAAGCCACAAGCTTGACACAACATTTGACGCTATTGTGGCATGTTTGTGACAAATGATCACGACAAGTATAGTGTCAAGACTGTGACAATAATTGGGTTTAGACAGGTTCTCCTTGTGTCAAAAAAATTGACGTTACACTAGACACTATAGGTACCCTTCTCTTGTAGTGTCCCACCCCAGAACTGTGATCTGACTCTGCCAACGGACTCGAAACATCGACATTACCCTGGAGACCAAGATTCGTGGGCAGAAGACAACCCTTGCTCCCGGAAGCGCCAAAGTAGCTCATGCCCAACACATTCATAGTGAATTGGCCTTAGCAGAGGGTGCAGAATACTGCCATGTAGAGGGTTCGTGTTTCTTTTGCTGCAAAAAATGACCGTGTAACTTGGTCCCTAGGGTAATTTCGCTTTTTCGGACGACATGGCAAGGTGGCTCAAACATGCCACCTAGGCTCCAACATGACAAGGTGGCTCAAACATGCCACATGGGCTTCAACATGCCACCTAGGCTCCAACATGCCAAGGTGGCTCAAACATGCCACGTGGGCTCCAACATGCCACCTAGGCTCCAACATGCCATCTAGGCTCCAACATGCCAAGGTGTCTCAAACATGCCACGTGGGCTCCAACGTTTTGAGCAATTGAGATAAGGGTATCTCTTGCTTTGGTTTTTCCGATACGTAGAAACCAATCTTAACACTAGAATACCCCCTCTCCACACAACATGGAATTTGGCAAAGCGATTTTGGAGCTACAATACTATTTTTGGAACTCCTACAAGGGCATTCGGCTTCTCCGTTGCCAATGTGCACTAGTTGGAGCACTAAAAATCATCGAGAAACCGTTGTAGTTGTAAGTCTATGTTTTTGCCTAAGTTGATTCGATGTTTTTTTCTAAGTTGCCACGAAATTATCTTCCCGCTTTCCATTTTGGAATATAGTAACATGCCATGCAGTAGCATATGGTTCATCTTCCATTGAAGATCATGGTCGAAGCTCCATCTTGTTTAAATTTGCTTCTCGAATGGAAACCCTTTGGTTTTTGTTTATCATGGTTTTTGTAAGGTTGAGGGTTTTTCCTTTCGATTTTAATATCTTAAGTCATGTTATTGCACAAATCAACGATGCAAACAATTTTCACTAAATAGTCCAAATTAAAATTTGTGTACCAAGAAACTTGCAATGTGACAAACCTTCATTGGCTTCTTAATAGATGTCTAGGGTATTCAGGGGCAAGCCTTTAGATTTGACCGTATACAAAACTAAATTGAGGTACTCCTTTCTTTCGGAATTTAAATTTCATTCGACTTCACTATGTCAACTCCAATTTCCTCATTTTTTGTACATTGCTTTTGAATCTGAGATCCGGCTTATCATCTTCGTCAATTCTATCTGCCTTTCTTTTCTTCAATTTTCCACCTAGATAGCCACCTTCTTTATTTGAACTTTCTTCTCTTTTGATATACTTTTTTACTTCATTTCATATTATAAGAAGCATAGATACATATTTTTCAACTATTGAATTTTTAAAAGAAGAAATAACATTGTTGTAACAATTAAGAAAGCACAAACTCTACATCACAAGGAATTGGCAATTAGCTTAAGAGACCTTAGACCTGCATAAGACTGATGAAAAATCTTCGATTCTACACAACAGAAGTTCCAAGACAATCGACTATGCTCTCCAATCTTAGATCTATAGCATGAATCGATGGCCTACAAGAAAGAACATCAAATCAATAGCATTCAATCATAAGAAAAACTATATTTCAAGAAACCCCATTAGTTTCATGCCCTTTCTCTCACTCCCACTCTACTATTTTTCTTCTACAAGATTCCAGGGGACCCGCGACCGGCGGGAGCCAGGAGCGGGTCTGGAATCCGCGACCCACTGCCAGGCCGCCACAATCTGGAATCCGCGACCCACTTCCAGGCCGCCACAACATGGCAACTGGGAGTTTTGCTTGGTTCTTACCTGCATGTGACCGCTTGAGTGGAATTGTTGCCGCTTTCCATTAGGGCCGGAATCTCCCACCCAGTTGCCATGTTGTCAAGGGTCTCAAAAATGATAAGGCCCGGCAATGTGGCAAGATTAAACGCAAATTTTGTTGGCAAAAAATGATAAATCTGACATCAAAATCACTTATGTAAAAACAAGCAGCATGTTCAATGCGAAAACGCGAGGCTTGAGCTTCAAGGAGGTCTGCTATGACAAAACGAAAAATTCACGGTCACCCTTGTTGGGCTTCTTGTTAATCACAGTGATTAATCCTCCTAGTATAAGAAGTAGGCTAGAGGCATTTCAACAAATAAAAAAAAAAATGGAGGGTCACTTTTAAAATTATAAAGAAGTAAGAGGCATTTTTAGAATTTTCGTTTTCTATTTAACCTGCATCCCCATCTAACGGCCGAGGTGAGTTGAGATTAACGGCCTAGATTGTGATCCAGGCTTTCTCATCCTATTGGTTGGCCTTAATGGGCCAGTTTGTGTTTCTTTGTTTCCCGCGTTGCCCTGTGCCCAGCTATGGCAATGACTGCTTCATCTTGCTCCAACTATAGCGAAGGCGAAGCGCATGCAAATCCGGCAATGTCCCTTTGGGTTCCCCAAACCTAAGCTCTTCCCGCTTTCTTGAAGCGCATGCAAATCCGGCAATGTCCCTTTGGGTTCCCAAACGTAAGCTCTTCCCCCTTTCTTGAAGCGCATGCAAATCCGGCAGTGTCCCTTTGGTTCCCAAACTAAGCTCTTCCCCTTTCGTTTTTTACTGTTAAAATCTGTCAATCTACTGGCTGCATGGCATTGCCGTCATTTCCCTCCCTCTTCGATTGGGCTCTGATGATTTCTTGGTGATGGGTGCATGCTTGAGCGAGGTCTGGCCGGGGACGTGCTTGGTGGATTGGAACACTGTGGTGATGCTTCCCCAGTGCGCCTATCCCCGGTATTGGATTCTAGTTTGCCTGCCTATGAGAGGTCGATCTACATAGATAGAGCTGAGTTACATACTTCGGGCATGTAGGAAATGTTTACCGGGCTGTTATAGATCGATTCATTTAAACAGACGTAACTACTCAACTTCGAGTCCATCCAAAGAATCAAAATATATTTTTATGCTTGAATTTGTTTCCTCTCCGAGCGGGTTGACAAAGACAAATCTGGTAAACTATAATGCTAATACTAGTAGATTGCTCTATTTAGCTGCATAGATTTGTTTAGCCTACTACTAATTTGTTAAGTCTTTTCCAGCAAGCTAAGTCCAGCAATTTTAGACGATGGAAGTGAAGGCAAGTAATCTTCTTTGGATTTTGCATTTACGTTTACGCCATTCTTACGTGCTCTACTCCTTACTTACGTTAACTTTGTTTGTTTGGAACTAGCCCTTTTGCTCTTCAATCGATCCGAATCAAGAAATGGATGGGCAAGAAATTAAAAAATGATGCTCCTAAATTTGAGGAGCTAAAGCGCCTAAGAAAACATCGAGGTACATGTGGCATTTGTTTTTACTCCAATTTGAGATTTCAATCATGTTCTCATCATACTTTCTTTGTCGTTCTGAGAGAAGAAAAATGTTGCAGCAGTACTATTGCATTGCGGCACAGATCGTGTAAAATCAAATGCTCACAAGCAACTGGAGAAACAATCCATTTCAACTTCGTGCAGTTTGTAATATAATAGGCAAACCATCAAGATTTGAAAACTTACTAAGGCCTTTGCAATAATAGTCTTTGTAGAATTTTAATGTTTTGAAAAATGCATCCATTGGCATTGTTATATTTCTCGTTGTTACATTCGAACTTTCTCACAAAACAATAATCCACTTAAAATCCAAAAGATATTATTAACAAGCCTTATCTTCCCCATTATCCTATAATCAGTGATAGAATTTTAAAATTTGGATTACAAATAAATAATATTATGCTTTATGGACTTGTTTGGGTTCGATTCCCAAAAAGGCATTTTTATTTTAAATTAAGCAATTCATGATATATTGATTTTTGGTACATATTAGCTTTTTTTAATGTGCCACGTGTTGATATTTCAATGTGCCACGTGTTGATATTTCATTAATAAAAATAATGAGTTTTTATTTAAAAAGCATGCACGTGTTAATATTTCATTGGTTAAAAAACACTTCAAAAACAACACCTCGCTTTTCTATGTGTCATAATAATGTTTTTTACATGTCCTTATTTTTGAAAAACAATAGTTGGTAGCATTAACAACAATAGCTAGATTTAAATAGCGCATGTGGTATTTTATTAAACAACATGTATTTTTTTTTTAAAAAACCATCGATTTTGATGTTGTAATATTATTTTTAACCTGTAGTAATATCTAAATCTACAATAGCTAAATTTAAATAGCGCATGTGGTATTTTATTAAACAACATGTAATTTTTTTTAAAAACCATCGATTTTGATGTTGTAATATTATTTTTAACCTCGTAGTAATATCTAAATCACGATGTTATTTAGAAGACAAACAACGATAGCTCCTTCAAAAACTCTGAGTCCAAAAAAACTACACGTCCCGAAAAAGTTTGGTAAAAACAACACCGAAAAAAAAAGGACACGTTGACAAAAAAAAGAAAGTGTCATATTATTTTAAAAGTAGGAGTCACTCATATTATTTTGAAAAACCACCGTGGGATTTTTGCCAAAAACAAAAACATGGAATCTCTTTGATGCAAATCCGGATAAATAATCGTTTGTTTGGACTTTTTAGGGAACAACCATTTTGGTGTTGTTTTTGGCATAAAACAATTGAGTTGGTTGTACTTGTTAAGTAAAAAAAAATTTATGGACCAAAATTGGTGGTCTAGTGTGAAGAGCCAAAAAGAAGATTTAATGCATTAAACCATTTTGATAATGACATAAGGATAAAAGAAGATTTAATCGATTGCACCATAGGGTGAGAAATGAGATCGAAGCTAATCTTGCTCTTCCAACCATCAAACATCAGAATGAGAGAGAATAAATAACTAGCCAAATCCTATCCTCCTAAATATCTCAATGATCTAAGAAGTATCGGAAGTATTCTATATGCTGGCGTGGATGTGCCAGAGTGGTTATTGGGCATGACTAGAAATCATGTGGGCTTTACTCGCATGGGTTCGAATCCTATCATCCACGTGTAGGAGCTTGTTCATATTATTTTATAGTCCCTATCACATACGTCCATTCGATTAATATATAGAGTTTGTCATTCAGATTCCCTACGCACTCTTCCACTGGCGCAATATTCTAGAGTTTATGCATAGCCTCCATTAATGGCACACCAATGCTCGACATTGTTACTCATTCACATGTTAATTCTTTCAATTTTTTATGATATCAAGTTCAAGCATGGAAGAACACGGTGATTGAGCAAATCTTGTCGCTTTATGCCTTGGCATAATCATTTGTTTGGACTTATTAGAAGAACAACCATTCCTACACCTTATTGTACGACCATGATATTTTTTTGCGAACTGGATTATGAGATGCATTTAATTGAGTTTGTTGTATGTGCTTGTTAATTAAGAAGGTATTCATTTGTATTACTTGTGCATTGGTGGTCTAGTGGTAGAATAGTACCCCCATGGTAGATGCACCGAAGTTCGATTCTCGGCCAATGCATCCTCGTGGTTCAACTCTTCTAATTTTGTTCTTGGCGCAAGAGCCAAAAAGAAGATTTAATGCATTAAAACATGTTGATAATGACATAAGGATAAGCGAAAGCAATCGATTGCACCATAGGGTGAGAAATGAGATCGAAGCTAATCTTGCTCTTCCAACCATCAAACATCGGAATGAGAGAGAAGAAATGACTAGCCAAATCCTATCCTCCTAAATATCTTAATGATCTAAGAAGTATCGAAGTATTCCCACATTTGGCGTGGATGTGCGAGTGGTTATTGGGCATGACTAGAAATCATGTGGGCTTTGCTCCACGGAGGTTTGAATCCAATCATCCACGTGTAGGAGCTTGTTCATATTATTTTATAGTTCCTATCACACACGTCCATTCGATTAATATTTAGAGTTTGTCATTGATTCCCCCACACTCTTCCCTTCGGCGCAATATTCTAGAGTTTATGCATAGCCCCCATTAGTGGCACACCAATGCTCGACATTGTTACTCATTCACATGTTAATTCTTTTCAATTTTTTATGATATCAAGTTCAAGCATGGAAAAACACGGTGATTGAGCAAATCTTGTCGCTTTATGCCTTGGCATAATCATTTGTTTGGACTTATTAGAAGAACAACCATTCCTGCACCTTATTGTGCGACCAAGATATTTTTTTTGAGAACTGGATTATGAGATGCATTTGATTGAGTTGGTTGTATGTGCTTGTTAATTAAGAAGGTATTCATTTGTATTACATGTGCATTGGTGGTCTAGTGGTAGAATAGTACCGCCACTTGCAGATGCTGGACCGAAGTTCGATTCTCGACCAATGCATCCTGTGGTTCAACTCTTCCAATTTTGTTCTTGGCGCAAG
This sequence comes from Isoetes taiwanensis, assembly GCA_021234155.1. Lineage (NCBI taxonomy): Eukaryota > Viridiplantae > Streptophyta > Lycopodiopsida > Isoetales > Isoetaceae > Isoetes > Isoetes taiwanensis. Next base: position 2,458,595 of record JAJEKV010000095.1, on the reverse strand, counting down.
AGCCAAAAGAAGATTTAATGCATTAAACCATGTTGATAATGACATAAGGATAAGCGAAAGCAATCGATTGCACCATAGTGTGAGAAATGAGATCGAAGCTAATCTTGCTCCAACCATCAAACATCACAATGAGAGAGAACAAATGACTAGACAAATCCTATCCTCCTAAATATCTCAATGATCTAAGAAGAATCGGAAGTATTCCGGATGTGATGTCGCCGTGGATGTGTCGAGTGGTTATTGGGCATGACCGTAGAAATCATGTGGGCTTTGGCTCGCATAGGTTTGAATCCTATCATCCACGTGTAGGAGCTTGTTTATTATTTTATAGTCCCTATCACTCTTCCATTCGATGCAATATTTAGTTTGTGCATTGGTGGTCTAGTGGTAGAATATTACCGCCACATAGCCCCCATTAGAAGTTCGATTCTCGACATTGCCAATCATTCACATGGTTCAACTCTTCTAATTTTGTTCTTGGCGCAAAGAGAAAAAAAAGAAGATTTAATGCATTAAACCATGTTGATCTTATATTTAAAAGTTTTAACGTATGTCATGAATCAAACCCTAATTTGGATTGGTTGAGATCAACTAATTGCATCCGAAGATATTTTTATGACTTCCCACCATCATGATTGGCCATTTCTAATGTCTGAAGAGTTGGGAAAAGGAAAAGGAATTAGGAGAAAAAGGCAAAATGAAAGGCAAAAGTGGTCTAGTGGGGAAAGAAAGAAAGGGAAAAAAAGGAAAGGAAAATTAACCAATGCAAAGTTCAAGAAAAAATTTAAAGAAAAAAAAGGACACTAAAAAAAATGAAAGGATGCATTAAAAGGATGAGGATATAGGATGGGCGAAAGGGGAAGTTCAAAAAGGGGATGAGGGAAAATAAAGGAGGGAGGGAAGGGAAAAGGAACCAAGAAAACAGAAAAAAAAAGAGAAAAAGGAAAAAAGAAAGGGGAGGATTAGGGAGGAAAAAACATCTCAAAGGGGAAAGAGGAAAAAAGGTGGGGAAAGGATGTGGGAGGAGAAAAGATCAAGGGGAAAAGTGAAAGGAAAAGGCAGCTTGTTCAATTTTATAGTCAAATAAAAAAAGATTAAAAGAGTTTGTCAAAAAAAAAAAAAAAAAAGGAAAAAAGGAAAAAAAAAAAAAGGAGAAGAAAAAAGGGGGGAAGGAAAGGAAAAGGGGGGGAAGGGAAAGGGGGGATGAGGAAAAACCAATAGAGAGATTGGGAAGGGAATGAAAAAGGAAAAGAGAAAAGGGGGAAAGGAAAACTCTTGGCAAAAGGGGAGAGGAGGAGGCCTCCAAAAGGGACAAAGGGAAAGGGAGGAGGAAAAATTTTTTATGGAAAGGAGAAAAAAGGAAGGGAAAAAGGATCATTGAGCAAAACAAAAAGGAAAGGATAAAAGGGAGGGACTTAGGGATGGAAAGGGAAAAAAAGGTATTTTTTTGGTATTACTTGGGCATGGGGAAAAGAGGAAGTTGGTTGTAAAGGAGAGAAACGGAAAAAGGAAGGAGAGAAAAGAGGATTACTTGGCCATTGGTGGTCTAAATGGAAAAGATTTTAAATAAAGGGAATGGAAAAAAGACATTTAATGCTTTAAAAAAGAAATGGAAAAAGGGTTCAAATCTTCTAATTTTGTTCTTGGAAAGAGAGGGAAATGGAAGGGAAAAAGGCATTAAACCATGTTGAAGAGAAAAAGAGGAATCTTGTTCATTATGAGAAAAAGTCCCGGACATATGTCCAAAAAGGAAATTAGTAAAAAGAATCAAAAAGACAAAGGAAAGGGAAAAAGGGAAAAGAGTTTATGCAAAGCCCCAGAGAAAGTGGGAAATCCTATGGAATCTAAAAAAGAAAAATAAAAATAAAGTAAAAGGAAAAAGGGAATGTGAAAATGGGAGGAAAAAGGGAAAGGGGGCATGAAAAAAAAGGAAAAATCAAGGGGGGAAAAATGGAAAAGGCCATTTTTCCACGTGTAGGAGCTTGTTCATATCATTTTATAGTCCCTACTATCACATAACGGCCCCATTCGATTAATACTTAGAGTTTGTCATTCGGTTTCCCCACGCACTCTTCCACTTGGACGCAATATTCTAGGGTTTATGCATAGCCTCCATTAGTGGCACACCAATGCTCAACATTGTTACTCATTCACATGTTAATTCTTTCAATTTTTATGATATCAAGTTCAAGCAAGGAAAAACACGGTGATTGAGCAAATCTTGTCGCTTTATGCCTTGGCATAATCATTTGTTTGGACTTATTAGAAGAACAACCATTTCGCACCTTATTGTGCGACCACGATATTTTTTGAGAACTGGATTATGAGATGCATTTGATTGAGTTGGTTGTATGTGCTTGTTAATTAAGAAGGTATTCATTTGTATTACTTGTGCATTGGTGGTCTAGTGGTAGAATAGTACCGCCACGTGATGGACCTCGAAGTTCGATTCTCGGCCAATGCATCTGTGTGGTTCAACTCTTCTAATTTTGTTCTTGGCGTAAGAGCCAAAAAAGAAGATTTAATGCATTAAACCATGTTGATAATGACATAAGGATAAGCGAGCAATCGATTGCACCATAGTGTGAGAAATGAGATCGAAGCTAATCTTGCTCTTCCAACCATCAAACATCACAATGAGAGAGAACAAATGACTAGACAAATCCTATCCTCCTAAATATCCCAATGATCTAAGAAGAATCGGAAGTATTCCAGATGTCGTGGTGGATGTGTCAGAGTGGTTATTGGGCATGACCAGAAATCATGTGGGAAAGGGGCTCGCATAGGTTTGAATCCTATCATCCACGTGTAGGAGCTTGTTCATATTATTTTATAGTCCCTACTATCACATACGTCCATTCAATTAATACTTAGAGTTTGTCATTCAGTTTCCCCACGCACTCTTCCACTGGCGCAATATTCTAGAGTTTATGCATAGCCCCCATTAGTGGCACACCAATGCTCGACATTGTTACTCATTCACATGTTAATTCTTTCAATTTTTTATGATATCAAGTTCAAGCATGGAAAAACACGGTGATTGAGCAAATCTTGTTGCTTTATGCCTTGGCATAATCGTTTGTTTGGACTTATTAGAAGAACAACCATTCCTGCACCTTATTGTACGACCAAGATATTTTTTTGAGAACTGGATTATGAGATGCATTTGATTGAGTTGATTGTATGTGCTTGTTAATTAAGAAGGTATTCATTTGTATTACTTGTGCATTGGTGGTCTAGTGGTAGAATAGTACCCTGCCATGGTACAGACCCGAGTTTGATTCTCGGCCAATGCATCCTGTGGTTCAACTCTTCCAATTTTGTTCTTGGCGCAAGAGCCAAAAAGAAGATTTAATGCATTAAACCATGTTGATAATGACATAAGGATAACTGAGCAATCGATTGCACCATAGTGTGAGAAATGAGATCGAAGCTAATCTTGCTCTTCCAACCATCAAACATCACAATGAGAGAGAAGCCAAATCCTATCCTCCTAAATATCTCAATGATCTAAGAAGAATCGGAAGTATTCCAGATGTCGTCGTGGATGTGTTAGAGTGGTTATTGGGCATGACCAGAAATCATGTGGGCTTCGCTCGCATATTTCCTCCACGTGTAGGAGCTCGTTCATATTATTTTATAGTCCCTACTATCACATACGTCCATTCGATAATTAATACTTAGAGTTTGTCATTCAGTTTCCCCACGCACTCTTCCACTGGCGCAATATTCTAGAGTTTATGCATAGCCCCCATTAGTGGCACACCAATGCTCGACATTGTTACTCATTCACATGTTAATTCTTTCAATTTTTTATGATATCAAGCTCAAGCATGGAAAAACACGGTGATTGAGCAAATCTTGTCGCTTTATGCCGCATGCAAATCCGGCAATGTCCCTTTGGGTTCCCCAAACCTAAGCTCTTCCCGCTTTCTTGAAGCGCATGCAAATCCGGCAATGTCCCTTTGGGTTCCCAAACGTAAGCTCTTCCCCCTTTCTTGAAGCGCATGCAAATCCGGCAGTGTCCCTTTGGTTCCCAAACTAAGCTCTTCCCCTTTCGTTTTTTACTGTTAAAATCTGTCAATCTACTGGCTGCATGGCATTGCCGTCATTTCCCTCCCTCTTCGATTGGGCTCTGATGATTTCTTGGTGATGGGTGCATGCTTGAGCGGAGGTCTGGCTGAGCGGGACGTGCTTGGCGGATTGGAACACTGTGTGATGCTTCCCCAGGTGCGTCTATCCTGGTATTGGATTCTAGTTTGCCTGCCTATGAGAGGTCGATCTATATAGATAGAGCTGAGTTACATACTTCGGGCATGTAGGAAATGTTTACCTGGCTGTTATAGATCGATTCATTTAAACGGGGACGTAACTACTCAACTTCGGTCACGTCAAAGAATCAAAATATTTTTTATGCTTGAATTTGTTTCCTCTCTGAACGGGTTGACAGTACAAATCTGGTAAACTATAATGCTAATACTAGTAGATTGCTCTATTTAGCTGCATAGATTTGTTTAGCCTACTACTAATTTGTTAAGTCTTTTTTTCAAAGCAAGCTAAGTCCAAAGCAATTTTAGACGATGGAAGTGAAGGCAAGTAATCTTGCTGGATTTTGCATTTACGTTTCTGCCATTCTTCTGTGCTCTACTCCTTACTTCTGTTAACTTTGTTTGCAGAACTAGCCCTTTTGCTCTTCAATCGATCTGAACTGAAGAAATGGATGGGCAAGAAATTAAAAAATGATGCTCCTAAATTTGAGGAGCTAAAGCAGCCTAAGAAAACATCAGAGGTACATGTGGCATTTGTTTTTTTGCTCCAATTTGAGATTTCAATCATGTTCTCATCATACTTTCTTTGTCAGGTTACAGAGAAGAAAAATGTTGCAGCAGTACTATTGCATTGCGGCACAGATCGTGTAAAATCAAATGCTCACAAGCAACTGGAGAAACAATCCATTTCAACTTCGTGCAGTTTGTAATATAATAGGCAAACCATCAAGATTTGAAAACTTACTAAGGCACTGCAATAATAGTCTTTGTAGAATTTTAATGTTTTGAAAAATGCATCCATTGGCATTGTTATGAACTTTCTCACAAAACAATAATCCACTTAAAATCCAAAAGATATTATTAACAAGCCTTATCTTCCCCATTATCCTATAATCAGTGATAGAATTTTAAAATTTGGATTACAAATAAATAATATTATGCTTTATGGACTTGTTTGGGTTCGATTCCCAAAAAGGCATTTTTATTTTAAATTAAGCAATTCATGATATATTGATTTTTGGTACATATTAGCTTTTTTTAATGTGCCACGTGTTGATATTTCAATGTGCCACGTGTTGATATTTCATTAATAAAAATAATGAGTTTTTATTTAAAAAGCATGCTGCGTGTTAATATTTCATTGGTTAAAAACACTTCAAAAAACAACACCTCGCTTTTCTATGTGTCACAATAATGTTTTTACATGTCCTTATTTTGAAAAACAATAGTTGGTAGCATTAACAACAATAGCTAGATTTAAATAGCGCATGTGGTATTTTATTAAACAACATGTATTTTTTTAAAAACCATCGATTTTGATGTTGTAATATTATTTTTAGCCTGTAGTAATATCTAAATCTACAATAGCTAAATTTAAATAGCGCATGTGGTATTTTATTAAACAACATGTAATTTTTTTTAAAAACCATCGATTTTGATGTTGTAATATTATTTTTAACCTGTAGTAATATCTAAATCTACGCATGTTATTTAGAAGACAAACAACGTATAGCTCCTTCAAAAACTACAGTCAAGAAAAAAACTACACGTCGAAAAAGTTCGGTAAAAACAACACTGAAAAAAAGGACACGTTGACAAAAAAACGAAAAAGTGTCAGAAAAACCACCGTGGGATTTTTTGCCAAAAAACCACTGTCTCTTTGTGCAAATCCGGATAAACGGGCCACGTGGACTTTTGGGGCCATTTTGGTGTTGTTTTTGGCATAAAACAACACTTCCGTACAAGTAAAAAACAATTGTGGACCAAAATTCGGGGTCAGTGTGAAGAGCCAAAAAGAAGATTTAATGCATTAAACCATTTTGATAATGACATAAGGATAACTGAGCAATCGATTGCACCATAGGGTGAGAAATGAGATCGAAGCTAATCTTGCTCTTCCAACCATCAAACATCAGAATGAGAGAGAATAAATAACTAGCCAAATCCTATCCTCCTAAATATCTCAATGATCTAAGAAGTATCTGAAGTATTCCACATGCTGGCGTGGATGTGCCAGAGTGGTTATTGGGCATGACTAGAAATCATGTGGGCTTTGCTCACAGAGGTTCGAATCCAATCATCCACGTGTAGGAGCTTGTTCATATTATTTTATAGTTCCTATCACATACGTCCATTCGATTAATATTTAGAGTTTGTCATTCAGATTCCCCACGCACTCTTCCACTGGCGCAATATTCTAGAGTTTATGCATAGCCCCCATTAGTGGCACACCAATGCTCGACATTGTTACTCATTCACATGTTAATTCTTTCAATTTTTTTATGATATCAAGTTCAAGCATGGAAAAACACGGTGATTGAGCAAATCTTGTCGCTTTATGCCTTGGCATAATCGTCTGTTTGGACTTATTAGAAGAACAACCATTCCTGCACCTTATTGTACGACCAAGATATTTTTTTGAGAACTGGATTATGAGATGCATTTGATTGAGTTGGTTGTATGTGCTTGTTAATTAAGAAGGTATTCATTTGTATTACATGTGCATTGGTGGTCTAGTGGTAGAATAGTACCGCCACCCGCGATGCAGACCGAAGTTCGATTTCTACCAATGCATCCCGTGGTTCAACTCTTCCAATTTTGTTCTTGGCGCAAGAGCCAAAAAGAAGATTTAATGCATTAAACCATGTTGATAATGACATAAGGATAACTGAGCAATCGATTGCACCATAGTGTGAGAAATGAGATCGAAGCTAATCTTGCTCCAACCATCAAACATCACAATGAGAGAGAACAAATGACTAGACAAATCCTATCCTCCTAAATATCTCAATGATCTAAGAAGAATCGGAAGTATTCCAGATGTCGTCGTGGATGTGTCAGAGTGGTTATTGGGCATGACCAGAAATCATGTGGGCTTCGCTCGCATAGGTTTGAATCCTATCATCCACGTGTAGGAGCTTGTTCAGATTTCCTACGCACTCTTCCACTGATGCAATATTACTTGTGCATTGGTGGTCTAGTGGTAGAATAGTACCCTGCCACGGTACAGACCCGAGTTCGATTCTCGGCCAATGCATCCTGTGGTTCAACTCTTCTAATTTTGTTCTTGGCGCAAGAGCCAAAAAGAAGATTTAATGCATTAAACCATGTTGATCTTATATTATAAAGTTTTAGCGTATGTCATGAATCAAACCCTAATTTGGATTGGTTGAGATCAACTAATTGCATCCGAAGACCGAGATTTATCACACGACTTCCCACCATCATGATTGGCCATGCTCTAATGTCTGAAGAGGAAAGGGAAAAGGAAAAGGGAGGAGAAAAAGGCAAAATGAAAGGCAAAAGGCACGGGTAAAAGGGAAAGAAAGAAAGGGAAAAAGGAAAGGGAAAAGAGCACGAAAAAGGGAAGGGAAAATAAAGAAAAAAAGGACACTACAAAAATGAAAGGATGGAAAGGATGAGGATAGGAGTAAAAGGGAAGTTGAAAAGGGGATGAGGAAAAGGGTAGAGAGGAGGGAAGGGAAAAGGAAAAGGGAAAAGAAAAGAAAAAGGGAAAAAAGAAAGGAAAAAGAAAGGGGAGGATTAGGGAGCGAAAAGGAACATTGGGAAAGGGGAAGAGGAAAAAGGTGGGGAAAGGAGAAAAAAGGAGGAGAAAAGAGCAAAGTGAAACATAAAAAAAAAGGCAAAAAGTAAAAGGGAAAAAGAAATGGCAAAAAACACAAAAAAGAGAAAGGAAAAGAAAGGGAGAAAAGAAAGGAAAAAGGGACAGTACAAAAAGGAGAAGAGGGAAAGGGTGAGGACAGGAGTAAAAGGGAAGGGAAAAGGGGGATGAGGAAAAGGGTAGAGAGAAGGGAAGGGAAAAGGAAAAGAGAAAAGGGAGAGGAAAAGGGGCAAAGGGGAGAGGAGGAGGGAGCGAAAAGGGACAACGGGAAAGGGGAAGAGGAAAAAGGTCGGGAAAGGAGAAAAAAGGAAGGGAAAAAGGACAGTTAAAACAAAAAGGAAAGAGATAAAGGGAGGGGAGAAGGGATGGAAAGGGAAAAAGGGAGGGGAGGGGCAAAAGGGAAAAAGGGCATGGGGAAAAGAGGAAGAGAAAAGAAGGAGAGAAACGGAAAAAAGGAAGAGAGAAAAGAGGGAGGAAAGGGGAATGGCCCTGTAAAAGGGGGAAGAGAAATAAAGGGAATGGAAAAAAGACATGAGAAAAAGAAAGGGAAAAAGGTAAGGAAAAGGAGGCGGAAGAGAGGGAAATGGAAGGGAAAAAGGACACGAATAAAAGCGGAAGAGAGAAAGGGTCAGGAGAGGAGGAAAAGGGAAGGGAAAAAGGCCATTAGTAAAAAAGAAAGAAAAAGACAAAGGAAAAGGGAAAAGGGGAAAGGGAAGCGAAGGGGATGGAATGGGAGAAAAGAAAAATAAAATAAAGTAAAAGGAAAAAGGGAATGTGAAAATGGGAGGGAAAAAGGGAAAGGGGGAGATAGAAAAAGGAAAAAGCAAGGAGGGGGAAAATGGAAAAGGCCATTTTGTTCGTGTAGGAGCTTGTTCATATCATTTTATAGTCCCTACTATCACATACGTCCATTCGATTAATACTTAGAGTTTGTCATTCAGTTTCCCCACGCACTCTTCCACTGGCGCAATATTCTAGAGTTTATGCATAGCCCCCATTAGTGGCACACCAATGCTCGACATTGTTACTCATTCACATGTTAATTCTTTCAATTTTTTATGATATCAAGTTCAAGCATGGAAAAACACGGTGATTGAGCAAATCTTGTTGCTTTATGCCTTGGCATAATCGTTTGTTTGGACTTATTAGAAGAACAACCATTCCTGCACCTTATTGTACGACCAAGATATTTTTTTGAGAACTGGATTATGAGATGCATTTGATTGAGTTGGTTGTATGTGCTTGTTAATTAAGAACGTATTCATTTATATTACTTGTGCATTGGTGGTCTAGTGGTAGAATAGTACCCTGCCATGGTACAGACCCGAGTTCGATTCTCGGCCAATGCATCCTGTGGTTCAACTCTTCCAATTTTGTTCTTGGCGCAAGAGCCAAAAAGAAGATTTAATGCATTAAACCATGTTGATAATGACATGAGATCGAAGCTAATCTTGCTCTTCCAACCATCAAACATCACAATGAGAGAGAACAAATGACTAGCCAAATCCTATCCTCCTAAATATCTCAATGATCTAAGAAGAATCGGAAGTATTCCAGATGTCGTCGTGGATGTGTCAGAGTGGTTATTGGGCATGACCAGAAATCATGTGGGCTTCGCTCGCATAGGTTTGAATCCTATCATCCACGTGTAGGAGCTTGTTCATATTATTTTATAGTCCCTACTATCACATACATCCATTCGATTAATACTTAGAGTTTGTCATTCAGATTCCCTACGCACTCTTCCACTGACGCAATATTCTAGGGTTTATGCATAGCCTCCATTAGTGGCACACGAATGCTCAACATTGTTACTCATTGTTCAAGCAAGGAAGAACACGGTGATTGAGCAAATCTTGTCGCTTTATGCCTTGGCATAATCATTTGTTTGGACTTATTAGAAGAACAACCATTCCTGAACCTTATTGTACGGCCACGATATTTTTTTGAGAACTGGATTATGAGATGCATTTGATTGAGTTGGTTGTATGTGCTTGTTAATTAAGAAGGTATTCATTTGTATTACTTGTGCATTGGTGGTCTAGTGGTAGAATAGTACCACATGCATGCGAGACCGAAGTTCGATTCTCGGCCAATGCATCCTGTGGTTCAACTCTTCCAATTTTGTTCTTGGCGCAAGAGCCAAAAAGAAGATTTAATATTAAACATGTTGATAATGACATAAGGATAACTGAGCAATCGATTGCACCATAGTGTGAGAAATGAGATCGAAGCTAATCTTGCTCTTCCAACCATCAAACATCAGAATGAGAGAGAATAAATCAATAGCCAAATCCTATCCTCCTAAATATCTCAATGATCTAAGAAGTATCGGAAGTATTCCACATGCTGGCGTGGATGTGCCAGAGTGGTTATTGGGCATGACTAGAAATCATGTGGGCTTTGCTCGCATAAGTTTGAATCCTATCATCCACGTGTAGGAGCTTGTTCATATTATTTTATAGTCCCTACTATCACATACGTCCATTCGATTAATACTTAGAGTTTGTCATTCAGTTTCCCCACGCACTCTTCCACTGGCGCAATATTCTAGAGTTTATGCATAGCCCCCATTAGTGGCACACCAATGCTCGACATTGTTACTCATTCACATGTTAATTCTTTCAATTTTTTATGATATCAAGTTCAAGCAAGGAAGAACACGGTGATTGAGCAAATCTTGTCGCTTTATGCCTTGGCATAATCATTTGTTTGGACTTATTAGAAGAACAACCATTCCTGCACCTTATTGTACGGCCACGATATTTTTTTGAGAACTGGATTATGAGATGCATTTGATTGAGTTGGTTGTATGTGCTTGTTAATTAAGAAGGTATTCATTTGTATTACTTGTGCATTGGTGGTCTAGTGGTAGAATAGTACCCTGCCACGGTACAGACCCGAGTTCGATTCTCGGCCAATGCATCCTGTGGTTCAACTCTTTTAATTTTGTTCTTGGCGCAAGAGCCAAAAAGAAGATTTATTGCATTAAACCATGTTGATAACTAGTAATGGTGCCCAGCGTTGTTGGGCATAAGTTGGGACCTGTAAATAATAGGTTTTGTTCCAAAAGAATTTGTTGAATTTGCTTTTTGCAACTTGATGTAGAATGTATTTTTGTTGTGCTTGTATTTGATTTGCAAAATGCTGCTCATAGGAAGGTTACCTTGTTCCGTCGATATCTTATTACAAAAATACATTCCATTGAATAGGAAGTCAAGTGCCTACATTCCATTAAACAGGAAGTGAAGTGTTCATTAGAATTCGAGCAGGAAATATTGATGGTAAGCACTCATGTTCGTAGTGTTAGGAGGCACTTGTGTTTTTAGCAAAGAAGTCATTGTTCTCTAATCAAAAGCCTCCACATTTTTTTTGTGCCAAAATCTAGGCAGGTATTAACCAGGCCAGTTGATGACAAACGCTGCTATGATTTAATATCCTTCCAGTTGATGACAAACACTGCTATGATTTAATATCCTTCCACTTCGGAAACCAAAGGAAAAAAAGACAATTGCTTCACCTATGAAATTCTGATGTGATTTAATCACAAAAAAAAAAGAAAAAAAAAAGAAAAAGAAAAAAAGGCAAGGCTATATATTGGTAGTTGCGAGCAAAAATCTTGGATTATTTTTAACGTAAATTTTTGCAGAAACGCTACGGATTGGCTTGGAGAATTTTTTCCTTTGATTGCCTTACCAATGCAGACATGTATAAATATGGCAAGCATGTTTTCTGTCTTAGACTATGTTGTTAGGACACAATGCATAACAATTATTATTTTATAGATGTAGCTTGCATTTGAGACTGCCACATGAATTTTGCTCATGATGTATAGTCGCTAAAACTATGCCATTTTAATTTGCTTCCCAACAAATAAAACAAAGTCATTAACATGGTTTTTGCTTTTGAACGTCGGTTTTATTTAGATTATCTTGTACATGGATCAATGGTACACATGTCAACACAACTACCATCATTTCGGATGTCAAATAGCAGTTTAACATGTAATTTGAGAGTCCCTCTGCTAAAGGACTAAAATATTTGGTCAGCCAAATCTTTCTGTGTAAAACTCCTAGACTTTGCATGTTAGACCTGTATTCAAAGACAGAGATCAGGGCTCTATATTTCTTGCTGCTAAATTGGTTTTATGAATCTGTTGCAAAATAGTTTTGCATGCCCAATAATATGTGTACTGAATCACATTCCCCAGGTTTCTCTCTTGTCCCTTGTCTTAGCCGTAAATTGAAATTCTGCACGCATCTGAATAAAGACAACCCAATATACTATCAGATTAGACAGATTATTACTGCAGTGTGCCTAGTAATTGTACCTTCTTACCTGCCTTGAAAACCACCTTGAGAAGCTCTTAAAATCAAACTGCAATTCCCTGTTTAGGTTCACCCCACTTATTTCAGATTCCACAACACATTCTCTGAAGCACAGAATTTGGAGGTTGTTAATCTAACCATGTTATGCGATCTGCATTACGAAAATAATCTGGCAAATCCCTTGGCTTTATGGGAGGAGATCCTGCTAAGAGCTGCGTACGACTATGCTCACTACAAAGAGAACTTCAAACTATGCAAAAACATGTGCTCTTCTAGATTCATATTATAGTGCATAGTTGAGTAGCTTGTGCCAAGCAAAAATTAAAACCTTCTGGCAGTTCCCATTTGTCTTTGCTTGAGCACCTCCTATCTCAGTTTCAACGATCTTCTTCTCCAACTTATTTTGGTCTAGCTTTTCTATCATATTTTCAATATTTAAACTCAAAAAATGCATAGATATAACCTGAATCAGTTCGCCTCCTCATATCCGCATCCGATCTTCAAACATTTATCTTTTGCTCCTTGTGTTGAATCCCTTAAAAGCTGGATTATTCTGCGGACCAATCAAGAAATTTGGGAGCAACAATGCGAGGAGAATCCTTGCTTTGGCGGATCTTGGCAAGCATCGCGAAGGCATAAAAGCATTTGCAAGTTTGGCTTGCTAGTTTAGAATCCATTCAACATAGCATTCAAGCGGAGGTGTGGAGAGAGGAAAGATATTAGAAAAAGCGATCGCTCCAAATCGTAGCTCCACAAAATCGGCATCTGAGCATCTAGGACTTCACATGGCATCAGACTTGGTGGTATGACCACCTCCAGTGGCCAACAAACCCTAGAAACCAAGCTTCGAGCATCTGCATGCGGCTTGTTTGGTGTCACAATAATGCCCTAGACAAATACTCAACAACATCGGCCCTTAATCGAGCCACATATATATCTTTCATAGGGATCTTCGGAAGCAAATTAGGACCTCTATTCTTCCGGTATCTTCAATGTACTCGGGATAATAGCGGATTCCCAGGCGGCTTACCGTTGTGGATAAAACAGTACTTTTTGTGGGCGCTTTGAGTCGTGCCGCTCCCAAATGGGAGCACGGGTATTCTTCCGATAAGCCCTCTCCATGAACGAACCCTAAAAAAAGCACATCAAATCTCGACCATAAGATCGAGGTCATTTAATCTCGACCGTAGATGTTAGGGCGTGGTCCATTACACAACATTATAACATGACTAGAAATGGAGCCCAGCGTTGCTGGACATAGCTAGGAACTATAAATGATACATTGGAGCAATTGTTAAGTGAACTCACATTTTTAAGATTGCACAATTAAGAGCATTCAACTGCATTTCCCAGCTCTTCCAAGGTTCCCCTAGCTTTTTCCCTTTTCCCTTTGCCTTTTTCCACTTTCCCTTTTTTTCCCCCTCTTTCCTTCTTTTCTTTTTCTATTTCTCGTTTATCTTTTTCCACTATCCCATTTCTTCCATTGCCCTTTTCCCATGTTTGCCCTTTTCCCATTTTTCCTTTTCTATTTTTTCCTTCCCTTTTCTCCCATTTCTTTTTGCCCTTTAATTTTTCCCTTATCCCCTCCTTTTTCCCTTTTCTGTTATTCCATTCGTCGTGTTTTTTCTTTTTCCCTTTTTCTTTTTTTTTTCCCTCCCCTTTTTATTTTCCCGTTTTACTCTTTCTTTTTTCTCTTTTTCCTTTTCCGGTTTGCCCATCCCCACGCTTCCCTTTTTTCCATTCTCCTTTTCTTTTTCCCTTCTCAATTTTCCATTTTCCCACTCCCCATTTTTTCCTTTTTCCTTTTTTTATTTCCCCCCTTCTTTTCACCTTCCCTTTTTCCTTTTATCTTTTTCATTTTCCTCCTTCCCTTTCCCTTCCTTTCGCTTCCCTTTCCCCTTTCCCTTTTCCCGATGGCCCTTTTCCCTTCCCTTTTCCTCCTCTCCCAACCCTTTCTCTCTTTCTTTTTTTTCCCTTCCATTTCCCCTCTTCCTTGGCCCTTTTTTTTCTCTTTCCCTTTCCCTTTTTCTAAGCCCTTTTTTCCAACCCTTTTCTCCACTTTTTTGTCTCTTCTCCTTTTTTCCTTCCCTTTTCCCCTTCCCTTTTTCTTTGGCCCTTTTGTCTTCCCTTTTCCTTCGGCCCTTTTGCCTTCCTTTTGTCTTCCCTTTTCTCCATTTTTTTCTCTTCTCCCTTTTTCCTTCCCTTTTCCCCTTCCCTTTTGTCTTGCCTTTTCCTTTGGCCCTTTTTCCTTCCTTTTTCATTTTCTCCTGCCCTTTCCCTTTTTTCCTTCTCCACTTTTTTTTTCTTTTCTCCCTTTTCCCCTTCTTTTTTCTATTTTCTTCTTTTTCCTTTTTTTAATTTTTACTTTTTATTTTCCTATTTCCCCCTTTTCCTTTCTCCCTTTCCTTTTGTCCTTTTCCCCTCCCTTTTGCTTTTTTCTCCATTTTGCCTTTCTTTTCCCTTTTCCCTTTTCCCTTTTCCCTTTCCCATTTCACCCCTTGACTATCGGATTGAGTGAATCGTATTGAAGCAACAGTCAAGATGAAATTTTAGTTGAAGTCACGCACATGTCATCTTCACCATTGGTTGATCAAATCCTCAACCGTTCGATCTAGGTCTCCATGGAAGACACACGCTATATTTTTATAATATAAGATAATGACATAAGGATAACTGAGCAATCGATTGCACCATAGGGTGAGAAATGAGATCGAAGCTAATCTTGCTCTTCCAACCATCAAACATCAGAATGAGAGAGAATAAATGACTAGCCAAATCCTATCCTCCTAAATATCTCAATGATCTAAGAAGTATCGGAAGTATTCCACATGCTGGCGTGGATGTGCCAGAGTGGTTATTGGGCATGACTAGAAATCATGTGGGCTTTGCTCGCATAGGTTCGAATCCTATCATCCACGTGTAGGAGCTTGTTCATATTATTTTATAGTCCCTATCACATACGTCCATTCGATTAATACTTAGAGTTTGTCATTCAGTTTCCCCACGCACTCTTCCACTGGCGCAATATTCTAGAGTTTATGCATAGCCCCCATTAGTGGCACACCAATGCTCGACATTGTTACTCATTCACATGTTAATTCTTTCAATTTTTTATGATATCAAGCTCAAGCATGGGAAAACACGGTGATTGAGCAAATCTTGTCGCTTTATGCCTTGGCATAATCATTTGTTTGGACTTATTAGAAGAACAACCATTCCTACACCTTATTGTACGACCACGATATTTTTTTGCGAACTGGATTATGAGATGCATTTAATTGAGTTTGTTGTATGTGCTTGTTAATTAAGAAGGTATTCATTTCTATTACTTGTGCATTGGTGGTCTAGTGGTAGAATAGTACCCTGCCACGGTACAGACCCGAGTTTGATTCTCGGTCAATGCATCCTGTGGTTCAACTCTTTTAATTTTGTTCTTGGCGCAAGAGCCAAAAAGAAGATTTAATGCATTAAACCATGTTGATAACTAGTAATGGTGCCCAGCGTTGCTGGGCATAAGTTGGGACCTGTAAATAATAGGTTTTGTTCCAAAAGAATTTGTTGAATTTGCTTTTTGCAACTTGATGTAGAATTGTATTTGATTTGCAAAATGCTGCTCATAGGAAGGTTACCTTGTTCCGTCGATATCTTATTACAAAAATACATTCCATTGAATAGGAAGTCAAGTGCCTACATTCCATTAAACAAGAAGTGAAGTGTTCATTAGAATTCGAGCAGGAAATATTGATGGCAAGCACTCATGTTCGTAGTGTTAGGAGGCACTTGTGTTTTTAGCAAAGAAGTCATTGTTCTCTAATCAAAAGCCTCCACATTTTTTTTGTGCCAAAATCTAGGCAGGTATTAACCAGGCCAGTTGATGACAAATGCTGCTATGATTTAATATCCTTCCAGTTGATGACAAACACTGCTATGATTTAATATCCTTCCACTTCGGAAACCAAAGGAAAAAAAGACAATTGCTTCACCTATGAAATTCTGATGTGATTTAATCACAAAGAAAAAGAAAAAAAAAAGAAAAAGAAAAAAAGGCAAGGCTATATATTGGTAGTTGCGAGCAAAAATCTTGGATTATTTTTAACGTAAATTTTTGCAGAAACGCTACGGATTGGCTTGGAGAATTTTTTCCTTTGATTGCCTTACCAATGCAGACATGTATAAATATGGCAAGCATGTTTTCTGTCTTAGACTATGTTGTTAGGACACAATGCATAACAATTATTATTTTATAGATGTAGCTTGCATTTGAGACTGCCACATGAATTTTGCTCATGATGTATAGTCGCTAAAACTATGCCATTTTAATTTGCTTCCCAACAAATAAAACAAAGTCATTAACATGGTTTTTGCTTTTGAACGTCGGTTTTGTTTAGATTATCTTGTACATGGATCAATGGTACACATGTCAACACAACTATCATCATTTCGGATGTCAAATAGCAGTTTAACATGTAATTTGAGAATCCCTCTGCTAAAGGACTAAAATATTTGGTCAGCCATATCTTTCTGTGTAAAACTCCTAGACTTTGCATGTTAGACCTGTATTCAAAGACAGAGATCAGGGCTCTATATTTCTTGCTGCTAAATTGGTTTTATGAATCTGTTGCAAAATAGTTTTGCATGCCCAATAATATGTGTACTGAATCACATTCCCCAGGTTTCTCTCTTGTCCCTTGTCTTAGCCGTAAATTGAAATTATGCACGCATCTGAATAAAGACAACCCAATATACTATCAGATTAGACAGATTATTACTGCAGTGTGCCTAGTAATTGTACCTTCTTACCTGCCTTGAAAACCACCCTGAGAAGCTCTTAAAATCAAACTGCAATTCCCTGTTTAGGTTCACCCCACTTATTTCAGATTCCACAACACATTCTCTGAAGCACAGAATTTGGAGGTTGTTAATCTAACCATGTTATGCGATCTGCATTACGAAAATAATCTGGCAAATCCCTTGGCTTTATGGGAGGAGATCCTGCTAAGAGCGGCATACGACTATGCTCACTACAAAGAGAACTTCAAACTATGCAAAAACATGTGCTCTTCTAGATTCATATTATAGTGCATAGTTGAGTAGCTTGTGCCAAGCAAAAATTAAAACCTTCTGGCAGTTCCCATTTGTCTTTGCTTGAGCACCTCCTATCTCAGTTTCAACGATCTTCT
Source organism: Isoetes taiwanensis (assembly GCA_021234155.1). Taxonomy (NCBI): domain Eukaryota; kingdom Viridiplantae; phylum Streptophyta; class Lycopodiopsida; order Isoetales; family Isoetaceae; genus Isoetes; species Isoetes taiwanensis. The sequence goes on along the minus strand of JAJEKV010000095.1, from coordinate 2,441,197 downwards.
TCTCCAACTTATTTTGGTCTAGCTTTTCTATCATATTTTCAATATTTAAACTCAAAAAATGCATAGATATAACCTGAATCAGTTCGCCTCCTCATATCCGCATCCGATCTTCAAACATTTATCTTTTGCTCCTTGTGTTGAATCCCTTAAAAACTGGATTATTCTGCAGACCAATCAAGGCTGGGAGCAACAATGCAGAGAATCCTTGCTTTGGCCGGATCTTGGCAAGCATGCGAAGGCATAAAACAGCTGCAAGTTTGGCTTGCTAGTTTAGAATCCATTCAACATAGCATTCAAGCAGAGCTGTGAGCAGAGGAAAGATATTAGAAAAACGATCTGCTCCAAATCGTAGCTCCACAAAATCGGCATCACAGAGCATCTAGGACTTCACATGGCATCAGACTTGGTGGTATGACCACCTCCAGTGGCCAACAAACCCTAGAAACCAAGCTTCGAGCATCTGCATGCGGCTTGTTTGGTGTCACAATAATGCCTAGACAAATACTCAACAACATCGGCCCAGAATCGAGCCACATATATCTTTCATAGGGATCTTCCGGAAGCAAATTAGGACCTCTATTCTTCCAGGTATCTTCAATGTACTCCAGGATAATAACGGATTCACAGAGCGGCTTACCGTTGTGGATAAGAACAGGTACTTTTTTGTGGAGCGCCTGAGTCGTGCCGCTCCCAAATGGGAGCACGGGTATTCTTCCGATAAGCCTTCTTCCGATAAGCCCTCTCCATGAACGAACCCTAAAAAAAGCACATCAAATCTCGACCATAAGATCGAGGTCATTTAATCTCGACCGTAGATGTTAGGGCGTGGTCCATTACACAACATTATAGTGCATAGTTGAGTAGCTTGTGCCAAGCAAAAATTAAAACCTTCTGGCAGTTCCCAAATGGGAGCACGGGTATTCTTCCGATAAGCCTTCTTCCGATAAGCCCTCTCCATGAACGAACCCTAAAAAAAGCACATCAAATCTCGACCATAAGATCGAGGTCATTTAATCTCGACCGTAGATGTTAGGGCGTGGTCCATTACACAACATTATAGTGCATAGTTGAGTAGCTTGTGCCAAGCAAAAATTAAAACAGCTGCAAGTTTGGCTTGCTAGTTTAGAATCCATTCAACATAGCATTCAAGCAGAGCTGTGAGCAGAGGAAAGATATTAGAAAAACGATCTGCTCCAAATCGTAGCTCCACAAAATCGGCATCACAGAGCATCTAGGACTTCACATGGCATCAGACTTGGTGGTATAAGCACCTCCAGCGGCCAACAAACCCTAGAAACCAAGCTTCGAGCATCTGCATGCGGCTTGTTTGGCGTCACAATAATGCCTAGACAAATACTCAACAACATCGGCCCAGAATCGAGCCACATATATCTTTCATACGGATCTTCCGGAAGCAAATTAGGACCTCTATTCTTCCGGTATCTTCAATGTACTCGGGATAATAACAGTTCACGAGCGGCTTACCGTTGTGGATAAGAACAGTACTTTTTTTGTGGAGCCTTGAATGTAAGCCCTCTCCGCTCCCAAATGGGAGCACGGGTATTCTTTAGATAAGCCTTCTTCAAACCGATAAGCCCTCTCCATGAACGAACCCTAGAAAAAAGCACATCAAATCCTCACCATAAGATCGAGGTCATTTAATCTCGGTGTAATATTCTAGAGTTTAGATGTTAGGGCACGTGGTCCATTACACAACATTATAATATGATAATGACATAAGGATAATAATCGAAAGCAATCCGACCGATTGCACCATAGGGTGAGAAATGAGATCTTGTTAAAGCTAATCTTGCTCTTCCAACCATCAAACATCATGTTGATAATGACATAAGGAGATTGAATGAGAGAGAATAAATGACTAGCCAAATCCTATCCTTCTAAATATCTCAATGATCTAAGAAGTATCGGAAGTATTCCACATCTTTGGCGTGGATGTGCGAGTGGGTTATTGGGTGACTAGAAATCATGTGGGCTTTGCTCGCATAGGTTCGAATCCTATCATCCGTGTAGGAGCTTGTTCATATTATTTTATAGTCCCTATCACATCGTCCATTCGATTAATATTTAGAGTTTGTCATTCAGATTCGATGCACTCTTCCTTTGGCGCTAATATTCTAGAGTTTATGCATAGCCTCCATTAGTGGCACACCAATGCTCGACATTGTTACTCATTGACATGTTAATTCTTTCAATTTTTTATGATATCAAGTTCAAGCATGTAAAAACACGGTGATTGAGCAAATTTTGTCGCTTTATGCCTTGGCATAATCATTTGTTTGGACGTATTAGAAGAACAACCATTCCTACACCTTATTAAACCCACCACCTATATTTTTTGGCGTTGGATTATGAGATGCATTTAATTGAGTTTGTTGTATGTGCTTGTTAATTAAGAAGGTATTTATTTGTATTACTTGTGCATTGGTGGTCTAGTGGTAGAATAGTACCCTGCCACGGTACAGACCCAAGTTCGATTCTCGGCCAATGCATCTTGTGGTTCAACTCTTCTAATTTTGTTCTTGGCGCAAGAGCCAAAAAGAAGATTTAATGCATTAAACCATGTTGATAATGACATAAGGAGATTGCACCATAGGGTGAGAAATGAGATCAAAGCTAATCTTGCTCTTCCAACCATCAAACATCAGAATGAGAGAGAATAAATGACTAGCCAAATCCTATCCTCCTAAATATCTCAATGATCTAAGAAGTATCTAAGTATTCCACATCGGGCGTGGATGTGCGAGTGGTTATTGGGCATGACTAGAAATCATGTGGGCTTTGCTGCATAGGTTGAATCCTATCATCCCGTGTAGGAGCTTGTTCATATTATTTTATAGTCCCTATCACATCGTCCATTCGATTAATATTTAGAGTTTGTCATTCAGATTTCCCACGACTCTTCCAGCAAGGCGCAATATTCTAGGGTTTATGCATAGCCCCCATTAGTGCCACACCAATGCTTTCGACATTGTTACTCATTCACATGTTAATTCTTTCAATTTTTTTATGATATCAAGTTCAAGCATGGAAAACACGGTGATTGAGCAAATCTTGTCGCTTTATGCCTTGGCATAATCGTTTGTTTGGACTTATTAGAACAACCATTCCCGCACCTTATTATGCGACCACGATATTTTTTGAGATTATGAGATGCATTTGATTGAGTTGGTTGTATGTGCTTGTTAATCAAGAAGGTATTCATTTGTATTACTTGTGCATTGGTGGTCTAGTCGTAGAATAGTACCGCCACTAAGCAGATGAGACCGAAGTTCGATTCTCGGCCAATGCATCCTATGGTTCAACTCTTCCAATTTTGTTCTTGGCGCAAGAGCCAAAAAGAAGATTTAATCTTATATTATAAAAATATAGCGTGTGTCTTCCATGGAGACCTAGATCGAACGTTGAGGATTTTATCAACCAATGGTGAAGATGACATGCGGACTTCAACTAAAATTTCATCTTGATCAAGTTTCAATACTGCATTCACTCAATCCCGATAGTCAAGGGGTGAAATGGGAAAGGGAAGTGGAAAGAAAGGCAAAATGGAGAAAAAAGCAAAAGGGAGGGGAAAAGGACAAAAGGAAAGGGAGAAAGGAAAAGGGGGAAATAGGAAAATAAAAAGTAAAAATTAAAAAAAGGAAAAAGACGAAAATAGAAAAAAGAAGGGGAAAAGGGAGAAAAGAAAAAAAAAAAAAAAAGTGGAGAAGGAAAAGGGAAAGGGAAGGAAAGGAAAAAAAAGGAAGGAAAAGGGCCAAAGGAAAAGGCAAGACAAAAGGGAAGGGGAAAAGGAAGGAAAAAAGGGAGAAGAGAAAAAAATGGAGAAAAGGGAAGACAAAAGGAAGGCAAAAGGGCCGAAGGAAAAGGGAAGACAAAAGGGCCAAAGGAAAAGGGAAGGAAAAAATGAGAAGAGACAAAAAAGTGGAGAAAAGGGTTGGAAAAAAGGGCTTAGAAAAAGGGAAAGGGAAAAGAGAAAAAAAAAAAGGGCCAAGGAAGGGGGAAATGGAAGGGAAAAAAAGAAAGAGAGAAAGGGTTGGGAGAGGAGGAAAAAGGAAGGAAAAGGGCCATCGGGAAAAGGGAAAGGGAAAGGGAAGTTTAAAGGAAGGGAAAGGGAAGGAGGAAAATGAAAAGATAAAAGGAAAAAAGGAAGGGGGAAAAGAAGGGGGAAATAAAAAGGAAAAAGGAAAAATGGGGAGTGGAAAAATGGAAAATTGAGAAGGAAAAAAGAAAAAGGAGAATGGAAAAAAGGGAAGCGTGGGGATGGGCAAACGGAAAAGGAAAAGAGAAAAAAGAAAGAGTAAAACGGAAAATAAAAGGGAGGGGAAAAAAAGAAAAAGGGAAAAAGAAAAAAACACTAATTAATGGAATAAATGTAAAAGGAAAAAGGAGGGGATAAGGGAAAATTAAAGGGCAAAAAGAAATGGGAGAAAAGGGAAGGAAAATAGAAAAGGAAAAATGGGAAAAGGGCAAACCTGAAAAAGGGCAATGGAAGAAATGGGATAGTGGAAAAGACAAAACCGCAGGAAATAGAAAAAGCAGCATGAAGAGGGGAAAAATAAAAAGCGGAAAAAAAGTAAAGGAAAAAGTGGAAAAGCCAGGGGAACTCGAAGAGCCGGGGAAATACAGCTTGAATGCTCTAATTGCACCCTAAAATGTGAGTTCACTTTCTAACAACCGCTCCCACAACATTTATAGTTCCTAGCTATGTCCAAGAACGCTGGGCTCCGCAATTTCTAGTGCATTTCTGATAATGACATAAGAATAACCGGTAATCCCAGCAATGCAAAATCTTGAACGAAGTACAACAA